>CAEMYA010000262.1:1884834-1974389 GCA_903131615.1 Diplodus sargus
TGCAGGACTGACCCTGCATGCTCGCGACCGCAATACAGTTGCTCGCTTGTCAGGTTTTCTTTTTAGATTCGTTCTCACTACAATAATAGCAAAGTTTCTATGTGAGTAACGACCGTATGTTTGATAGCTTTAGATACGAAATGTTAGTTGTGCAGCTTCGGAGGATTTTTCAAGTTTCATCTCAAAAGGCACAAAAAAAATCTCGATGAATTCCGCTGAATCCTTCCAGGCACAATTAATAAGTCTGACCCACCTGAGACAGCGGAGGTTCATGGAGGTCCAGCTGCAACCTCATGACCACATCTGGGAAATCTCCGGCGTGGAAACACACGACATCTTTGGTGATCCGGGCAGGAGCGTAACTGCTGTAAAGCAACAGACAAAGTCCTGTTTACTGATCCGAGTTCAAATCTGAACACAAAAACATCAGCAACTTCCAGGCAGCCATCTGGTGGTGATATGATATTTGTTATTTGAGATGATATGTGAAATGCAGTTGTGCGGATCGATACAGAAATATCAATACATCTGATCCGAACTGTCTCTGTTCTTAGGATCTATTTTCATATTAAAATATCGATATCTAGACTCAGTCATTTGGGGTAAATGTGTATTTTATCAACATCACAGGAAACAACTCACACCATCACCATCTAGTCTAAATATTACCCTGTTGACACAAACTACTTCTCCTTCTGCCTTCTATAATCATATGCAAACTACAGCTCTCTAAATGAGTGAGGCGTCACTGACAGAGAGTGGACATTGATAGTGGCTGACCACAGACGCCATCACGTGGAGCTTTTTCAGTTCTCAGTACAGCAGAGAGCTGTCGTCTGATCTTCTAATGTTTCTACTGTACTTTTATGTAATTTGTTGCTTTGCTAGCTTTTGCTGATGAATCAAATCTACAGGTTGGTAAATTCTCAGATTTAGATAAGTTGTATTTTCCTTTCGTCTGAGGCCCAACAGGGAATTTAGGTACGCAGGAGTGTTTCACCTGCAAGTTACTGTAAACAAACGTGTGTATTTGTGTGCTGGATGTGATGAGGTAAAGACACGTCAGTGTGTACTCACTCCTCTCCGCAGCGCACAGCCTTCAGCACACCGACAGCAGCAGTAGTTTGTCTCTCAAACCCCTGACCGATGTGGTCGGCGTGGGCTCTCGTCCGGTCCTCGAACAGCATCTCCCTGGGCTCACTGGCTCTGGGTAGATACTGCAGGTTCTTTATCTCATTGGTGGACCTGAAATGCATTTATTCACAGCGTTTAGCACAAGTTCAAGACAAGCAGTGTTGAACTAAAAGCTGATAGTTATTTAGTGGTTTTGCTACAACAGCTTTACTTCAATTTTCTCTTGAAAATAAGGATGCTGGTGAGACGGTAACAGCTGTGCACTGGCAATTTACAGACTCAATATGTCAACTCACCTTTTCCTTTTGAAGGGTGATTTTGGCATGTCTGCCATGGGGATCATCTGTTCTCCAGGTCTGACCCACATGATGGGGCCGTCGTCGCTCTCAGTGGGGCTCTGCAGCCGCAGACTGGAGAACGTTCCCCAGGGCAGAGTCCGCTGCACAAACAGGGTGAGAAAATTCAGAGTTACATAACGGCTCATTACAGAGATTCACACGTCGGCTGACTGTAGGGGTGTTTACGTTCACAGATGTAATAAACACACTAACCTCCAGAAAGGGAGATTCCTCTAACATGTTGATGAACTCTGGGAAATAGTCTCCAACCTCCTCGTCAACAGCCCCGACCAGACTGACCTGCCGCATGGCCCCGGCACGGTAAGTTCCCTGGGAATATGTCCGCTTCACCTGCAGGAGAGGAACACGGAGAAAACGGATCAGACCCTCAAGAGAAGCATCAAAATATCCTAAACCCGACATGTGATTTACTGCCAGTTCTAAACATTAAATGCATCTTTAATAGAAATCACGTTTGCCTTGAAATTGAGGTGAAAACTGTTGCAGTGACCTTTCAAATGCACCTGCCTTTAATAAAGCATTCATTTGAGGAACATCAGCATCTGCTTGATCTTAAATACAAAGATTTAGGTCTTTGGACAAGCTCCAAAACACCACACTCATCAAGAGAGGCAAGTGTCAACACAGGACAAATTAAAAGGCAAGTTACATGTTATAGAGACATTAGTGCAAAAACCATCAGAGACTTTCAGGCACTGTTGATTATCAAATCTAGAAATAGGAAAACAACAAATCATACTTTCGCTTCACATGGGCCCCTCGTCAGACATTAAGACTCAACCGAGCGCACGTCAACATTTAAGAGTCCACTTCAGCAATGTGAATGAAATTTAATGAAGCAATAATAATGTCTCAAAACAAATCATAAACCTTTATTATGTGTCAGTCTGGTAATTCAACTCTAATGACACTGAAGTTCTCGTTTGTGGGGTTACGTTACTGCACTGCAACATACTGAAAGATGTAACAAAGATGTTGTGTGTACGGTAAGATGGATGAAAATATACAGAAGTATATACAATAAATACAAATTGTACAATGTGATATATGCATATTACACACTTATGATGCACAATAATGATTTGTTTCCAGCAGATACCGACAATAGATAGTTACCTGCTACTGATAAGAGAACAGTTCTCATTTTTAGATTTTCAAGATAAGATCCTAACGTGTAGTTTAAGCACCTGAGGGGAGGAAAGACTAAGATGTAGGGACCAGGGATTGATGATGTCATATTTCATTGCTCTAGTTTGATTTGATGTGTTAAAAAGACCTTTTCCCTCCTCTCTGAATCTATGAGGAACATGTATTACCAATTACAATCCTGTCGTTTTCCTGTCAAACTGTAAAAAATTTTTTTTAAAAATCATCCACACT
Organism: Diplodus sargus; assembly: GCA_903131615.1. Taxonomy (NCBI): domain Eukaryota; kingdom Metazoa; phylum Chordata; class Actinopteri; order Spariformes; family Sparidae; genus Diplodus; species Diplodus sargus. The sequence goes on from CAEMYA010000262.1 coordinate 1,887,708, forward strand.
GGCAGCAACAGGTTTGACTGACATGACATCTAGTGTGAAGGAGAATAACAAGGGGACAAATGGAGCAGCTCACCTAATTTCTAATTTTGTGATTCACCTGACTTAATGTGCATATAGCTGTTCGGTAGAGTAGCTGACGTCATGAGCACAACAGGCTGCGCATGCTGTCGTAGTTCTTATTTGTTTGTTCCTTGTTTATTGTGGTAGAGAACAAACCACCAGCTGTATCAGAGTTTGTAAATGCTGGCTACAAATTATCGACCTTATTTAATTGCTACAGTTTCACAGATGCCCATTAATAGCTGTTAATATAAACTCCCAATATCTGGCTAATAAGTGTTCGGTCCGATTAGAAGTCTGTGACTTCCCGTTCTCACTGCTTTCACGAGATGTCTGTTCTATACTTGCACTTACTTTTATTGTTATTCATAGCTCTGCTTTTCTGTGTTTAATATTAATGACTGCTGTATATGAGCCAAATTACACAGCAGGGATGTTAAAGCTTTCCTCTGAACACTGCCAAACAGTAAAATATTGTACATGTAGAGTAAAGCAAGGTGCAAAGTACAAACGACGGTAAAACCCACGGATGCAAATGCACGTAGTCGTTACTATGTTAAGTTACTATGAACAACAATGTACAGACATGTGGCAGATTTACTATGTTACAAATGTTATGAATTACAGGTTAGAAAATATAGAGTTTGATCTGAAAACAAAGTAGAAGCCATTTCAGAGTTGCATCACACTGTAAGGAGGAGATGTGATGACAACACTGAGAATAGGAGTTAATGTTTGCCTTGTTTCGACAATAGATACTGACACCAGATACGGACTGAATTGAAATGGCCTGTAAATGTTTATTTAACTACTGCCAACATGTTAAAATAACAAACAAGTTGTTCATTAAAAATGTCCAAAGAGCCTTTTACTTTTTAATTATTTTTTTTACAGTAATTGTTGCCATATCGTCTCTCAAAGTGTACTTGGCTTTGTTTACCTCTTCAACACAAATTGTTTAATAAGGAAAAACAAAAAAATCTAAACATGCCGCAGCATCACAAGATGCCGAGCAGCTCTGGTTGGAAACAGTGATTGTCAAAGTGAGACTTGAAGCCCCCTGGGGTCACTGACACACACAGGAACAAAACACTGTGTTAATACCACAGTATGAGTGAAAAGTTAATATTTCAGGCTACTGAGAAAAGCTTTATGATAAAATGCACGTTGTGTCTGTTCCATGTAACATCTATAGACGCTGCTGCACCGTCTCTGGCACTGAAAACACGATCCACACCATCAAGTTCAGTTAAGCCCAAACCTGGCTGAATTAGAAAAAAAAAATATGCTGACAGTTGCGTTGAGTTTGGTTTAATTGAGAATAGCAACAGGATGAAATGCACCATCTGCACTCTGTCGGTAGCAGAGGAAGTCCTGATGCCAGACGATCTGAAGCAATATCTGATTACAAAGCACTCGCAGTATCAGTGCGATCAACACAGAGTGAGAGAGAGACCCCGTGGAAACATTTTCTTCCCAGCGAGGGGTCCCTGGGCTTGAATAATTTTTGGTTTTCCTGACCTAAATCGAGTCTCCCCGTTTCTAAAACGACGTTAGAAATATTGATTGGAGTGTAGAATAGAAATCACTTCTGACTTCTTTAGAAATATCATTTAACTTGCTGCTCTACCAGGTGGACAAGATTTCGTAATCACGCCTCAGTCTATGGAAGATATACAGTAAATACATAGTTAATAAATAAATATAAATGAATAAATTGTGCCTCATTACTATGATGTGATGATAATTGATGTTAATGTAATTCTGGAGGGAACCGCTGTTTTGGACAGACAGAGAAAAAATGTAAAAACATAAAACTGGATCTTCTGAATGCGAATCTTGTGCTTTTTCATGAAAAATTATCTTACAAACAATCAAAGACAAAAGATTTACATAATAATTTATCTCAGACTGGACATCTGCACTGGTGGTGTTCATAATCTTTTTTCTGATCCATGTTTAAAATCCTCTTTATATCCTGTCAAACTGTCACACTCTTTAAATAAGAAGTCTAATAATTATTTTATACTTATTCAGAATTACAGATCATGATCATAAACTCCAGTGAACACAACACCATTAAGTTTATCACTCACTCAAGTAAAGAGATGACAACAACAACGAACCATTAATGAATGCAAAGACGTGGACTTGTGTTCATCTAATACATTTAGTAGCTGTGAAGCTGATTTTACTCTGCAGCTAAATAAAACTATCAACACAAACAAAGGTTAGTACAAACCAACCATTTTACGATCATTTTGAAAGATATAACGACTGCGATATGATGCACCATTAGTAAGAACGACTGATTTGCATCACAACTTTCATTTTCACTGCTGAAAGAAAACAAACTACTAAAATCCTGATGTGACGTTTGTTGGAGTCTGAGCCAGACTAACATGTTTTCTGACAGCCGGAGAGCGAGATGTGCGACTTCCTTATGTCACATAATTCATCAAGACTGCAGCTTCTTGCTACACCTGCCCGTACTGCAATCTCCATAATGTTTTCATCATCTGTGCAGCCCTAATGAAGACTTCAGTGCCATCACTTTTACAAAGCGTACAACAACTTTCTTGAACACAAAGACAATTAAACTTCCTTTTGATGCTGACATCAAAGCACAAAGGTGTCGTTGTCGTCATCGAGCGTTCGAACAGACAGGCTTTTCAAGAAACTATTATGTGAAGCAGCGAACAACATGAAACACACCTGGAGGGCCTTTCTGCTCCACAAGACAAACCTGGGCGCTAAAACAGTGAACGCAGGAGTAAAGACGGCTCGAGGCAGCGTGAGAAGCTCTGCCTGTCAACAATTTGGACAAAGACTGATGCGCAGATAACTTTAAACCACAAAGAAATGGTTGATGTGTTGTTTCAGCTTTCGGCAGCTGCGTGTGTGCGGCTCACACCTCCAGAATACGAACTGGCACTTCACAGTATCCAAGTGGACAGTTCAGCCCTCTTACACTCAGAGCCTTTTTACCGTTTGGCACACAAGAGAAGAAAGACAAACATCTTACCTGAGAGTGGAAGTTGACCATGGTTGTCGTCTCTATGTCCTTCTTCCCGAGCACCTCCATCTTCACCGGTGCATTGGGAAACTTGTAGGAGAAGTAGTCCAGGAAGTCTGGGAGGTAGGATGCTGCTCCATGGATGATTCCCATCACAAAACATGCAGCCTGGGCCTCGTCCTCGCTGAACGACAGGGTCACAAACTCCTGGGCGAAGCGCTGCATCTCAGCCGGGGACAGAGAGGAGAGCTGCTCGCTGTAAGCGTGCGCCACTGACGCTCCTCCGTTGGCCTGCTGTTCGATGTGGATCAGGTGCCCAAACTCCAGGCCGGGCAGTCCCGGCGCCGGGGTGCAGTGGAGCGGGGAGCTGTAGCCGAGCCGGTCCCTGACCATGGAGGAGATGGAGGCAGAGGTAGCGGATGCTGGATCCTGGTGGTGTTGTTGTTGTGGTGGTGCTGTGGTGGAGTGGAGTAGATTGCTGTTGTTGATGCTGTTATTGTTCCCGTTAATTCGACTGAGGAACTCTGGCAGAGCCAGGGACACTCCTGAGCACACCGTCTGGCACGAGCGATGGTACATTTTGGGTCGGCTGTGCCGCTCCTTCACCCGCTCGCCATCTTTGTGCTTCTTTTTCTTCTTCTTCTTGAGTTTCTTGAGCAGGAGGTCTTCCTCTGAACCGGCTTTGGGCTTCTCCGAAGACTCTGTGATTAAGGGAAAGACATTTTTATAGAGTGAGTACAATGTCCTGCTTCATTTGAGGCCTGTAGTAAATACGAGAGATGGGGACTTAAAGTGACACATTTATATACTCCGAATTTTGACAACGTCAGTGCAAAAGTATTAAGAGTTATTTATTTAGCTAGGTAATGATAATAGTACATTATGTACAGTAAGTGTTTTTAATTTGCATTAAGATTACATGTGTGACATTTTCCCTCTAAAAATAGTTTATTCAAATTTGAGATAAATTGTTATTATTTTAGATATTTTAATAATATTCAACTAATCTGCTCTGCTTTAACTTCATTTGTAATAATGCATAACTGACTTAGGTAAAGTTAACTCAATACAGAAATTATGACACTTCATCCAGAAAAAAAACAACATATTTAAGACAAAGTTCTCCCAAAAAAATAATAATAAAACATAAACAAACACTTCTTATCCCAATAAATCAACGTTATATTTCACCACCTACCTTTCTGTGGTGAAATCACCTCCCCGTTTTCTCTTGCAATGTCATGTACAGGTGGCAACGTGTGATTTTTCCACTCTTTATTCTTCTCCTTCTTCTTCTCCCTGTCTTTCTCCTTCACACGGTGGTCTGAGGGGAGCAGGAGAGGAAGACACAGTGAGCTGAACCGCCGAGCAGCATTTAACTGACGAACAAACATTTCCACGTGTATATATATATATCACCATCTGGGCCTAATAAATACTGGGGCCTGTGGTAGTGAAAATTATGTAATAATCCAATAAATCGTTTTATTACAGTGTTGCTTCAGCTACGGTGTTTAATTTGCTTGTGAAGTGTTTAAACAGCGCGCAGCAGCGAGCAGGCTGCCTGTGCTGTCTTACCTCTCTGGAGCGTTTTCATGTCGCCGTTCTCGGTCTTTGTATGGCAGCTAGCTGGGCTCACTCTCTCCACACCGACGGCTGAGCTCCGCTGCGCTTCGCTGCTTTTCTCCTTCTCCTTGTGGCGCTTCTCTTTAGCCTTTTTCACTTTGGGCGGCGAGGCGAGGAAGTTGCTGATTTTGAAGATCTTCCGAGCGGGAGTAGCGGGCACCGCGGCGGCGGTGGAGTGGCTCGCCTTGGCCGGGCCGAAACTCCATTTCGCTGGGCTCCCACAACTCTGCTTCCCGTTGTGTTTTTCCCCTGCGCACACCTCTCCGTTCAGTTTCCTGTGCTTCAGGCCCTTCTCCTCCACCCGGACCTTCTTAGGGGGCGGTGGGTAAATGTCGCTGGAAGACTGCGGTCGGCTCTCCGGTGGCCGTTTAGCTATCAAGGGTTTAGGGGAATTTGTTTTGCTGTTTGCTGCGAAATGCATGGAGTCCACGGCCTCGGCCATCTTGGAAGTTTCTATTTTTTACGGTCAGACGTAACTGGTGCGTGAGAGCCAGGCAAGGGGGCGGGGCTTAGAGGGTTACGTAAGACGCACGTAGGAGGGAGGGCAGCAGACAGGATTGTTTACAGCCTGCAGGATGAGCTGCTCACCGTGCAGGTGCACTGACTGGACCAGGAACACTGTGGAGTCCAAATTATGGCATCAAAAGTCAAAATTATTATAATGATTATTTAACTCATAATATAACGTTTTATCATCTAAATTGTATCTCACTTTTTGTCTCGTAATTGACTTTTAATATCATAATAATGATTTTCACCTCATAGTTAAGACGTTTAACTCTTAATTTTAATTTAATAGCTCATAATTATGTCTTTTTATTTCATAATTTTGAATTTTTGTCTCGTGATTCGGACTTTTTATGTCACAATTAACTTTTAACTTCATGATTATGATCATCATGATTTCATTATTATGAATATTTTTTACATCAAGCTTAGTTTTCATCTTTTTTCTTTCTTTAAATGGGAAATGGGCTTCCTTCACAGGTTTTTGTGATAATGGTGTGATGGTTAATGTTTAATAAATGTTTAATGTCTGTTTATTCCGACATGTTAAAAGACAAAATAAGACAATAAAATACATATAAAAAATAGTAATAAAAAAAGCAAACAAGCTTTGAAAACTTCAGGCATACAGCAAAATCACTAAAGTCTCAATTTTAAAAGATGCATCATTTTGTTATAGGCTTTTTTAATGTCTGGAAGTTCCTCGTGCATATAGTAATGTTTGGTTTTAAATTATTATTTATAAGATGCACAGTGTTCGTCAGGATATATTGTCCAATTTCTAAACGTGTCAACACATTACATAAAGTATAGAACATTATAGTCTAAATAGACTTAAATTCCAAGGGTACAGAATGATCCTGTCTTCTGAAGTATTTCTTAAACGCACCACTAGGCGGCAGTATAGTGATGGAAATACATCAAGTTGCCTTTTTGTCTGTGGAAATGATCACTGATCCTCGCAGATGTTGGGAGGTGTCATTTGAAAATGTTCTCATCTCTGTTGCACAACAACGCCTTGTTAGTCACTTCTTTTCTTGCTTCCAGGATTTAAGTACTATTATTGATGTCATGTCAACATTAAGTAATTAAATACAATGCCTAAATGTTTTCTTTCATAACACACTTTGTATTGGATGAAAGTTATCTTGTTATGACAGAAAACAGAAACTAATTCTTCAATGATGTGGTGAGTTGCACCGCTCCGTCAAATGCTCCTCTCCTCTCGGTCCGCATCCATTTATACTCTCCTCTGTTCCGTATCTGCAGCCACTAAAGTAGGAGTGTTAATCTGCCCGGGGAGATTGGAAAGCAAGCGTATACATTGTTCATCAGCGCTGACATTGGCTTACTCTAAAATGAGATTTGTTTATTACTTTTGACCCAAATTGTTCATTGGGTGAATGTGACACTTAAACAGTTGCCATAGAGAAGAAGACTCAGTTTATTGCAGGTATTTTTAGATCCAGTAACACGAGGCAGTACACAGAGAATAATCCTTCACGGGACCTTCAGCAGTGGTGGAAAGTTTGTGCCCGAGTATTTGAGGTATTTGTACTTCATTTTACACAATTCTGACATAAATGTGGCACTTTTTACCCCACTGTATTTATCTGACAGCTATAGTTAATTTCCAGAGATAAAAAAAAAAGTAAAAACAAAAAAGGTCTTTGTAAAATGTTATGCATTGTTCAAAATTAAAGTGGCACTACGTGGTTTGGAGAAGAAGTTCAAACTCTATTAATGATTTACCAATACAAACTCAGAAATGTTATTTGTTACCATAACTGAACGAACAAGCTGTTCTCGGTAGAAAAGAAGAACACTGTTTGAAGCTAGAAAGTTGGCAGGGTCCGCCACATATAAACAAAGTAAAACAAAATAAAACTATAAAACTCTTTTAAGGTCAGTTTGTTTATTAAGTCGTGAAACCAAGAGAAACAAAAACTACACAGTGCACATTTAATCTAACAGGAAATAAGACCATTCGAATGTGCTCCACCTTGACCACCACATTAATGCATCATTAAAACATCTGGTAATATTACATTTACTATCATAACACTCAGGACAGGACACTCAGGGGCTAACTACTCTGCATTCACTTCTTTTACTTTTGTGTAATTTGTGAGTAAAACTTACGTAGTTTTATTAGAGTAACATTTTCAGTGCAGGACAACACTTAGGAATCAAGTATTTTTATGGTCTTACTGTCACTTTAACTCAACCAAATGATCTAAATTCACTCGTCCACCAATGAGCTTCAGTATTCTGGATAAGAAAGCAAGTCATCATTCTGACTCATACTGTCTGAATTCTCCTGTAAATATTGATGTGGATTTGGTACAGAGAGGAGAAAAGGTCAACTAACTTGTTTTTCTGCGATGCACTCAGTCACACCTTTATGTGCAGTTACATCTCCACCCACATGGTTTCCATGCACCACAGAAAGGAAATAAGAGTTGTTATAGTTACATTTAAATATACCTTAAAAATATGAAATATTCTCTCTTGTCTTTCAAAAAAACAATTTATTTCTTGTGCATATCAGGGCCTCAAGAATGTGCACTTTACCTTCCGAGTCCACTCCCGCTGGGCAGAAGGCGACAGCAGGAGGAGAGAGATTCTTAAATATAAATTTCAAACAATGTCTTAATAAAGTCCAGGCTTTTGGACCAGAAGCAAATTGACCAGACGTTATCTGGTGTTGGCCCGCTGTAGGAAATCCAGCCCAGATGTGAGGGACACTCGGTTGTTTCCTCTCCGAGAGTCTCTATCAGTCAATTGACAGATGAAGAACCTCCTCACACATGGCAAAGGAATGTATCGGTTACTGCAGAATTAAGGACTTGGCGGTGACGGTTCATGCGAATATGAATATGGGTGCGTGTGTAGGAGTGATACTTTTAATCTAAAACCGACACGTACCGATCCACGAGATTAAAGCAGGTGTTGTATCACATAACTGTTTTGCTAAATGCATACATGTTTGTCAGTAGATTAATTCAGTCCAGGTAGGTTTATACCTTCAGGCAGGCAGGCTGAGTGTGGTATTACAAGAGGCTGGCGCTGCTCTGTGACAGCCGTTGGGTTAACTCCAGTCAGCTGGAAACGGGACACTTATGCACATAACAGACGTGACCGACGACACTGGCTCCTCTGCCCAAAGTGGAGGGAGATGAAGTGGTCTGCCAGGAAGCCCCGGCAGCAACGCTGGACTGATGGTCAGATGTTTGTTCTAGTCTGAGTGGAAAAAACCACAGTGTTTACACAATCCAGGACAGAGAGTGGGCCAAGCCAGCTCACTGGGGGAATTCAAAACACTGTATCCCAAGAGGGCACCCTGAGGAGAAAAAAACCTGCTGTCCATAAATGGGTAAAGCCAGGAGGAGTGAGGGTATTAATGGGAATAATAGAGATCCTGGCTGTGCTGTTGAGATCAGATACACTTAGATTAACTCCTATCGAATGAATCGACGCTGTTGACCTCCAAGAAGTGCAACAATTATTATTGTTCCTCCTGCAGCCGCATGCACCAGGTTGGTTTGTTGTGGCTAAGCAGCGACTATGAGATTCATGCTTGGCCGTGCTGTAAAAGCTGTGACTGTGATAATAAATCGATCCGGCCGAATGTTCAGACAGAAGTCCTGAGAGAGTGTAAACATTTCTCTCGCACTATTTCTCAGAGTAAGCGTTGAAGTGCTGAAGCGACTGTGAAAGGTGAAAGGACTCTTGGCTTTTATCCTGCCAACAGTTGTCAAATGTCAAATGAGCTCATAGCTGCAGGGGAGGACGGCTCCAACTTGCAATGTAAAGTCATACGTTACCACCTTCGTATATACACAGATTAAAAGGCTTTGTTGAGACATGTTATAGCTCAACCCAACGGTTAAAAACTTTGATTAAAGCCTTTTTTTTTGTTAGCATTTGAAGTCATCACACTCATCCAGATTGACCTCTGGGCCTGTGACGTTCTGCACCGAGCCGTTTCCTTCGTACTCTACACGTTTTTAATTTTTAACCTGGTGGTTCCCACACTCCTCTCGCTAAACAAATGGTTTCCTTTGTCATTATAAAAGGACAGCTGAGAAATCTCTCCAGCTTTGTGCAGTCAGAGCAAATGGCCAGCGTGAGGGAGACGGAACAAAAATGCACGAGGGTCACGTTTCATCGCAGTCGAAAAACAAGACAATTTCGGCGGACTAACAAGGATTGAAAATGGACAAATTTCTGAAACATCAAACGCTTGCATTGCATGCTATCACTCATATCTCATCTCCTGTGGTTGGACTGACATTTACACCCCCGGGTCTGAGAAACTAAAGCCTCATTATCTAAACTCCCTGCCAAGCAGATGCCTCATTTAGTTCATGTGACTGTATTTTCTCTCTTCCTTTTTTTTCTGACTATATGTAGACACACAGAACCAAAATCGTACATGGACGGACAGTCTGCACACCATGAGCTTCGCTTCTCCACCCAGATGTTGGCTCACCAATTCTGAGCACTTGTTGAGGATTAGTGCTGTCTGAATAAAGTCAATAGCACTTGATAAGTTTGAATCAAGCGGCCTTCTTGGATAAATCTAACATTCCTGACTGTCATCTCTCAGGAGCTAAACCCAACCAAACAGCTTACAGTGAACGATACAGATAAATTATGTCCTTACAGATGTGAGTGACAATTTTTGGCTTTGGCCCATCAGCAAATAAAATGCTTGAAATGCATATTTTGACCTGTTGCATATGTCGATCATATGTTTGTAAAGCGGCTGACAGGAAGCGTGGGATACGTTTGCCAAAGCAACTGTGACACACATGTATATGCACGGCCGAGATACTTCATCACTGAGTGATAATGCATTACGAATGGTCTTCATTAAGTGATTACAATGAGGACACACTGGAATGTAATAATAGGATTACAATAAGACACGCGCTCTTGAAAGCTTTCACAGTTTGTCTTTCTTCCTTCTTCAGGATTGATTTTGAGCTGTTACGGCTAATTCTGTTTATGTTACAAAGTAGAAATATTTTAACATCTGCTCACGCTTCAAGCTTATCATCCACGATCTCAGAGAGACCATCTACTGGGAAGTACATCCACATAATCCTCCTCTCACCCTCACTGTTTGTCTTTCACCTGTTTTCCTCTCTGAGCTTCTCGCTCCTCGTTTCTCTCACAGACTCACTTTCCACTGAGCAGCTCCATCAGTTCTCCCTCCCTTCCTCTTCTCCCTCCCACCTTACCTCCTCCTCTCACTGTCACTGCGCTTCTCAGACTGAGGTGGGTCTTTTTAACACTCTCTCCCGACTCTCCTTTTACTCTTTACTCGGGACGTGATGAGGTTAACAGCACTGTGCATCTGTGGGACCCTGCTGGCCTTCACGAGTCTCTCTTGGACCACGGTGGACTCTGATGAAGGCGACCTCCTGGAGTACGATGGATTTGGGCCCTGCGCCGCAACTCTGAGACCTGGGGGGCCGTGCAGACATGGGCAGGATGAGAGTACGTGCCCCTACCTATTCAATATGCCGCCACTGACTGTCTATTTGCCAAAGCAGCTCAGTGAGCTGGAGAAGATCGTGGAGGATCTGCAGAAGCTAAAGGACAATGTGGATCAGCTGCGGAGGATGTGCGCAGACTGTACAGTAAGCCAAACTGAGAGAGAGTGTGGAAGGCAGAGAGAAAGAGAGCATGAAAAGCTGAATGAGAAAGGTACGGAAAGACACAAGGATGAGAGGAACTCACTGAACGAGAGAAATCCTGAGAGATTAAAAGAATTCAGACAGGAGTGTGGGACAGACAGGCTTAAACCAGGAAAGTCTATGAAAGGAGATGGTGACACTGACTCCGGAAAAAGAACAACTGTGGAAGAGAAAGGGAGAAAGAAGTGGGAAACAGAAAGAGAGAGCAATAAAGGGGTCGTAAAAGAAAATGAGGATGAAGAAACCCGAAAAGTAGTTGCAGAAAATGACGGAAAAACTCAGAGAGAGGGGGCAAAAGGAAAGGACGAATTGGGGCAGGCAAAGGTGCCAACTGCTGGAGGAAATGATAAAATAGGGGATATTGTCAGAGAAAAGGTTGTTGAAAGAAATAACAAAGAGAGAGAGACAGACAGGAATAAAGAAAAGGGTGGAAGAGGGATTTCAAAGGGAGATCAAGAGGATATGTTGGAGAGCGGAAAAGAGAGGAGGATTACAACTAATATAAAAAATAAGGAGAAAAAAGAAGAAAGTGACCGTCACGTGTGGCGAGACAAAACAAAGGAAGCGGAGAGAAACACCCAAACTGAGGAAGACGGGGGCAGTGATGGAATAAAGATGTCTGTGGACCGTGGTGAGCATACAAATAAGGAGCAGGAGCCGAACAGGGAGGAGAAGAAAAAGGAAATGGAAAGGGGAATAAAAGTGGATCGAAATAATGAGAAACCGAAACAGACTGAGAGCATTGGGCGCGCAGAAAAAGAGAAGACCATAAAAGAGGGGGAGGTGGAGGAGGAGGAGGAGGAGAGGGAGATCAAAACAGAAGTAGGGAAAACAGTCCAGAGTGTACAGAGAGACAGTGATGGAGAATTATCATCCAGCAAGCCAATCGAGAGGACAGACTTTGTTTCAATCAGGCCAACCCCTCACTTTACCACGACTGTAGCTCCGAGGCACGACTTCAAGGACTCAAGCGAAGCTGAAACCGTTACGTCATCTCTTCCATCTCCTCCTGCGTCCAGCTCAACCTCGCGTTTGCTCACAGGTGTTGATCAAGAGATGACGATAACTGCTGACGGGCTACCAACTCAAAGCAAAGGCCTTGGAGCAGCTGACAATTCTGAGCACCTGCACCCTGATGTGGAGGCCGGTGTTAGGACCACAAGTAGGCCAATAATAACAGCCACAGTCGGCACACTTGGTGGCCCCGCGCAGCAGATAACCAGAGCCACTTCTACAACCAGTGCAAGACCTGGGGCAGGCCTCCAGGGGCGGGTTAGCTCAACTATGGCAACCGCAACCACCACGACTCCTCATCAGAATTTACACACAACTACATTCCCAGGAGTCGCAGGCCGCAGCCGTTGGACAGCCAAAAAGGACATCAGCTCAAACACTAAAACTGGAGTAAAACCTATTCCAGGCCGTGGACCAAAGCCCGGTGAAAATCATAAACCAGCAATTAAGCCTGAAGGAGACCGAAGGCTTAAAAAACCTAAGAATGACCGTAAACCTGATCGAGCTCCTTTGCTTGACAAAAAGACAGAACATGACCAAAAGCAGAAGCCTTCTCACCAAAAACCTACAACGGACCAGAGATCTAAACCTGACAAAGGCCCAAAACGAGACCAAATTCCAAAACTGGACCAAAGACCTCCGACTGATAATTTACCAACTGATCAAAGTAGAACTAATATTCAAACACCTAATCTTAACCAAGAACATACAACTGAACAAAACCAGTTACCTGTTCAAAAGCCAAAATCTCAACCTAACCCTAACCCTACATCACATGAGAGACCTGAAACTCTAAACAGAACTGGTTCTGACAAAGACCCTCGAACTGACCAAGACCCTGAAATCCCAAGTAATAATCAGAACTCGAAAAAACCTCTACATCCTCTGAAAACAGACAAGCTTGACCAGAAGCAAAAACCTCACAAAAAGACAAAAAGTGAAGAAAAAACTAACCCGGATCAAAGGAAAACAATAAACCAACATGCTCCACCTGTTCAAGAGCCTGAACCTGAAAGAACTGAAACAGATCCTGTAAGAGAAGTGTTTGAAAACCCTGATGAAAGTCCTTCACCTGAGCCTAAATCTGTCCAGCACTTATCACCTGGACAAAAGCTTAAACCTGATCGTACCCTGATCAAACCCTCTGATCAAAAGCCTAAACCAAACCAAACGCCAAAAACTGAAGGAAAACAAAAACCTGATCAAAAGACAACAATAAACCAATATGTCCCCTCTTATCAAGAGCCTGATCCTGAAAGAGGTGAAACAGCTAGCTTCAAGCCAGAACTAGACCAAAATCCCAGAACAGAATTTGAAGAAACTTCTGAAATAAATCCAACGACGGAGCCTAAATCTGTCCAAGACTTATCACCTGGACAAAAGCTCACACCTGATCGTACCCTGATCAAACCCTCTGATCAAAAGCCTAAACCCAACCAAAATCCAAAAACTGCAGGAAAACAAAAAACGGATCAAAGGTCAACAATAAACCAATATGCACCATCTGGTCAAGAGCCAGATCCAGAAAGAAGTAAAACAGTGAGCCTCACACCTAAACCAGACCGAAATCCTGTAACAGAACTGTTTGAAAACCCCGATGAAAGTCCTTCACCTGAGCCTAAATCTGTCCAAGACTCCTCATCTGGACAAAAGCTCACACCTGATCGTACCCTGATCAAACCCTCTGATCAATTACCCAAACCCAACCAAAATCCCAAAACTGAAGGAAAACAAAAACCTGATGAAAGGTCAACAATAAACCAACATGTCCCCTCTTATCAAGAGCCTGAACCTGAAAGAACTGAAACAGCTAGCTTCACACCAAAACCCCCCAAAAATCCTGGAACACAATCATTTGAAAGTTCAGATACAAATCCTTCACCTGAGCCGAACTCTGTCCAAGACTCATCACCAGGACTAAAGCTTAAACCTGATCGTACCCTGATCAAACCCTCTGATCAAAAGCCTAAACCTCACATAAAGCCAAAAACTGAAGGAAAACAAAAACCTGATCAAAAGTCAAAATTAAACCAATATGTCCCCTCTGTTCAAGAGCCTGATCCTGAAAGAGGTGAAACTGTGAGCCGCAAACCTAAAACCAACCAAAATCCTGCAACTGCATTTGAGGAAAATTCTGATATAAATCCAACGACGGAGCCTAAATCTGTCCAAGACTCCTCATCTGGAAAAAAGCTTACACCTGATCGTACCCTGATCAAACCCTCTGATCAATTACCCAAACCCAACCAAAATCCAAAAACTGAAGGAAAACAAAAACCTGATGAAAGGTCAACAATAAATCAATATGTCCCCACTTATCAAACCCCAGAATCCGAAAGAGGGGAAACAGCTAGCTTCACACCAAAACCCAAACAAAAAGAATCATTTGAAAGTTTAGATACAAATCCTTCGTCGGAGCCGAACTCTGTCCAAGACTCATCGCCAGGAAAAAAGCTTAAACCTGATCGTACCCTGATCAAACCCTCTGATCAAAAGCCTAAACCTCACATAAAGCCAAAAACTGAAGAAAAACAAAAACCTGATCAAAAGTCAACAACAAAACAAACTGTCCCCTCTGTTCAAGAGCCTGATCCTGAAAGAGGTGAAACTGTGAGCCGCAAACCTAAACCCAACCAAAATCCTGGAACAGAATTATTAGAAAGTTCAGATGTATTGACAACGCCTGAGCCGAACTCTGTCCAAGACTCATCAGCTAGACAAAAGCACCCACGTGATCGTACCCTGATCAAACCCTCTGATCGTAAGCCTAAACCCGACCAAAATCCAAAGACTGAAGAAAAACAAAAGCCCGATCAAAGGTCAACAATAAACCAATATGATCCATCTGTTCAAGAGCCTGATCCTGAAAGAAGTGAAACAGTGAGCCTCATGCCTAAACCCGACCAAAATCCTGGAACTGAATTTGAGGAAAATTCTGATATAAATCCTACGACGGAGCCTAAATCTGTCCTAGACTCCTCATCCGGACAAAAGCACCCACGTGATCGTACCCTGATCAAACCCTCTGATCGAAAGCCTAAACCCGACCAAAATCCAAAGACTGAAGAAGAACAAAAACCTGATCAAAGGTCAACAATAAACCAATATGACCCATCTGTTCAAGAGCCTGATCCTGAAAGAAGTGAAACAGCCAGTCGCAAGCCTAAACCCGACCAAAATCCTGGAAGAGAATTTGTTGAAAATTCTGACAGAAATCCTTCGGCTGAGCCTAATTCTGGCCGAGACTCATCACCACGAGAAAAACCTAAACCTGATCGTGCCGTGATCAAACCTAAACCTAGTCAGAAAACCCCTAAAATACACCAAAAGCCTAAACCTGGGCAACCGCCTAAACTTAACCAAAAACATCCAGATCCTACGAAAGGCCAGAAGACTAAGCCACATGTGAAGCCTAAACCTAATCAAAGACCACAAACCAGTCAAGAATTTAAAACACCTCAGCCTGATGAAATGCCCGACCTTAACCCCAAATCTGTGCCTGACGAAATCCCTGGAGCAGAATCCAACAAAACATCCAAACCCAGACCACCAACCAAACCCAGGGTGAAGCCAGGAGCAACATCTTTTCAAAGGCCAAAACCATCAGTGCCACTAAAGCCAAGTCCAAAGACCAAAACAGATCTAGATCCTCCTCAAATCACCAGGACGACTACAGATAGCATCCAAAACACTCAAACTGACAAGCCCCCTGCATCTGGCCATAAAAAACAGACTGCTGACGTGACTCATTCCCCAGGAGAGACAGAGTTCAGTCCCAGGATGAAAACTATCACTCTGGGTCCAAAAACCTCCAACAGCCTGGAGACTGGACCCTTCCCTCGCCTTCACGCTCCCCCTGAAGGCGCCACGATGAGCCCAAACAGCAGGATAACGTCTGATCTAAGGCCACAAACAGTCGGTCAACCACCATCGATCCCAATGACAACAAGACCAAACAAATTCATGCACGGGATCCTCCCAAGTGTTATCCCTAGCACCAGTCCAGGATCCACAAAGCCAGATGAAGCTCCTGATAGTGTCTCCAGGTTACAGCCTAAGATACTTCACAATATGGAGGAAACAGCGCCCAGACAAACTCCAGATCCAGACAAAACGTTGGTTGCAGTCCCTTCACCCAGTGCTAAAACTACCTCCACAACCAGCCCAGACTTCAGGTCATCCGACCCTGCCACCTCTGGCCCGGAGCCTCTGGCACCTGAAGCTTCCACTCCCAGTGCACGCGAGCTGCGAGTGAAAATCAACCAGGTGGCGGCTTTCTTCAATAACAGCCTGAGTCCTAAGAGCCCAGAGGACAACGAGGGAGGCAGCAGGCCTGACAGGACAGACAGCAAACGACCAACACTACCATCTAAAGGCAAGAAATGTTATTTTCAACTCTCACAGTGCTTAATCCAGTACGTATCTCTGTATACATGCTCATAACTACTGTAAGAAACTTTCTGCAGGGATGTTGATAAAGCTCGCATCTAATTATATTACCATGTACGGCAGCAACACAATGCAATGTTTAAAAATTGTCTGCACAAAGTGGTAAAAACAAATTTAAAAAGGAAAGAGAGGAGGAGGCATGTGCAACAACCAACCTCATAAAAATCTACTGCCTCTTGTTGACATTACGTCACAATAATTAAGGAGAGAAAACTGTTAGGAACTGTTGTGGATTAGTATTTCAGTGCTTATGATTGCATTACTCACTCAAAAAAAACCAAACTGGTATGACCTGGCCTGGAAGGATTGTAGGTAAAAGGACCATGTGGTAAGCACTAATGATGCTCGTACAAAAAAAAAAAGAAAAAGTGAGAATAAAAACATAAACAACCTGAGGCAATCCAGACACTGCAAATATGAGAAATACATCAAACACGTTTATTAAAGTGGCTAAATCATCAACAAATCCAACATGTTTCGACCACTAGGTCCTAATCAGGGCTTCATCCTGTTGTCTGAGATCATCGTCCTTCCACATGACATCGTTAATAAACAATAAAAGAGGAATTCGCACATGTGTGCAGATCGTGTGTCTGCATGAGTGTCGTGATCAGGGATCAAACCACTGACTGTGAGGAGACTCACAGCTTTAAAACATGCCTCAGAGGAGCGAGGCTTACAGTGAGTGAATCATTCGGCATCAAATCAATCTAATGAATCCTTTAATACTTGGGTTCAGAATTCAACCAACAGGTCAAGAGGACTTTCCCATTTGTTCACGAGTTCAAACTGTATTTTTGTCTTTTAGTAGATAAGTAGAAGACTAAAAAACTCCTGCTAATTATTTCATTAAAATCTGGTTTACTTAATCTCTCAAATCCAGTTTTGTTTTAAAGTGCTACATGTGTATAGGAGGACCACCGTGACAGACTTTAGAAGCACTTAATCTTTTATGGTGGAAAAGTAGTTTAGCACTGACCTGTTGCCATCTGACCTCATTTCATGGGCGCATGCCAGCTGCAGGATGATCATTTCACCTGCAAGAGGAGTTAAAGCAGGTCACAAGCACAAATGTGTTAATAACTCATTATTTATCTACAGGAGCCTCTCTGAGGAGAGACTGCTCGGACTACCTGCTCAGGGGCGACACGAAGAGCGGGGTGTACCTGGTGACCCCTGACCTCCGCAGCAGGAGCTTCTCGGTCCTCTGTGACATGGAGCTGGATGGAGGAGGGTGGACGCTCCTGCAGCGCCGTCAGGACGGCAGCGTGAGCTTCAACCGCACCTGGGCTGAGTACCGATCCGGCTTCGGGGAGCTGGACGGAGGGGAGTTCTGGCTGGGCAACAACATGATCCACGTGCTGACCCGGGACAGGAACATGACGCTGCGGGTTGAGCTGGAGGACTTCGACGGGGTGATGGAGTACGCAGAGTATGAGCAGTTCAAGGTGGCGAGCGAGCGGTGGCGCTACAGGCTGTCGGTGGACGGGTACTCAGGTACGGCAGGTGATGCTCTGCGCTTCAGCAAGAGTTACGACCACAACAACAGGGCCTTCACCACCCCGGACAGAGACCACGACCGCTACCCGTCCGGGAACTGCGGGGCCTACTACAGCTCCGGATGGTGGTTCGATGCCTGCATGGCTGCAAACCTCAACGGGAGGTACTATGTGGGGAAGTACAAGGGGGTCCGGGACGGGATCTTCTGGGGGACGTGGCGTAACATATCCACAGAGTATTACCCCACCAATGACAGACAGTCCTTTAAAACTGTCAGGATGATGATCAGACCAAACGGCTTCAGACCGTGAGACTCTCTGCTGACGCGTGTTGGAAAACATAAACTTTAACAACAAGCTCCTTACAGTTTAATGTTTTATCTACACAATTATTGTATTCGCTATTAACACAATGCTGCCGCCTTGTGGTGTCTGATTCTGCAATACTTTATTATTTGTTTACAGGAGACAATGACAACAGCTGAGGATGTACATAGTTACAAAAGTTATAGTCCGAATTACATAGTATTGTGTTTATACCCTTTATATGTTATATGATTTTCTCATTTTTATTTTTGAGAGTGTATTTTGTTTATGACGAGAGAGAGAGAGCCTCTTGTAAAGGATTATTTCTCATTGGATCTGACGGGTATGCAGCAACAGAGACTGATATTTTTTTACTACAGTACTGGAAAGCCAGTTGATGGTTGATGAAAGCTGTTGGGATGTTTTGTAATTAAGTTTGATTTGTTAAGATAAATAAAGTTGATGGAAAATAAGGTTTTTTTTTTCATGTTTGGTGCTCCTTCATTCCGTAAACAAAAGTACAAAAATAGCCAATAAATTCAATAACAAGAAGAGATCAATCCAGATTTTAAAGGAAAAAAGTGACCTTAGTACATCAGAGTCTGTTATGTAAATCTGATAAGCTACATCTTCACCCATGCGAACGGGTTGAGACTCAAATTCCCGACAGCCTTTGCGGCGAGGACGACGTCAGCCGCCACTGGCTGACAAAGGCCCTCTGATTGGACAAAAGCAAAAGAGGGGTGGTGCTATGTTTACACAAGAGCACACATCCGGTTTGTCAAGTTCATTAGTGTGATGTAGACAAAGACCGGAAGTTAAGGATTCTGCCTTCAACATAAAAGACCAAAATAAAGGCGGGAGAAGAGGGATGTTGGTGTTGTTTCTTAGACATTACTTCCATCTTAGGGTGCTGGAGAAATGCACTATTAAAACATATTATCGCTCAACAGGATGTCTGTAAAAGCAGGGGTTAGTGTATCTGTGCTGATTAGATGTCGCACAGTTTTACACTAATTTCTTTTCAGTCAAATTACCACACAGCAAACCTCGGACCAGGTTGTAATCCAGCACATAGTTGCATAAAGAGGGAGAGAGACGGTGAGGCTGGGCAGCTTTTATGTTGATTTGGAGCCACACAATCTGATCATGGCAGTTTGTTGAAGACAATTATAACAAAGGCTGCAGAGGTTACCAAGGAATATGCATATTTTAAAAACCTACATAATTTCTTGTGTCTTTAAAATTTAAACCCTTAGAAGCCAAAAAAAAAAAAGAAATATGAATTATACTCACTTTACCAAATACACTTATTTATTATTCTAACTGCAGCTCACAATAACATTGTGGTGGTTTTCTAATAACTAATATCAAAACTGACGTGACCAATCTGTAGTTACATTTATCATGAGAAGAATGTCTCTGATCTGTTCATGGTTGAGTTATAGGTAGCGCTTTTATTCTGAAAGTTCGCACCGGAAGTGTTAGCAGCGTGCTCCCTGTACAACACTTCCTGATATCGCTGTGTCAGTCCATGTTGACAGAATGGCAGCGTGTTGATCCCAGTAGTCTGTGTTGTTAGTTAGCGGTGACAGCAGAAGTGTGAGACAGGTGGATGAGCTGCGGTACCGGAAGTTGTTAGCGATGTTTTGGAGCACAGCAGGTCAGCGGGGACGTGTCGGACTTCTCCGCTGCTGGTCCCTCACAGCCGGCACCAGGTCCAGGACACTCTCAACCCCCAAGTGTCCTCTGCACACCTCACGGCTCTTCTTCTCCATCTCTGCTCCCTCCAAGTGTCCGCCGCAGGAGGAGGTGAAGCAGCCTCTGCGGCAGTGGGCTCTGGAGGTGAGTCCCTTCAGCACCGTGAGGGCTCAGCTGGGCTGCAGCATCTCCGTCCGCCCGCTGGACGTGCACGCCTTCCCGGAGGCTGACCGAGCCTTCATCTCCGTCCACGGGACAGACGCCGAGCCAGAGGTCGACCTGGATCACCTGCACGTCCGCTATGATGACCAGAAGAAGGAGCTGCTCATCTCAGGGGAGAAGATCCACAGCAGCGTGTTGATAGATCTGTCCGCGCCTATAAAGAACAGTGAGTGTCTCCTGCTGATGAAATGACCCCGACATGTTTACGCAACACCCAGGGGGCCAAACAGAAGCCTGTTTTTAACTTTAATGGTGATTTAAAGTGTCATAATTTCTCTCAGCAGTTAGCAGCACCTTGTCTGTCTGTCTGGTGTCTCCCTAATAAACTCTCTGATCTTATCAGGTCTGTTCATCACGACTCAAGGTGAAGGCAACGTGCAGGTGAAGAACATGGACTGTGATGTCTGCAAGGTGCACACAGAGATGGGGAGCTGTTTGCTGCACTCTGTCAAGGTGGGTGGAGTATCAGGGCAACTTAAAGGATAAGTTCACCCAAAAATGATGATTGATTAATCAAAGCAGCCACAAAGCAGATGTTGTGTCTTCATTTAGGCAGATCTGAATAGCTTATACAACTACATTTGTACTAAGAGTCCTCAAGTTTGTCAAATTGGAGTCAGGGCCTCTAAAACCACATCAGACACATGTTTTATTTTACAGCAGCAGAGGAAAGTTTTGCAACCAAAAAGTACTCGCTCAGGTTAAAATGTAACAACCCACTCGACTGCTGCAGAGTAGAAGATGTGTTCTGACTCACCAAGAAGGAAAAATTAGTGGAATTAATGTGTCTTGGACAGAGATTCGTCACTTCTGGTCCTCTCATTGTTGTTTGTCATGTTCTCAGGCTCACCGAGTTGAGGTCAAGTCCGCTGGAGGTGATGTTACAGGCTCGGGCACCATCCATGGGAATGTGGACATCAGCACATCTGGAGACAGCGTAAGGACACACTTACACTCAGCAGTCATTAGAGGGCAGCAGCAGCCTGAACACAGGCCTGATCTGAACGTGTTTACAAGTCATACATCACCCGGCTACGGCAGTCATGTGCAGTGACTGGTTGTGTGTTCACAGGCAGTGGATGTCAAGAAGCTCCAGGGCACCACAATGAATGTTTCAACAGAACGTGGCCCTCTGAAGGTCAAAGCCATCTATGCCGAGTCCAGCTGCGTCTCCTCCTGCTCGGGCAGAGTAGAACTGGGGCATGTGCACGGTGAGCAAATAGCAGCATGTGCTCCTCATCTCTACCAAAAGGGTCCGTCTGTCCTCATCTATACTGTCTGTGCTGCAGCTAAACTCAAATGTAGGGTGGAGAAAAAAAGGTAAAAGGTCCCAGAAATTGGAGAAAGTGAGATTTGAATTTGTTTTTTGATTGTAAAGCTGGTGTAGTACCAAAACGCTTAATCCAAGGAGAAAGGCGCACATGACTTATTCAGTGACGGTGTCTTTGAGAGGAGCTGCAGAAACACTGAGTGGTGCCTGCTCAGACCTGCGAGAGCTGACCAATCAGAGCAGGAGCTAAAACAGAGCATTCAGACAGAGAGTGAATAGAGGCGCTGCAGCGGTGGACTGTTTTTCTGGGACATTAAAACATAGAAACATCTCATGAACCTGAAAATAAACAAAATATGGGGCCTTTAAAATGTTACCTAAAGCTTTTTCCATCTATTTCTGCTTCACTCCAGCCCACTGGAGCCACCGTGGCCTGCGATAAACACTGATCGAAACTCTTTTTAGTCTTATTAATATAATATACAACCTTCAGCTAATAGGACACTGCGCTAAAACCATTCTGAACCTCTCCTGCACATGAGCTCTTGCTTTATACAGCTGCATTGTAAACTTGGTTTGTAATGCAGCGCTCTGGAACGTCAGGAATCCTGGGCTCTGATCCAGAAACAGTCATTACATTAGAGTGTAGCGTGGTTGTAATTTATCACAAACTTTGTTCTTGAGATTTGTTTTCGGGGTAACTATAAAGAAAAGAATTTGATGTAAAAAAAGACTTAATTCTCGGAAGTAAAGATTAGAGGACATACAGCAATGTGATGGGAAGAAATGCGTCACCGACTTACAATTTTAATTTCTTCCTGATACAGATGAGCCACAACATTACGGTACATGGAGTTAATTTACCTTGTTGACGCGAGAGATCTATGTTGTTGATGCAGTCTGTGACAGAGGTGTCTCTACTGCCTGTACAAGTGGAAATGAATAAACCCTTTGCTTTTGTTGATTTAAAGGTAACGCAACTGTGAAGAATGTGTCTGGAGATACAGTTGTTGGTAAGCAAGCCGACCCTGTGATTGCACAATCAACCACGTATGGTATCTATCACTGGCTGGTAAAAAACAACCTGAGGCGTTCTCTGCTTTTGCAGATGGTTCAAACAATTTCCTGAAGGTTTCCTCTAACAGTGGAGGCATCGATGTCTACGTGGGCGACGGTGGCAGCGCCGAACTCCACAGTCAGGAAGGTAAACATGAATATTCACCTCAAGAATCAAAGGTTTTCTTTTCTTTTTCTTTGCATCTGTGACTCACATTCTTCTTTGCTGTTTGTCCCTCATTCTTCTGCCGGACGTAGGAGCGTTGTGTGTGCGTGTCCCCTCCTCGCTGAAGGCTGGGGTGGAGCTCTGTGGAGCGTCGGTGGATATCAGCCCGGAGGTTGTTCTGCAGGGAGTAGAAAACAACACAACTGACGGCCAAACCACAGTTAGTGGTAAGCCATCTTTTTTTTTATTACATCACACTCCACAACGAAGTTAATTAACTTTTAACACCCAACAATTGAATCAACACAGAATGTTCTGTTTACTTTCTATAATTCCGTGTTTCTCTCAGGCTACATGAACGGTGAGTCTGCAGTGGACCGGTGGGTGAAAGCTCGGGCAGACAGAGGCTCCGTCAGACTGAAGACACAGAGCTGGTTTGAGTCCCTGAAGCTCGGGAGCTGATTTATGAGTGGAATGATTTCCATTCACAATGCTGAGGCCAGATGTTTACTGTCGCTCTTCCAGATGGGATGAACCATTGATACACTGAAGTATTTCAAACTCTGTGCTCAGGATATACTGTACTTTTCGTAAGGAAATCATGTATTGTGTAAAGTATTTAACAAATATTGTGTACGTGTTAAATCACTGTACATACACTTACGTCACTGCATCACTGAATGTTAATTAGTTGCAGTTTGCCTCTTGATATTTTTTTTATGTTCACTGCATTGTTATTATATCTTCTGTATCGTATGTAAATACAATAAAAATATATGTCAGCCTTTGACAAAAGCATGAAAAGTGCTTTGTGTAGTTTTTTACCAACAGGTAAGATCCCCCTGACACTTTCAGCTCTGCCACAGAAGTGACAGATTCTGACTTTGTCTGTGGATGACCTGGTTCTAATTAATGGAAAAAGCTAATAATTCATTCATTTCAATCTAAGCACTAAATATTAACTGAAGACACATTTCCATAATCCTTTTTGTAAATTCCAGAAGAGCCTCATATTGCTGGTCCAAATAAGCAGCATAACTCTACGAGACATGAACTTGTTTCCACCAATGAGCCTCTATCTCTCTGTGGGTGTTCTTATAGTGTCAACATTTCAAAACAAGTCCACACATAAACCTCAGTCAAAATAAATGCAATTAAAAAGTGCTACATAAACAAGGGATGATCCAAGATTGAAATAAATACTTTTAATTTAAAGAGCATAAATTAATAGAGACACTGCGTTTACAAACCAATAGAAATCACAAAATGTAGAAATTTAGAAACAGTTACAATCAATTCCAATTTGATCAACACTCGAGTGTATTGTGTGTATTAAAATTGAATTATTTTTCATTAAATTGACACCAATGATGGTCACAATCTCTACTAACCAGCTTCGGTTTGCACAGATTTTTAAAAGGCAATAGAGAAGTGACCACATTTGGCTCCTTTTAACCTCCTTGCATTGGTCTCAGTACGTTTTAAGATCCTGTTGTTGACTTCGAAGGCTCTTCATGGTCTCTGTCTGTGCTAATTATCTGAACTCACAGTTGAGAGTATGTACGATTGTAGCCAGAGCTCTTCAAGCGGAGGTCTTTGATCTGATCTTGTTGTGTGAATCATTTTATAATGGGGGTTTAGAAAACTTCTGTGTAAATTGATATCATTACTATTGATCCTAAAGATACCAGGCCGACCTCTGCAAAGTGTTTTTTTTTTGTGTTATTGCTGTCACTCCTGATAATCATTGGTGGCAGGAACCACTAAATGATTTCAATGTTGTAAAAACAACCCAGCGATATTTTTATCTGTGGAATTCAGAACTTGTCCAATATTTTGCAACTGGGGAAGTGCCATCTAAGGAAATATATTTCAAGGTCAAAAGTGGAATACTTCACTTTTTTAAACAATGTCCAGTTGTTTCAGAGCTTAAACCATTTGAATACCGACTCTAAATAAGTGGCGCAATACAACTGTGTTGTATTTGTACAAGTCAAACATTATACAACAGTGAGGAAACAATTTTATTACTATAAACGGAGGATCCAAAAAAGACCCAGAGGAAAACTGTTGCGCAAAAATTCTGACTAGACATCAGAAATGTTTATGCAACTAGCTAACATAGAGATACTAATCCACTGGAGTCTAGAAGGGTCAATGGCACTAGACATACCGCTGTCAGGAGCTGATGAAATATTATGTGAATCATTGTATCAGAAACAGTGTTTGTGAGCCTCTATCCAGACAGGTGGAGAACAGAAAACAAAGACAGTGTAACCTAATTATCAACTACCGATGTGGGATTTAACCATGTGATTCATTCTTATGTGGATGATCTCAGGTGTCTGAATCAAAATACTTTGTTGAAAAATGATGCTTGCGGTGATTGTGTGAGCTCAATTGTTAAATAAGATCTGTTTATATCCTCTATGTACTTGCTGCTCTTGTCATCATTGTGGGCCTCTCCATCACTTCACATGTGTCATCAGTCTTGAAGGTTCTTGTGACTGTGTGCATCATTTGGCCCATGTTGTATCCGAACCAGTATGGAGGGTCGTCATTGCTGTGCTCCCAGCACGCCACACGTGGTTTAAGCTTTAAGGCAGCGACCCTAAGGAAACAGGAACTGGTCATTAAAGTTATCATAAAGGACTCTAACTATGAACCTTTCTACTAAGTTTGTGTCTTACTTGGAAATGCCGGTGCAGTAGGCCATCGTGATGGAGCAGAGTGGAGGGCAGATCCTCTCCAAGTGTCGAAGAGTGCGATCCGTGAGGAGAACGCAGCCGCTCACATCAAGTTCTCGTAGGTACTGAGCTCCACTTGTCAGGTAATGTATGGCCATATCTGTCATCTGAGGCAGAGTAGAAGAAAATGGAGAATATGCAGCATGAAATGACATGGGGAACATTTAAAGGCTTTAGAGCACTTTGTGTGTGCTTGTACCCTGGGACATCCTGACATCCGCAGTGTGGCCAGACCTCTGCAGTAAAAAGACAGGGCTCTGATGGCCGGGTCTGACAGAGCTCCACAGTGAGAAACGTCAACATGTTCCAGATCTCTCACAGTCTTGCACAACTTCTGCCCTCATGAGAAACAAGAGAGAGTACAGAACAGTGAGTAAATTAGGACACAAGGGAAATGGAGAACCATATCTACAATCACAATTCATATCTGTTACTGGGCAGTAACAGAAACTGAAACAACAACCGTGGAAATGACTGAGTCTGTTTTTCGGAATTGCTTTTCTAGGAAACATGGTTCAACAGATCCTGTCAGCTGTTGATATTAGCTCTGGAAACAAAAGTCAACTTCAACCCACTAAATATTGTAAACAGTTCCATAAAGTGCCACATCTGGCCATGTGTCGAAATTCTAGCAAGATTTGTACCTCTATGCCAATATCTGTGACGTGGACACACTCTGCGAGAACTAATTTCTTTAAGTGAACTCTCGAGAGAGCCGCCAGCCCCTAAAAACAAAAACACCACGTTACAGACTTCACCACCAGGGAGAATTATCTTTTAATCAGGAATGTGTGAGGGTCAGAGCAAACATCCAAACGATACCTGATCCTGGATGTTGCAACCGCTGATGTCAAGAGAGGAGATGGAGCTGCCACTCAGCCACTCCAGACTCATGTCTGTCAGCCTCTCGCAATAACTTAAGTCGAGATGGTACAGTTTACACAACCTGATAAAAAGGTGCACACACAAGAAAAAAAATGTTGCGTGACACCTTTTAACAGACAGAAATGACATAAGCCATAAAGTCAGGCTACAAACCTTTGTGCAATGCTCAGGACAGATGTGTCAGTGATGTGGCTGCAGTGACTGACATTCAGCTCTCTCAGTTTGCTGGATGAGGGACCTTTAGTCAAGCACTGGATTCCGATGTCACTCACTCTGAAATACACACCATGTCATGAAAAAGCACACAAATCTAAAACTACAGCATCAACACAAACACACATACACACACTTGTCACAAAGCGAGATGTCCAGGTGTTGCAGGTTCTTGAGGGTGGCCACAGATTTGAGGCCGTCGTCGGTCATTCTGGGGCACTCTGCGGCGTGGAGCCTATGGAGGCCTGGTGAGCTGCTGCACAGGGCCGCCCAGCTGATGTCTGTTAGTTGGCTGTTACCTTAATATATAAGTGCAATTAAACGGAATAGAATGATGTCTATATTTTCACGTGTACGTGGACATGAGCTGTGCAAAATATAAAATGATCTCACCCTCTGTGCTAAAACTTTTCAGTTTGGCCACTTCAGCGATGGCTTTGACGGCCACGTCGGAAAGATGGGCAGCATCCAGGAGAGAAATGTCAGACAGGCAGCGACATCTGGCAATTAGTGCCTGGTAGAGAAGAGTAAGACTGAAAACCTTTCTCTGCTGCAAAGGGGTTAAGGGTGTGCAGACAAAGAAATATGCATTGGTTGACAAAGCAAATTCTTTTCTAATGAGTTCCTTAATTTCTTTGTTTTTGTTAAACTCTCCATAGCTGTGCTTTTGTTTATGTCAGAAATCTGTGATGTTTTAGAAACGAACAAACTTACCGAAACACAGCTATCCGACAGTGTTGGCATGTCATCGATCACAATCTCTTTGAGTGAAGGACATCCGTCAGAAATGTACCTGAATCCATTTACTGTCATCTAAGAGTAGAGAGGAGAGAGGAGGAGGGGGAGGAGGAGGAGGGGGGGGAGGAGGAGGAAGGAAAATATGTATGTACGTTGACTCATTCTCCTGGATGCAGTTTTACTTGCTCCTCATATTCTCAGGGCCCCATTAAGTGAAACCATACATCTGGAACCAAACTAATGCACATTCCTAGAGGAAGGTGCGTTTCATGTTGCGGAGCATGTGTGTTGTGTTATGGAGTGTGCACATGGTGAGTGGGTGGGCCAGAGCTGGTTGCATAAACCCAACCCTCTGCTTGGTCATAGCTGCCTCTTACTCTGGTCCTCCTTCAGATCTTGCTCTGAGTTCAAACAGTCACCAGTGAACAGCCAGGAACAAGTGGAGACACGTGGAAACAGCGAGGACTGACTGGATTAATCCAAGGCAGACTGCAGGCAAAAAGTTGAAGCCAAGTGGAGTGACTTTATACCAAAGTGAGAGGAGTATACCAGCTGACCTGAGTGCACCCGGACAGGTTGAGGTGGAGGAGATTGCAGCAGCCCTTCCCCGTGGCCAGGTACATAAATCCTTCATCTGTGAATCTATAGCAGTAGGCCAGACTCAGGAATTGAAGGTTGAGACAGTTCCTGTTTGAAATTAAAAGTTTAAGTAGTTTATACAAGATGTGTTGTGTTTAAGCATTTTGTAAATTATGGCTGATTGTTGTTATTCAAAAGGAAAAGGTTCACATTTGAGTACGTACTCGGTAAGGAAATATCACAGTTAAATGTACATATAAATATAATTAATTAAATGTACATATCTTCAAGCTCCTGCATGGAAAAATTTAGATTAATTCCAAAACTATACTGCTACCCGTGTGAGAGAGAGAAAGAGTTAATGACTGAAAAAGTTGAACCTGTAAATCTATCATCATCATTATAATCACACAGTATGGACGATATGGTATGAGTCTCACATCTGTTCCTCTAAATCATGAATTTGGCACTGAGCTGCTTTAAGTTATGAAATACAATTCAGCTGTGGGCTGGACATTGGACAAACAAAAATTGAGATAATTCTGGGAACTATGCGGCTGGAGGCCAGAAAACAAGGAGCACCACGTGGGATTTCTTTTCTTTTGTTCAGTCTGAAGGTTTGAGTGAGCTGCACCATGATTCTAGTCACATGGTGGTTTTAACACAGCTGGAGGTTTACCTGGACAGTTCTCTTAGAGTTTTGTTTGTTATAAGTGTGCAAGAGAGGTTCAAGTAGAGCAGGCAGGGACAGCCCTCGACAATCCTCTGAACCATCAGATCCTGTTAAAAAAAGCAAAGATTTAAATGACACCTCAATTTTTCTCAGCAAGCCACCTGTCATGGTACACGCAGTGTAATGTCACAATAGTGCAATAGAAAAAATGTAGCATACAAGTAAAATTGCGACGAGACGCGAAACAAATGCAGTGTTGCTCATATCTGTGTTGTTCTGCGAGTCTTACTGATGACGTCATATAGATAAACACACTGAGGGACACTTTCCCAGGGAAATGGTGAAATCTTTGATAATCAATAATCTAGCTGTCAACAAACTTTAGAGAATGGTCCGAAAGCGTGAAGTGGTGCATGTGATCTAAATATTCGGGATTTTGCTTTTACCTATCATTAGTCTTTGCAATGTTTTACTTACTGTAACATTAAAACACTCTGACAGATTGAGATCCTGGAGGTTCCTACATTCACCTAATAAAACAGAATGAAGATAAAAGTTAATAGCAGAGAAATGGCGGATCAAATTATGCCATTTTTGTAAATATTCTGCTATAATCATTATGTAATGTACATTGCGATATAATAAAGTAGTATGTGACTTTATGGTAAGAACAACATGAAGTATCATGGTATTCTGGCTTCTTCCAATGCTGTATATACATTCCTGGATGGCTCCTGTCTCTTACATAATGTGCTGCATCTCAACTCTTCCACAGCCTTGGCAGCAGCTGCGTTTTATCAACAATAATAACATTCACCTTTGACCTACTGCTTCTGTCTCCAAATCTGCTTTTCTTAAAAATTCTCCAAATTCCTGTTTTGACTCCAGCTCGTCTTATTGTCAAGACACTCCCTGCGGCGCTCAGGATGCGCGTTACATCCTCACTCCTCTTAGCCTCCCTGCTCCTCCTCCTGCTGCCGTCCATCGAGATGAAGAAATCAGGGAGGGGCAGAGGCCTCAGAGGAGCAAGACACAAGCTCACACGAGACAGGTACGGATTTGAACTTGGCTGTTATTTGTTCACACCATTTTTCACCTGCCCTAACGACCATGTGTCGACTGTGACAAGCCATAAATTCACTATTTGTATGCTGGAACACTTTCAGGGTAAGGGGTTCTGGGCGTCACAGCAGATCAGGCCCCTCCGAGTGCTCAGAGTTGATTGAATCTCAAGAAGTGTTTGTAGACTGTCAGGACCGACAACTCCGCTCCATTCCTGCCTCACAGACCTGGTCCAAGCAACCCAAGCACCTCCTTTTTGCCCGCAACCGGATCAAAGTCCTTCATGATGGGGCCTTCTTTGGGTATGAGAGTTTAACCACTCTGGACTTGCAGCAGAACCAGATCTCTTTAGTGGAGGAAGGGGCCTTCCAGGGCCTGAGACATCTTACAACGCTGCTGTTACAGCACAACCAACTGGGAACACTTAGTGAAGAGGCCCTCATCCCCATGCCGAACCTCAGCTATCTACGTCTATATGACAATCCTTGGAATTGTCTCTGCCCGCTGGACAGTCTCGTACGCACCCTTCAGGTCCCGAGCAACCGTAACCTAGGAAATCATGCCAGGTGAGCAAATCCGCAATAAGACTTTGACTTAGTATGATTTATTGCTCAGATTCCACAGGTGTACAAGTCGATACTGGTTCTCAGACTAACAAACTTCAACTATCAAATTATATTTCACTGTGACTTAACAGTGCTTCTTCTTCTAGGTGTGCAGAGCCCATCAGGCTAAGAGGTTTGAAGATGAAACAGGTGGACCCCGAGTTACTCTGTAAGGAGACAGACCCCAACCCACTGATTGATGAACCAGGTCCTATACCCATTCCAATTCGCACCAAACCAGACATCACCACATCGTGCCATACCTACCATTTCCCACAAATGCGGATTGACTGCAGTAAACGAGGCAAGCTCACACATCAGCTCATATTTACCTAAATCACTATTAATCATTGCAGCCTCTCTGTACTTCACTGTATTTTCATTTTAAATTCAGCACACATGGTTCAACAAGGAAGAATACCTTCATGTCAGAGAGCTCGTATGCTTGTGATTAAATGTTACTCAACTCATGACTAATCTTCCATTTCTCAAAATGATTTTCAGGGCTAGACACACAAAGAGACAAATCTGGTTCGGCTGGTGTTTTTTTAAAATCTAATTTATGTTGCTTGCTTTCTTCTGACTGATTCTATTACACCATCATTTGTCATCTAATAAACAACTTGGAAAGCACTGGCTTAACAAGGTCTGGCTAATATATCAGAATTAGCTCGCTGCAAAACATGCAGAAGCATTTAAAATTTAAGAATACGAATAAGAATAGTAGATCAAATAATGATGGTGCTACTATCTGTCTCCTACTAATAGGAGGACGGGATTCCAGTATCAATTTCAAGTTATGGATAGGTACCATGCATACATTTGACTATTACTTGCAGTAGTGAGAGTGGAAGCTTTTTTGCTCAACACATCTGGATGGTATAGATGAAAAATCCATTATTTTAATCAATAAAAAAACGAATAATGAACATGTGAATGTGCAGTTTGATTTTTTGGTGAAGGTAAAACAACCAAATGTATTTGAGTAACCCCTCGATTAACCCTTTTGCCTTTACGTTCAGGTCTGACTGAGGTGCCCACAGGTATTCCAGAGGAGGTTGTTCATCTCGATCTGTCCCAGAATTCAATCAGACATCTCAAAGCCAAAGATTTCCAAGGAGCAAGAAGCCTCAGAACCTTAAACTTCAGTAATAACAACATGGAGAAGTTTGACAAGGGTTTGTGTGCAATTATTACCTCATACCTATTAATCATAATCAGTGAATACTATGGCATGTGCTTCGTAGTTCCTGTAATATCCAGGGTGAAAACCTACGCAAAACAGAGTTGTGTTTTTTCTTTGGCTGATGGATAACATATGGAAAGGTTGAGAACGTGTTATCCAACTGCTGCTGACTTCTGTTCAGCTGGCTTTCTGCCATCTTTGTATATACAGTGTTGGATTTATTTATAGTGGAGAAAGCTGAGAGTGTTACAGGCATAAAGTGATCACTGTGCTGAAGTGATTCAGACACAAACTGAACACCAGCCTGCACATTGCTATCATAGTTTGATTGCACCAATTGCTTTTTTAATTTCTATGTTAATATAAACAGTAATAGGTGTGTCTAAAAATAAATACACAAGAAAACAAAAGATGCTATAGTCTACTCATGGCTTTGATTTTTCTCTAATAGGTTCCCTGTACGGGCTCCTACACCTTCGTGAGCTGGACCTGTCCAACAACAGCCTGCATTTTATCCAGTATGGGGTTCTTGAAGACCTGTACTTCCTATCAAAGCTAAAACTGGAAAGAAACCCCTGGGTGTGCGACTATAGGTGAGTTCTTCTGCTACGATGTTTACAATCTTTTTTTTTTTTTGACAAATCCCCCAAAATCATTAAAAACTGAATGCATTTCCTCAGCATCCACTACATGGTGTACTGGCTGCGCCTGCACCCTGGGGTGAAATACTCTGGCCTAGTGTGTCGCTCCCCTCCTGAACATACTGGGGAGCGTGTGGAGGAGTATGTGCATTCCTACAACAGAGTGTGTCCAAAGGACAGGCAGCACAGCAGCAAAGATCAAGACCAAACAGAGCCCGAGCTCTGGAACACACCGATGGAAGTTCAAGCGGAGCTGGAGGAGGAGGAGCTGGAACCGAGCCATTTGAGAGCACCGCAGAAATACCAGATCTTTAGGCTGTCCTGACTTGTGAAAATCTGACTTTAAAAGATTCTTAGTCTTCCCTTATTCCAACAAATTATAACACAGTCTGTATCAGATGAATAAGTTACACCTTTTAGTTTTGCTTTTATGTTCTGTCAGTTTTGTCTTTTTAATCAAATAAATATATAAAGTTTTTTGGCTAATTATTTCTGTAAGAACATCATCTGTAAGGAGGAAATCAACTACAAAATAATGTGCAATACTCACTGATATATTTCAAGCTGGGCAAATTTAGTGATGTGCAGCCACGCAGGTTGAGATGGATCACAAATGGGCGATAGTTCTGCAAAATCTGCTTCATTGTGCCGTCCGTTATCCAGTCTTTCTCCACTGAGAAGTTGATCTAATGGTGACAAAAATCTGTTTAAGTTTACCACTACCTTAAATAAATACAAGCAGCAATTCATCAGTACAGACCTGACTCCATAATGGGCCTGACTGGATGACAGCTCTCCATGAGCAACACACCTCAGCACAATTTAGCCAATCTCGGAAATCTAAATACTTGAAGATCTGCAGAGAAAACAATCATATGACATAGTTGAACATTCGGAAGTGAATATACACTTTATGCATACTTCCATACTCGTTCTGTCGTAAGGCTTATGGTGAAAGTAAGGTTGATACGTGTTCTTAACCACTGAAAAGTTTAAAAAAATAAAAATAAAAATGTTGGGAAGCACACCATCATGCAAAATAAGAGAAAGTAATCCACAGATTAAAGCAAAGAAACAACTTCCGTACTGATCGCATGATCCATATTTGGTCTTATAAGCTTGAATCTTACATAACTAGGTGCCACTTTGGAAATAGGTGGCCAGTGACTAGAGACAGGATTCAGTGCCACTTTGCCAGGCAGTGTGATGTCATTATGTAAGCATCCTCTTTCTTTCTCCAAACATAGTCATGCTGATGTACTATTTATCAGGAGAGGTGTTGGACAGAAACACCAGTGCAAATAAAGCAAAGACTGCGCTGCCTTTGCCAGCACATGTGAATCCAAAACAAACAGTGGTTCTCACTGGTAAGTGCAAGCGGAGGCGGATGTTTAGAGGAATTTTCTGTATATTTGTAAAGCATGAGCCACTGGAACGAAAGTATTCCTACAATCATATAAGATCTACAGAAATATCATAATTAACAAAAAAACAAAGCAACAGATGTTATGAGAGAGTGGTGGCACAAACACAACCCTTTCTTTAGTCATGGGTTATTGGTATACTTGAAAATAATGAGCTGCAACAGACATTAATCAACTGGCCCCAAAGAGGCTGAAAGTATGTTAACAGTGGAGTCCACTTTAGAGCAAGCCTTATGTAACCGATATGATCTCATCACTGACTGCTGAGAGAACAGAGAAGTGAAGCTGGTCCAGCTTTAAATCCGGGGCTATCATCATCTCTCTGTGTGGGAACTGATCAGGCTCACGAGCTGTAAAAGAAAACATGAAGAAACTGGCTGAGTGTCATGTGAATGCTGCGTCCCTTCAGCAAGAGGCTGCTTGGGAGCGCTGACAGTCTGTCGGATTCGCCGGTCTGGAGGACTTTGTTGCCAATTTCAAATAAGCCCAGTTCCGACCTCTGCAGGAGTCAAACACAAAAATAGGAATTGTAGAACATTTCTGACTGTATTTGATATTTTACTTAAATCACAAGTAAAAGCGTACCTTAAAGTACTCTTTTGTCCTCTTTGAGTCCTTGGCAACAATATGCCATGCAGCTATGATGCGCTTAAGACGGCCAGCCTTCAGAATTCCCCCAAGCTTCTCAATGGCAGCTAAGTTGACAAGAAATTAAAATCCAGTTTCAAACACCATTTCTTATGAACAGAACAAGTGTTTGTGTTTTGTTTGTTTGTGATTGTTATTTTAGCAGAGGATAATGTGGAATAAATGATAACAATAACAGCAACTATACTACTATTGTGATCACAAAGTTATATTTTCCTCAATCTCATGACAAATTTAGTTTATAAAACTAAAGGCTCAGAGTTAAACAGTGGACGGTGCAGGGGACAAAGTGAGTCACAGGCGTGGGTGTATACAGGGGGGAAGAAATGATACATATCCATAACCACACTGCATGTTTTCTCTGGCTGTATACACTTGAGAGTCACGGCTTGCAAAAACAGTCAGCGCGCGCTAGCTATGTTAACGCTTCATGATTCAGAATGCAAGTAATCACCTACCAGCCTTTGCTCTCTTGTGCATTTCCACCCAGTTTGACCATCTGATGAGTGCAACCCTCTGCAATTTCGTTTCGAAATGCTTTTTTGTGAGATCCATCTTCAGAGCCAGCTCTACGGTGCCTCTCTTACTCTGCATGGTGAACCTCTTCCATTTCCTGTCTCCAACAGCAAACACAGCTCATCATTAATTCAGTGAAAGGGTACTAAGGCAGAATGTCAGTAACGTCCATTAACTTCATAAGACAGGAGTTAGCAACACCGAAATCATTTAATCAGATCTCAATTTCTTTCTAATAATGATCTCTACTGAAGCAGGCTTGGACATTCAGACAGGACAGAGAGACAGAGAGGCTACACTGACAGGAGACAGGTGAAAGCTAACCTGTGAAATAGAATATCCTCCTGAACTCAGCAGCATGTAAACAATGATCCAGGGGAAACGTTCAGGACTTTCAGTCACATGGCTCAAATTTCTGTTTAGAGGTACATCTGAATGAGGATCCATTTTAGAGGATTTAACTTTTTGCATCAAACGTTGTGTTGAATCTACCTCTTTCTATCAACCATGAACCCTTTATATTCAAGATATGTGACTTTACAAAAGGACATGAAGAGGAAGGCGACAGATTTTTCTTTTTTAAGCTTTCATTTTCCAGATTACTCTGCTTCTAGTGATATTGCAGCGCTTTAGGTGAAGGCTCCACTTGTACTTGTCTGATTTGGTTGATTTTCACACAGCACCAGCTGTCTACAATCACCTAATTGCAATCAGTGTGGGCAGAATCTGAATGTCTCCTATCATTCCTTGCCCTCAAACTTTCTAGATAATGAAGGGACAGAGCATGATTGATTGTTATCAAGGCTTCTACTTTTAATCAACGGTGTGCTGCAGCTGCTG
Organism: Diplodus sargus; assembly: GCA_903131615.1. Taxonomy (NCBI): domain Eukaryota; kingdom Metazoa; phylum Chordata; class Actinopteri; order Spariformes; family Sparidae; genus Diplodus; species Diplodus sargus. The sequence goes on from CAEMYA010000262.1 coordinate 1,923,065, forward strand.
TTGCTGTGCTGAACTCACTGACATGATTCTTCCATCTGGGTGAGTAAAATATGAGTGTATTTCTGGATAAATCTAGTCATTGTTGCTTTTTTTCTTTTTTTTTTCTAACTTTCTTGTTTTCCAGGGTTTCTTGGCTTTGCACTCTGTTGTTATGGAGCTGCAACTGCTTTCCTCCTCACACAGGTAAGAAATTCTATTTCATGCCTGAACCCATTCAACCATATTTAATTAAATCTAATGTTTATTTTTTTCTCCCCCTGATAGGCTACATTATTGCACATGGCTACTCTCTTAATGATGATGGTTACAGTAGCGATGCAGGTGTTTTTGGTCTACAAACATCAAACCAGTTCAATTCTGGAGCGCCTTTAAACCACGACTCTGTTAATCCAGGGGACGAGATGAGACAGGAAAGCTTTGTTTCTCTTCAGCAGGAACCAGAACACCGTGATTACAATGAGGATGCTGACTCTGTCACTAGCCTCAGTGATGGGATGGAAAGCAAACCAGACTCGGAACATGAGCTAGAGGAGTTTCCACTTGTCACCTCCGCACAGAAATATGAGCCTCAAAGTTCTGGTTCTCAACAGCCTTTTGGCCTTTTGGTAAAGGATTCACAACAGACGGCTAAGGAGGGTGTAAGTTTCCAAACAATCAAAGATTTCAAACAGTTTATAGAAAGAATGAAAAACTCCTTTTTAATGCCAGGAAGTGACTTGAGACTACATTTTCAAACTGCACGAGAAATTATGGATGACCGGGGAGTGTTTGACACTGGCTATACGTCTGATTCTGCAAAAGAACGCACAGCCCATTATGACGCCAGTGAAAATGTCCAGAGTGAACCTATGAATGCAGTGTTTGAACAAAGTGAACAGGGTGCCAACTACCAAATGTCAAGTGAAAGCCAACCTGTCGCCTATCCTGTCGACTCCACTGTCAGTATGGTTCCTACCAGTGTTTATGACAACCAAGACTCGGTTCAGGGCTCTGCTTTCTACCCACGACCTCCCTCTGCAGCCACAGAGCATGTCTCAGGTAATTATGGAAATATCGACCATAATGGCATTTCTGAAGAAAACACTTATATTCTAGCAAACGCCCCTGATGTACAAAATGAATATGATCAGTCAACAAGCTACACGCCTCCTGAACAAACAACCCCTGGCTCATTCTTTGGACAAGATTTCTTTAACAGCAACCATGAGACAGCATCTCCTGCCAGCCCTCTAATGAGTCCATCTCAAGATTTCAGCCTAGTTTCTCCACCTCTAACTTATAAGAAAAATGTCCAAGAACCAACATATACATTTCACAGCAAAGACTCTTTAACAGGGTATCAGCAGAAACCATCTGGTGGCTTTGAACTTGGTGAGGAGCAAGGAGGAGGGACTCGAGCCAATTTCCTGTCTGCACCAGAGCACCCATCTTTGGCTTCTTATGGCAGAAGTATATACGTCAATGCACGAAGTGGTCAACATGACATCCCAAAATATTTACCCAAACACAGAGAGAGACCAGCCCCATCATTTCAGCCGAATCAACCCACTGATGGCGTGGAATCAAAGGATATAAACTACACTCCTATCTACCACCTCCCTGTAACTAGTGGTTCTGTTTCTTCAAGCTCTGCTAACCTCTCACCACAGAGTAAAGGTGGTCATGTGGGTGTTCAAACAAGCAGCCCACATGATGTTAAGAATCAAGCTTTCAACAGAAAGCAGCCAGTCGGATCCCACCAAGTGTTTACTGTGAGACCTTCAAGTTCACTTTATGGCTCAAAGACACACGACGGCTACCTGGGAGACCAAAGTGTCGGTGTCACTCCTCCTTCCATCCTATCTGAGGAAACTCAGGAGATAGAAGAGCCATCAGATCCCTCTGTGCAGAATCTAGTCATTCAGAGTCCAAAACAAATGACTGACAATAGCCTGATTCCAATTTCTGGTGGCTTGGATTCAACCCAGAGGGGGCTCTCCTCTGCAGGCGGAGTTGATTATACAAGTCTCAACTCTCTAACTAATTTGGCGCCAACGTCTACATCAGAGACAGTCTTTTCAAGATTAGTTGGAAACGAAGTCATGTCCAGAAACTTTGGAATCAAAAATATAATCTCAGATAGTTTTCCAACTGTTGATATACATAAGGCCAGAAATGCCCTGAGCTCAATTTTTACCCCGAGGAGAAGAGAAATGCCTCTAAATGGTGGTTATGTAGGTGCAATGGCAACCAGAGCTGGCTTTCTACAGACATTCATACAACCAACCAAGTTGCAGAGGCGCCCCGCCAATGTGAATAAGGAGCCATGGTCCACAGTCTACCGCCCTCCTAAACTGCTGTCTGCATTAAAAGTCTCTGGCTCTCCTGTAATTGGTGCTGTTTGGTGGAATGGTGGCAACAAAAAAAGGCTTCTCCCTCAAACGCAATTTGTAAAATCACATGTTGTGAAGACCAGAAACGCCTACACGAGGAGCAAGGCATCTTTATCAAAGACCCATTATGCACCATATCAGCCGGATGAAGGCAAAACTGGAAAACCCCAATGGAAACCTTTCCAGAGTCAACATGAATACACAAATTATGCGTCCCACAATGCAATAGGATTTCAAAAGTGAAGGAGCATCAACACCCTTGAGGAAAAAATGGTATGGGGAAAAAAGAGTCAAATGTTTTGCTTGTGAACTAATGTGTGCTAATGATTTATTAGAATAATTATAACTAACAACACTTACATTTTCTCATTTATCTAATTGGGATCCTGAATAGACAGACTCAAGAGGTTTAATATGGCTACTTTTTTACATCTAAAAGTCACACTGCAGCGGACCTGCCCTGAAGCAGAGCTACAGCTTGAAACTTTAGCAATGAAAAACAGCTTAACTTAAGCTTAATTTTTCATTTGTTCTCATACTGTGCTCTTAAATTTGTGGGGTTGTTGTCTTTGCTATTCTTATTCTGGGTGAAATTGCTGACAGTAAATCATTTTTGTATATATGGGCAAGTTATTTTTATATTGTGATTACTTAATTATCTTACAACTGAACTGAAGTTGGATATGCATTAATTGCTTTTGTTTTCAACAGGATCTGTTGCCATCTTCCACTTGCAGGAAAATCAAGTTTCTGCAGTTCTTCAACCATCGAATTAATAAAGTCATTAAATATTTTAAACAGTTTTCTATCTCGTCTTGATTCATGCATCACAATTTGATAATCCTCAGAACTAAATGTAAGATGAACCGTCTAACTTATCTTGTTTAATTTTTATTTAGTGCTCATAGGCTACATTTTCATTAAACAAGTCAAAAAGTACAATAGCTATCTAACTGGTGAAGGAGCTTATGTCTGGCTGTTTGTTCCTTCTCCCTCAAGAAATTCTTCACCAGTTTAAATCAAACCATATGTTAATCTTGACCCCTAATACTGCTGGCATACCTGAAGCAAGAGCTTGTTAAGTGTTTCCTGTAACAGTAGTAGGCCTTCTCGAACAAACAAAAGGACTGCTAGAAAGGAGAACAGAGTGACAATTAAAAAAAAAAAACCCACTGAAATCAATTTAATGAGTCTAAACAACCACACAATTAAAATACTGTACCACGATGTCATCTTTTTCCATGTAGACAGTGTCCACAGGCTGTGTTTGAGATGTTGTAGTGAGCTGTTTTCCATCAGCAACAAACTTGAGCCTCAAAAAAGAATAAAGTTAGCATTAAAACAGTATGCAAAATTGCTCACAGAGTCAGATTTAATAGGCTTGTGCTACAAAACTGTTAAATAATGAAATATTAGTTGAGGTAAGGGCATACCTTATGGCTAATTAGTGATGCAAGACTAAACATACTGGCCTGTAATGACTGGCACTCATTTAAGTTGGAAAAATCACATTTTAAATTGACCAATATCAAATGTTTTCCATCAAAATGTTATCTTAAATTGAATTATGCTTGGAACTGTACTGGGTACTGAGTGATGTGGACACTGGTGCTTAGACTCCCTGAAGGTATTGCCTCTGAAAGTCACTTTAAGGATAAGAATCGAGGGTCTAGAACATCTTTGTACATCCATGGAGAATACTTCATTAATGGCGAGTTGAAGGGGCAATTAAAAATCTGTGAGTGAATTAAAATAGGGGGCAATGTAAACAGGGGAGAAAATGATTAAATTGGAAATGCAATGTGATGTACATTTTTTTTCTGTTTGTTTTAGTTCGTATTACACAAGCGTTCCCTCTCAGCAACTTCTGGGCTCAAAAATGGAATGTAAAGGAGGGAAAAATAGATTTTCTTTGGACCGTCGCTGCTGTATTTGGTGGCGCTCCATGACTTTCACCCTCAGCAGTGAAATAAAACTTGAGAAAGTGAGCCCCCAAGTGTTCATCTCAAGGAAATCTCACAGGAAAGCAGCTCTACCTACCAGTCAACATCCTGAAGCCTGTCATGTCCCTGGAAGGCTATGTGGGCGTTTTTCAGAAACTGTATGGGGTCACTGGGACATGACAGGCATGAGGCTGTCAGTAAGGCCTATTGTCAAAGAAAGTGAAATAAAGAGGTTATTTTTTCCACATTCAGAAAATATATTAACGCGGTGATAACAGTCAAAGTGAACTATAATGTGCATTAACTAAACTGCCATGTACTCATGTTCTTTGTAACATTAAATGTGAGCTAGCTTAACTTAACACAAATGACGTGACCAACACATTTCTACACAGCACAACCTACCTTATATATTTGTGGCAGGGAGAATTTCATCTGGCACTCGTTAAGAACGGACTTTGCGTTTGCTGCAGCCATATCATGTCTGTCACATCTGCTTAAGTGTTAAAAGTTACGGAGCTATGGAGTCATTAGCTGGAGTTGGCGTTTGTCAGATTTTGCCAGCTCCATTTCTAAGTTCTACGTTGCCATGGTAACAAGGGGGACTGAAACTCGGCTCACTTTAACGGTTGGACAACTAATGAGCTGCAGCGAGATTTAAACCATCTAACGTAGTAAACAAAGTAAACTTTATGACTTATACGGCTTTTTCATTTAACATATTGTATGTGTTAACAGTTTAAAAACAATATTTATCTAAAAGCTAAGCTGCTTTATTCGGCTAAACACTGCCCGCTCATCACCCAGAGAAAGATTTGATCGGCCACTCTAAGCTAAGTTGCCAGGTTGGGCGGTTTTTTTAGTTTGACTTGCAATAACTTATAACTGACTGCTGTCAGAGTCAAACATAATTTCGTGGTTCATAACTAAGGTGAAACATTTCCTATTATCATTATTATTATCATCTTTATTGTTGTCATTACGAGTCGTCGTAGATAAAGTAGTACGACTCCATTTACGACCCGTATTAGCTTGCATTTCTTCGTAACGTTTAATGTGATATTTTCTAAAATACGAAACGTTATTTAGCCTTTTATTCTTACTATATGCCAACATATTTCAGTGATAATGTCTGATACTATGTATTTAGATATTTTATAATAAATATTTTCTAGCTCGTATTTTTAAATAGGCTCTGATTGGTCTACTTATTTTCCTGTCCAATCTGGCAACAATGACCGTCCGGAACAACGGGACACAACATTGTTGACAACTGTGGCTTGTCAGCAAACTTCTCCAGTTTTCAGAACAATGTATCCGTCTCAGTTAATTTGGGTGGGCTTTGTGGTGGTTTCGATGAGTTGTCGTTAGTGCTAGCTAACTAAACATCTGAGTTAGTTAGCTGGTGATATAACCGATTTGACTCTCAACGATCCAGGGCATCTGTAGCTTAACGTTAGCTAGCTAGCTAAAGCTTAGCTAAAGACAGAGTAGCAGCAGCAGCATGGGGGATGGCAGTATCACTCCCAGGATCGGCAACATGAAGGCTTTGCTCGGAATAGTAGCCGGAGCTGGAGCTTCTTACGGGATATACAAACTTCTCAGCGGGGGAAGCTTTAAGAGAATCAAGAAGAGTGTCACCAGTGAAAGCCCTGTTGTGAGGAGCAGTCAGCCCAGTGAGGTGACTCTACAGCGGGGCAGCCTGCTGGCCAAAGTGTCAGGGCTGGATGTTGTCTGTCCCCGACCTGATGCTGCATCAGGTAAGAACCATCATTAAATACTTACAGTAACAACATCTAAAGCTGTGTCATTGTCCCAGCAAAGTGAAACCATTCCCTAAACATGATCACATAACGAGCCTTTGATTCATTGAGTCAGTTCTCTCAAGTGCTAACACATATTATTAAATGTTGGTTAAATGACTTATTGTGACTTGTGCTCCACAGATGACATCATTCACCAGTCACCTGGCAACCTGGAGCCACAGCACTTGAAAATGCTGCTGTCGTGTCTGCAGACCAGCAGTAAACCTTCTGATAGATGTCGGATCCTGCTTACGTTGGGCAACGCGGCCGCCTTCACTGTGAATCAGGTGCAGCAAAACAAAACCGCATCTAAGAATTGTTATCCATCCATCTCGCTTGAAGTTCTGTATATACCGTCCCTTTATAACATATCTTCTCAGCCATGTAAGATAATTTTTATCTTTCTTTCTTCCAGAATCTGATACGAGAATTTGAAGGGATTCATATCATTGCTGGTTTCCTCTCTGATCCTGCGGCAGAAGTCAGAGTTCAGACTCTGACTGCTTTAAATAACCTGTGTATGAATATCCCAAACCAGGAACACATAAAGGTATGTTGCCGTACACTGCACAGCAAATGGCACCCAATCTGTCGCTGTAGACGAGATCCTTTTTTTTTTACTGCTTACTTAAACGTTCACCTTGTCTCGCAGGTTTATGTTCCACAAGTGTTGGAGCTGATCGAGATGTCCCCTGTGAATTCTGACCTTCAGCTCGGTGCTCTCAGGCTGCTGACCAACCTTTCAGTCACAGATAAACATCAACACTTGCTGAAGGAATCTATTACACTTTTACTCTCTCTACTTGTTGTGAGCAATGAAGCATTACAGGTTTGTATATTTTCAAGCTCTGCCTGGTTGATGTTCTGCACATCTTTCTAAAATCAGATGTCAAAAGCTATAAAAGTTATTTTATTCTTTATCGTGGTTATGATGTATTGATACAGTTGTAGCTCTTGGTGGAAAACATGAGGCCAGTGGAGCTGTTAATGCATCACAAATTAATTAAGCACTTTCAATATTTGTGTTTCAGGTTCAGGCTGCAAAAGTCCTGGTGAATCTTTCATCTAATCCAGATATGATGGATGACATTGTTCAAGCTCAGGTAAGAACCAAAGGATGAAATGCAGTCTCTTTGAATCAGGTGTGCTGAGGTAGGGAATCATAACAAGCAGCACAGGCGGCCCAGGACTGAAATGTTTTATGTTGTAACGAGATGAATAGTTTAGCAATATAACAAGACACGTTTCTTTTTATAAGATGGAGAGTTTTGCAGTCTATCACAGTCACAAGGGTCCAAGTCTCATTTAATATCCTCATCTTGATTAAACTTTTCTTCCTTTGCTGTAGGCACCAGCATCTGTTCTGCTGCTGTTTGACGCACGGACAGCCCCCGCTGTGCTTCTGCGGCTGCTGACTTTTGCAGGGAACTTAAAGTCCTGGAGGGCCTCTGCCCAGGTGGCTGACGAACTGAGACGGAAACAGGATTGCCTCTTCCGGGTCATGCTAGACGAGTCCTCTCAGCTCCACAGCAGACTGGTGCAGCTGCTCTCACACACCGATGCGGAGATTCAGGCCCAGGTGGCTCGCGTCTTGACATAGGCCTCCCTCTCCGCACTCTTGATCCATGCACAGCTTTAGCTTCACACACTTTTGCCAAAGCGTTCATCCTGTCACCCTCTCATTTAAATTATAAATCCGGGCTGCGTAGCCTCCTGTTGCTTACACTCCCCCACCCTTTGTGTTCCCCAGATCAATATTATTACCACACATCTACGCAGCTAAATTATCCATTTCACCTCACCAGCCACTTCCCTGATTTCCAGTTTCTTACACTACAAATAATTGATGAGCAATGAGTGAGACGGAAGCAGGAAGAAGCCATTCATTCAGTAGAGTGTAAAAAGAGGTTGCCCTCGCTCTCTTTTGTTTGTTTTTCCTGCCAGCAATAGACTTTTTTCCTTCAAAGATCCTCAGTGCCCTTCCTTCTGAGAGCCTCACCCGCTTTCTCTGAAGACGTATTCCAGGTGAAAATATCTCAACCCAAACCCACTGCCAGACGTTTTCTTGAGAATGTGTCGGAATGACCTGCGCAGCATGACCTACCCCGTCTGTGGTTCAGAGAGACACACGGATTGGAGAGAACCGAAGAGGTTTCTTGTGGCCGCGCACCTCTGCATGCCTTGGAGACACGAATGAATGGATGCACTGCAGCTCCAGTCCTCGCGAATGGATCCAGATGCAGGATCTGACGATCATGGTGTTCTTTCAATGAGAGCAAGATCCTTTTATCTGAGTATTTAATTTGAGAATCAGTGACTTTAGAAGAGCGAGTGTGAGATACAGGGTTGTTAGCGCTGCGTTCTCCGACAATGTGAAATGTCAGGAAGGCCGTGGAGTGGAAACACTGGAAACACTGCATCCCCAGCATTCAGAGAGGAGCTCGTTGAGGTGGGTTGGATGATAAACTTTGACTGTGACGGTGCTGCCTGGTTAAGAACAACAAAAACAACCCAGCATTGATCCAGGACGTACTAATGGAGCTGCGTCTCTTTGCTCGGGAGACACCTGCAAATCCCCCCAGGAAGGATCTGGAGGAAGTTGCAGGGGAAAAGGATGTCTGGACTGCTTTTAATTGTTTCAGCTGCCATAAATATCATGCAGGTATGCAGCTTGAAAACAAACGGAGAAGGGGTCGACCTTTAGACGGGCAGACTGTAATAGTAATAACAGTTATGATTCATTTTTATGCGTAAACTGGAGCTACAACAGCGATTGAATGTTAAATCTCTACCTTATTATGTTAAGTTATACAGTCACTGTAATAAGACAGGCCGAAAGTGACAGGCCCACATGTTGTCTAGCCGGAGGACTGGTGCTGCGGACCCATATGCTGACTTGTTAACAGTATGTAAAGACAGGAGGATGGGTGTCTGCGCGTACCTCTAATTTGCATGAAAAGAAATGTGACGATTATCTCTGACTCTGATTTTTCAATGCAAGGATTTTATGGCATGAAGCCGGTCCGGGAGTAAAGAAATGCTGCACACTTTTTATGTTTTGGACTTTATGGAACCCAAATCCTAAATCTCTCTCAGGCAAAATGGTTTACCAGAGCAGAATACAGCAGGAGGCTGATTTACCTGTGACCTAGATTATCATATTTATTTAAAGACGTTAGTTAGCATTTTGCCTTGAAAAAGAGAAAATATGTTTGTTATGTCTATTTGAATGGTTCAATAAATACTCAGTGTGACATATTACAGCGATCCACATCCTTATTTCTCCTGTTTACTCAAATATATTCAACGAGCAACGTGTGCTCACTCGTTTTAGCAACAAGCTTCTGTAAGAAGGTCAGATTTACAACCGCTGCTTGTCTTTATATCCGTCAGTGACCTTGAAAAAATAATGCATCTCTGATTGTTAATACGACTCATCCTAACTGCTCCCAGAGTCGAATCTGGTGTGTAGAAGCAACATGTAGTTAACAGAAGTTTCTATGCACAACAGCACTGACCTGACTTATCCAGGTTAAAGACCTTTATGTTCTCAACTGCGTTTGGCTGAACGTTAAAGGGATAAACAGGTCATTTAATGGTAAGTAACAGAAGCTTATCTTAGTTTGGGCAAACTGCTAAAAGCACAGGATCCTCCACAAGTATTACATTTGGTGTTTCCTGATTAGTAAAGGGCCTTTTCTTTCAGACTGTTTATAATGTGAGATTCTATAGAGAGCGGCCGAGATGACATACTTTTTTGGACTGAACCCTGAAGTTCTCATCTCCCTCGTTCCCTCGACCAATTTTGAGGGATTTGGGATTTTTTGCAGGAAATTCACTCTGCATTTTAATCTGCAATGTAATCTTCACAGTTGATCGCCACTTGGATTTTAAAAGCTAGCGCCACATTCACATGACTTCAGTGTCACAATCATGAAGTTTCCCACTACACTGTACACTCTTTAAACAGATCTGTAAAGACAAACCAGTGAGTAGCTGAGTCTCTTTAATGCGCCTCAACAACCTCTGTGGTCACATTTAGCCACTTGTAAGCAACCACCACTCATAAACACTCACAAGTTGTTTATTTTCTGATGTATTTCATGTCACAAAATACATTTTTTCAGGCATTTAAGCAAAAACCCTGAATTCAAGACGATGGAAACAGAAAATACAAAAATACAAATTTCTAGGTTTTCTGACTCCCTCCTGCCACATCATAAAACAAAGTCAGAAGTGCAGAAGAAGATATTTTACTCAGAAGAGAAAGACGCCTAAGCAAACTAAATAAACAAACTCCATTTTTTAATGCCTGAATAAACAGAATAAACAAACTGACCTTTAGAACAACACAGTTTAATACTGTTTTAATTTGTTTGTAAGTGGCGGACCCTGCCTCCTTTCTAGCTTCAAACAGTGTTCTGGGGATCATATTTTCCCCTGAGAACAGCTTGTTTATTCACTTACGGAAAAATAAATATTTCTGAGTTTGTATTATTACCTCAATAATATTATAAATATTAAAGTACTGCATTTAAATGTCTTCTCATAAACTACATAATGCCCCTTTAAGCATTTATCGCCCACTTTACGTTTCCACATGTGTTTATTTGTTTGTCTGTTTGTTGGTTTGTCAGCAGTATTTAAAGAAAAACTCCAAACAGATTTCCATGAAACTCAGCTGAAGGATGTTTTCTCAGCACAGAATAGACCCCGTTAACTTTTGGTGTGAACAAGGCATGGATGTTGATAAAAAACATGTTTAGGTGGCTGATGTCTGTGAGTGAGAAGAATCTGATGTGGGTCTAGTGATCTTAAAGTAAGTTAAAATGTAAAGTGATACTAGATTATCAAGTTCGATTTTAGATTGAATAAATGGGGACTGTTGGGCCATTTCTGTCTAGTATTAATTGTTAAATTGAATGTTTAAAAGAATAGACATAAACAGCCTGAATTTGATCATACTAAGATTTTTTCTGAATGATGTAATTTTTCCTGCTCATACAAAACTCCCTTTGAAATATCGTGATTTTTGTGATGTGGACTCAGATGATACATTTGGACAACACCCTTTAAAAATGAGGCTGATTTAGCTCTGATGATGATGATGATGATGATGATGCGTTCAGGTCTTTGTCTCCTCCCTCCCTCCCTCCCTCCCTCCACTGGGCCTACACACATCCTCCTCCCCCCTCGGAACAAACGAGATGACCATCGCCGGATCGTCCTCGGCTCCATCACACTCTCACGGCGGAGCAGCGAGTGCAGGCAGGCGGTGCGGGCGACCCAGCGCACGGCTCCAGGGTGGTGGGGCTGAAAAACATTCCGGATTAGCCGCATCGGCTATGAACATCCAACCCCGCTAAGTAGAGAAACAATCGGAGTCTGTCTGTTTTTCTCTCTCACACACCATTCACACCGCGTCGAGGATGAACGGGACTGCGGCGGCCACAGGATCGGCTTCTTGCCGCTTCGCCCACTATTTCGTGGTGTGTGGTGTGGACACGGAGACGGGCCTGGAGCCGGACGATGGAGCAGGTAGACGATCTATAAACACATCCACACACAGACATAGGATGTGTTACATGTCATGGTTCATGTCAAACATCTCATGTGATGTCGTGCCGTTTGTGTGTTTGTGTGTGTGTGTGTGTGACGTCCGTTTGAATATGTTTTGATTGGACCCCACAAAGCCTTGTTGACAACACAAAATCTGCCAGTACAGCCTGTTAAATCAGCCTAAACATGGTCTGTGGTATTTAATTTCTAATATATGTCATTGATATTCACTATTATATGATTTCAGGAGGATTTGTGTCATTTCAAACATGTGATACTGGTGAAAAACACGGGCTAACCTTTTGTTTGAGTGTGCAACACACCATAAAAAACACAAAATCCAAGAGAATGATCATTTTTCTTTTGATCCTGAAGCAATTTTATTGGATTCAAATGACATTTATGCTCCATCGCTCCTTTACTATTGCCTTTTGTGTCATCTCTGCTGTGTGGGGGGGGGGAGAGAAAGGAAAAAAGAAAAGCACATCACAGCGCTCCTCATTGTGTTTTGATCATATTTTCACGACAGCTCTGAGAAAATAGCTCTCCGTCTGTTTCTGCAAGTCATCCACTGCTACACCTGGACCAGGAGGGACAGGGTCGAGTGGATTGAGGACAAACAGCCCAAAAAAAAAAGAAAAAAAAAAAGGGCTGGATCACAGATGGAGCATTCAGACAGAACCAACACAGATTACACTTGTGCAGCAGCGATAATCTGTGAGGTTCAGCTCTTTGTTTTACCAAGCGAGGCACCTCTGTCCTTTTTTATTTACGAGAAGCCGAGGTGGTGGTGGAGGGATGTGGGGGCGGCCGGTGGTGCTTTTATTGGTGTGTGGGTGCTGTTGACACTCCTGCACGTGTCCTGCTGGGCCTCGGGCGTGAGGAGAGAAAGGAACCGTGCAGGTGTGCTCGGACCTCCAACGTCACTTCCAGGCTTCAAACAACAGTCACGCCCCTGTGTTCCCACAGAAGATGGCTGTCCCCAAACATCTTATATCATCCCTCGAATGATATAAGATGAGCCCTGAGCTCTGCTGCAGATTATTCAGAGCAATAACTAACCGTCAGGGACTCTGATATCTGGCTCCCCGCGGCGAGTGGCGGTGCTGCTTGATAGTATATCCGAGTTCCAGCAATCTGCTTATGTAACAGCGGGTCACCCCCAGACACACTGCAGCACGGGGGGGGGCTCTGCTCCTTTCAAGGTATCTCTGTCACTGTGCATGCATATTCTATAAGCTGCAGTCGAGCAAGTGGGTGTTTACTCCTCGAGCAGAGGAGTGTTATGGATGTGTGAGGTCATACAGTATCTCTTTTTGTGTGTGTGTGTAATTAGTGAATGCCTGCAGAGAAACAATCTGCTCTTGTTGGCTTCTCAATAGACGCCACTGTGTTTTTTTCTGCAGCCTAATCAAATTTCACGTGACGTTGAGTGTTGGCACGCCGGACGGGCGCGATGACTGCCACAGGGGGAGGGTGGGGGGTGACATCAGTGGAGGGCTGAACTCCCTGACCGCACATGTGAGAGCAGCTTTTTGAAAAAAAAAAAAACACGCTGGGCTGATTCCAGAGATGTGTACGTTTTTGTCTTACTAACACACTCTCTCTGCTCAGCCTGGTTTTTTATTTTTAGGCGCCCAACACCCTTCAAGTCTTATTTTAAGCACACCAACCCGGCTCCACGTCTCTGTCTCAGGGCTGAGATGAAAAGTTTTGTCATCTTCTCTTGTCATGAGACTCACCTTCAGTCAGGACGGACAAATCTGTAACGCAAAGACGGAGCGATTCAGACCGTTTGAGGCAGAAAGGAATAACTCCTCATCAGTCACTGCCGGCTGACATTTCACTGTCATTTTAATCTCTCCGCCCTCTTTATATCTGTCCACATCTACTCGTGTAGTGGTGTGATGAATGGGACTGTGGGGGTAATGCACTTGGTGGGTATGACAGATGTCTGTCTTCATGGCTGCTCAATCATCCCTGATTAACTGAGCCTGTTTTTAGGGATGGGGGACCATTTGGGGACCGTATGTCTGCTGTGATGAATATCTGAAGCGTGGAGCGAATATGAAACGCTTTGTGGTTCTTGTCCCCCCCGAAAAAACATTGACAATATTGATATTACGTTGACAGTGACGGGGAGTTTTCATGTCCTGAGGATCAGAGCTGAAACGATAAGTCGATTGATTTGTAATTCAGAAATGCCAAATATTAAAGCTGCTCTGGGTGATTGTACTTTTATTAAAACAAGAAACAAGCACAGAGAGCAGGATCCTCATGTTTGTGTCTGCTGGTTGCAGCTCCACGTTCATGTGGTGACGTAGAGAAGAGGAGGGAGGGGATCGCTAACTGCAGAACAGAGAGTTAGCTGAAAGGACAACAATGCTTACAGCAGCTTTAACTGGTTGCAGAAGCTCAGCTGTGAGGATTTGCTGAAATACAAGCAATCTGAAGATGTCGCGATGGACAGTCGTCGCTATTTTCTGACATTTTGTGGACAAAACTAGTCAAGACAATAAAAGCCACATTAAAGGCGATTCTGGAGAAAGATGGCTGATTGTTGGGCCATAAAGTACTGACGCTTTGGGTTAGAATTTGGGCTGAATTTTCCTTCCCTGCCCTTGAAAATTATTGTGAAAATTATCATTAATTGCTGACATTTTTGATGATGTAACTTAAAGCTGCAACAAATGATTTATTAGTTATCAACTTTTTAATTACTGAGTGATATTTTCAGTTTTTTGGGGCGTCTTTGACAAATTTCTCACAGTTACTTGAATGTTTTGTCAACAATACAAGATATTTGAAGACGCCATCTTTAGCTTTGGGAAACACAATATTGTTCATTATTTTCTCAAACGTAAGCAAATAATCAGTGGATGAGTTGACAATGAAATCAGTCAGTAGTTGTTGTCCTATTTGATGATGTTAGAGCTGCTTTGATTAATCGATTGTTGTCATTTGAGTTTTTTCGAGAAAAAAATGTCAACGCTCTGATTCGAGCTTCTGAAACGTCAATAGTTTCTGTCGTCCTCTGTGGCGGTAAACTAAAGATCTTCGGGTTGTGAACAAAACGAGACATTTGAGGACACCATGTTTGGCTTTTGGAAACACTGATTGACTTTTTTCAACCTTTTCCGACGTGCAGCTAATCACTTAATTAAGGAAATAATTGACAGATTAATAGACAGTGAAAATAATCGTTACTTGCCGCCCTAATGTGAGTGTTCTGCCCCTCATTAGCTCACACATAGTTCATACTGTGTGTGTGTGTGTGTTAATGTGGAGGAAAGAGGAGGTAACATGTTAATTACAGCCTGAGCTGAAACGGCATTGAAGTCGTCATTCAAACCCAAAACAAACCTCCCTCTTACTCTGCTCTGCTCGCACCGAGACAAAGGGGGAGACTGTGGCTGTGAATGTGCTCAGTGTAAAATCTATGGTGGGAACTCGTGTCAGGAGGAGTGTGGGCTTTTTAATTGGGTCAGCTGATGAAACCCGACGTGACGTAACCGGCTTTGTGCTGATGGCCATCTCCAAGGCCACGGTGTCTTTTCTCCCCGCGAGGATCCGATTGTGCCTCTCAGCGCCCACGCCAATTTGTATCCGTGGCAAAAGAACACCGACTCCAGCTCTTGTCGCCGTGATCCATTAGCTTGTGACTCCCACCTACCAGCCTGACTCAGTGTTACTTGAAGTGGTGCTCCATCCCCTTCCATCTCTCTGCCTGCGGCGCAGCTTCCTCCCCGCCGTGCGTCATCTCGTGGGCAGGTGAGGCGGATGTTCCTGAATGCTGATGGAGTGCGTCAGAGCTGGCAGCGGAGGGCCGACTGCTCGCTCGCAGGTGTTTTTGTTCTTGTTAGTCGCAGCGATGTCTGCTAACGCTGAACATGAAGTCTGAGAATTCACGGCGGAGTGTTGAAGTACAGTGTGAAGAGAAGCAGTCCAAGGGCACCCCCCCCCCTCCATCAGTGTCTCATTCATGCACACACAGTTGGTTTCTATCTCTTTTTCAGCAGCACTCATGCTCATGCAGGCTGCATGTAACAGGAGCTACAAGCTGACACAAGCTGCAGAGACTGAAGAGGGGGAGAAACTTGATCCGCACGTGGCAATGCATCAAATCTCTGCATTGTGAATGTTGCAATATGTAGTGGCGTTTTCTTGCAGGCGCTGCAGATTCGCTCCTTTTCATGTACAGTGCGTTCACAGAGATCTCTCATCGTTTACTCTGAGCTTTGAGCGCTTTGATGTATGTGAAAGCAGCATATTTTTCATCCCGAGCACACCCACCACAAGAGTTTCCCTGCTGCAGAGTGTCAGGATGAGGGGTGTTGTACCGCTTCCCCGGTCTATCTCTATGGTAATGAGTTGAGTTACGTAACTCTCGGAAGGGATTTTCCCCTGTTTGCTGCAGAATGGCAGTGTCAGAGAAGGACGTCCTGTCCGAGACTTTTCATAAATCAGAGCCGCCGTCCTTGTGTGACGTCCTCTGCTCTGTCCTTTTCATCTCATAATGTATTCTGTCTCAGCGGTGTTGAAGGTCAAAGATCACTCCGTGCTAATACACGATAATCCCGTAACATCTCTTTTTTTCCCCCCCCTCCTGTGCATCTGTCTGTGTTCCAGGCGAGGCCTTCGAGCAGAGCCCGATTCGGCGGTCCTTCAAGTCAAAGGTTCTGGTTCACTACCCCGAGAGCACGGACAGGATGCCCTTGAACAAAGATGCTGTCAACATGGTGAGACACTGGATCAGGGTTGTTCATGTTCTCAACACAACAATGGACGGATAAGACGTGCCTCGTTTGTAGGGCAAATGTTTTGTGCCTCTTCCAACCGGCAGCGTACGTGAATATTGTTACAAGTGACAAAAGAGGAACATGATAAGAACAAGGACTGAGAATGAGGTTATTAGGAGTCATTTATCTTCGCCTGTCTGCAGCCTCTCATAGAATATACGCTCGCTTCTTTCTTTTCTTTTTTTGTCCACAAACACAAAACATGTTCTCTGCTGGAAAAGCAGGTCAGGATGAAGAAAGCGTGAGCCTCAAAAGAACCGTTAAGTCACGTTGAATTACATTAATCGTTTTATTTAGATACTTGAACAGCCTCTCAGTGGACACCAAAGTATTAGGTGTTGCTCCTTTATGGTATCAGTAAAATGTAAAGTCATATTAAATACTTTTAATGGAGTTTATGATACCTCGTTACATGTTTAGCATCTTATTTAACGCAATGAAAATGCAATTCTTCTTTTATTTGATAATTAAGACATATCAGATTAGGAATGTTTGCCGAAAGATTCCCATAAATCCTGCACACCTCTGGAACTTTTCTTTTTCTTTTGCTGCTACCTTTTGTAATAAAGTGAATAAGATCATTGGGTCAGTGAGTTGTCAGTGGTCTTCACATGTAAATGAAGCTGGTCTCACTGTTTTGATGCTCAGTGTCAGATCATAACTGAAGGTCACATTTAAATTGTAGCTTAACCCTCTTTCATGTCTCTTCCTCTTCCTCTTCCTCCTCCTCCTCCTCCTCCTCCTCAGCTCTGCATGCCGAGGGGTCTCTCCTTCCGTACGCAGGCCGACCGGCTCGATCCTCAGTTTCACTCGTTCACGATGTCTTTCGACGACGGCACGCGCTCCTACGGCTTCGTCCTCACCTTCTACGAGGAGGTGACCAGTGCTCAGATCATCACTGCCATGCAGACTCTGTACCAGATGCACCATGTGGAGCACCACTCGGCCTCCTCTGCCTCCTCTCCTTCCTCCTCCTCGTCTTCGTCAGCTTCGTCACCCTCCACCTCCAGCATGGACTCTCTTGTGAGCAGCTTGGACGAGTCAGACGCCGAGTCTCTGGCCGGGCTGTCCGCCTGCCTCGGCTGCGCGGGCTCCTTCGACCCGGCCCGAGACACTCTGTACGTGTCCAAAGCGCTCTGCCTCTTCACGCCGCTCCCCTTCCTTCAGGCCGCTCGACAGTTTCTGTCTCAGCTGCACCAGGCCGTGACATCACACACAGCTCCGCCCCTCCCTCTGGAGAGCTACATCCATAACATCCTGTACGAGGTGCCCCTGCCTCCCCCCGGCAGGTCGCTGAGGTTTCACGGGGTGCAGGGACCCATTGTGTGCCAGCGGCCGGGGCCGGGAGAGCTTCCGCTGGGGGAGTATCCCCTCGGAGAGGCGTTCTCCCTGCTGGGTGTGGACAATATGGTGCAGCTACTGACCTGTGCACTTCTGGAGACACAAGTCCTGCTCTGCTCTCAAGGTCAGCACACTGTCCAGCTCTCAGCATGCTTGAGATGACACTCAAAGTCAGAAACCTTGCCAACAAAATGAGTTTATATGAGAAGGATAAATGACTCGGACCCTGTATAGTCGTCCCCCCCCCAATACCCAGTCTGTTACAGAATTAAAGGTGATAATACTGATGAGGCGTTTCAGGAACAGTGTTTTCTGTGGGAGACGTTTGACCTTTTTAACTTTCAGATTTCACAGAGAACAAATATAAAACACTGAGGAAAAGTTTAAAAAAAGGAAAAAGCATAATTGGTCTGAATTCTGACCTTTACTTGATATTTGTGACTAATGCTGAGTATATACTGCACATAAACACATATTTTTTGCAATTATCCCTCAAATGTGGTCATCAAACGTGTTTTGTAGAAGAATATTTTACAATTTAACAATAAACTTTATCATCCAAAATAACCTCAGTGCACTGAAACAATAAACTAAACTGAGATATCAACAATTATACAACAAGTATCTTTTTCTTTATTATGTTCTGTGATATAAAAAAAGCTCATATTGCCACATATATACAGTATTTACACTGATACTGATATATCAGTGACAGGCCAATTACCTGCACGTGACCTCCAGCGACAACATGCCTGATAGATGTTAAATACTGACATCGTAACTTAATGAATGTAGAACGTCGTAACCGGGCTGCTCTCTGCAGCGTGTAAACAACAGGAATGTTAATTGAATAGCTCTATAAGCATCTCATGAAAACAGCTTCATTATAGTCCTGTTAAAGGGAAAGTATTTAATCTCTCTGAACATTTATATTGATGCTAATCCCTCCTCTCCCCCAGACTACCAGCGTTTGATGACAGTGGCCGAGGGCGTCACCACTCTGCTGTTCCCGTTCCAGTGGCAGCACATCTACCTGCCCATCGTCTCTGCACCGCTGCATCACCTCCTGGAGGCTCCCGTGCCGTTCATGATGGGCATCCACCGCAGAGAAGGAGCCCGGCGCTCCTCCCTCCACCTCCCTCACGAGGTAAAGGAGTAGACGAGGATCTTCTGTGTAAATGTGACGCGAAAAGGATAAAAAAAAAAAAGGGGATGTAACTGGAGCGTCCTCTCAGCCGTTTGCTGATCCCCCTCTGTGCCGCATGCGTGACAGTTTTGCTCCTCTGCCTCCGGCTTGTCAGACTGAGGCGATGCAGTTCCCCTTTCACCAGCCCAATCCTGCGCCCGAGATCACTTCATGCCGCATGAATATCTCGCTGAATCCGCTTTGAAGTCGCTCTGCCCCAGAAAGGAGGCAGTTGAAAGAGCGCTCCGGGGGAGAGGAGGGAGGGGATGAAAGCCAAAAAGCAGAGCATGCCAGATACAGAATAATGGAGCTCAGTGAATAATTAATGAGAATTAGGGATCTCCACTTATTTCTTGAGTTGTGCGATTTCAAGTATGGGGGGTAATTTGCAAGGAAGAGGGAAAATATTGTACTCATGCATGTATGATTTGGTTGGAGTGTTTTTTTCTCCTTCCTTTTGTTATTATTCTGAATGTTCACGAGGGAACAGTTCAGCTCACGTCGTCCTTCATCCTTCAAAACATGTGATCCTCTGATAATTGGAGTGAACGAGACAAAGACGTGAAGACATTAGCTCGTCGGATGAGTCAGCACAGTAAGAGGATGTCTGTAACTGTCCGCCCGACAGCACATCTCCCATCTTCCCCCCCCGAGGCTGTGCGCTGACGGCCCGAGGTCCTCGCTGAAGGTCACGATGCTGCTGACTGCACTGCTGCTTACAGAAGCAGTATTTTTAATTCGGTGCCTATCGTTCTCGCACAGTTCTGTACTTTCATTGCTCAGCAGCTTTGTGGGCCTCAGTTTTTCTTTTTTTCTCGTCTGTTTGCTGGTGTGAAAGATATTTCCACAATTTCCCCCCCTTGTTGCGGTGATAACAGTAATCATTGGATAATCCCCCACATTGCTAATATCCTCTGAAGGCTTATCACGGTGAAACGCCAAGAATCTATTAATGGAATGTAAATCTTCATCGCTGATCTTAATTGGATGTTAAAGCTCAGCCAGGAGAGTCTGCTCATTGTGATTGGTTAAACCTGTTATGATTTATCTGATGGAGAGAAAGCGTTCATCTCGTATTTATCACCGTCTCGTTTGTCTCTTCCTCCCACGCAGGCCAACCTGTGCTTTGTGGACATTGACAATCACTGTGTCGAAGCCCCCGAAGACCTCCCACTGTTTCCAGACCAGATCGAGCTGATCCAGGAGCTGAGCGAGGTGCTGCTGCGTTTTGGGCTCCCTCCGCAGGGCGGCGCGACCACCAAGCCCGCCGCCGCCTCCCCGCGCCTGAGCAGCCTGGTGCTGGAGGATCTGATGGAGGACAGAAGGAACGGGAACCTCGGAGGCGAGGAGCTGGCGGTGCTGGAGAGGCTGCAGGCTCTGGCGCGGAGGTGCGGAGGAGGAAAGATGTCAGATGGAGAGAAGACGCTGGGACACGTGTTTGAGGAGGAGGAGGAGGATCTGAAGGCCGCCAAGCTGAACATTCAGCTGAGGGAGGTGTTCGCCGGACGCTTTGCTGCCATGTTTGGCAGGTACGAGGACTTTGTCATCCACAGCGCTCTGGATTTGGACTCCTGGTTGAGCAACCGAGAGGGAACGTTGAGCTTTGACAAGGTACGGATCAAATAAAACAGCTTTTTTTGTTCCAATTTTGCTTTTCTGTGCTTTTGAAATACTTTTTATAGAAACCTCATATCCTTATTTCAATGTTTCAGGGCTCGTTCCTCTCAGTTCAGCCTGCGAGCCACTTGCAGTTCTTGTCCCGGTTCCTGGAGACGTCCATGTTCTCAGCGTTTGCCGATGGGAAGGTGATATCTCGCTGGGCGGACAGAGAGCCGATGCAGCAGCTGTTTGACAACCGTCTGGAGAGAGAACGGCTGTACGACACAGACGAAGAGGAGTCCCGCAGCTGCCGCTACAGGAAGTGCACCTCGCTCTTTGAATCAGGTACTGCGAACGTGCTCATGAGCAAAAGACGATGAAATGAAGTACTGAGACTTACATGTTGTAGAAAATGTGTTGCTTCAACAAGAAACAGAAATATACAACAAAAACAAGCTAGACTTAATTTCCACGTTTACTTTTTAAGGTTTCTGGAATTCGGATGACGGAAAGGAATTAAATAATTGGCTCAATGAATAAATTAATGTGCCGATAAATGCAGCAAACAATATACAAAATAAATGTAGACATGAATTAATTTATAAAATGTGACATAAATTTACATTTCTGTTTTAATTTGCTTCTGTATTTGTTCAGCTTTACATGAATTATTTTTGATTTATTTACTTTCACATTTAATTGGTTATTCTTTAAATATATTCATTTATTTATTTGGCAATTTTGTAAAGATTTTTATTTCCACAAACATATTTATTTCTGTTATTTTTGAAGAATTTGTAAATTATTTTTCTTTATGGATTTCTGCTTTATCATGCAAATGTGTGGGTTGTCAGTCAGAGTTTGTCATGGGGTCAAATTGTCACCTATTGATTAATTGATCGACGACACGTGTCTCGCTCCCACTCGAGGTTTCAGTCTTCCATCCTGAAAACAAGCGAAAACCTCCATCGACAAACCAAGAGCACCTCGGGGATGATTCACCAGATTCTTTCCAGCGTTTAGTCTCAGTATTTAGCTGCAGCTCTCGTTGGTAGATTGAGAATGTGATGTGATTGAATTGGATGCCAGATTTTCCTTCGAGGGGGGAAACTGCAAATCTGTCACCATCTGTCCTTCTCTTCGGGTTTATACTGTACAGTATGTTGATTATGTTGCGTGGCTTTTTCAGCAACCAGAGTTTGTTCCCTTCTCTTTTTACAGAAGTACAGAAGATTAATTAAACTCTGCATAATAATGAGACTACATTTACTGTCTCAACCGACGGAGACATTTCTGCAATCTAGATTAACAATCAAATCATTAGTTGAAAAACAAAAGGGGTGGGATATAATCTGACATGAGGGGGGAAAGACGGGTGGAGTTAGGGAATTAGAGAGGGGTGAACTTCAGGATATAGTGAGGATGAGCGTTACATGGTTGAGCTGAGGACAGAGCTTTGTGTCAGATGCACTGCCTGCCTCTCAGTCTTACATTATATCACCCTGTACTGTTGCACACTGTGTGCTCTGGTCTTCCTGTGAGCGTCTTTGTTTGCAGCAGAGTAAACTTAGTAACACTCGACCAGCTCGAACACAAGATGTTCATGTAAGAGGTGACACAAGCCCTCCCGTGAATTGTCTTATTTGTCACTTTAATGACTCATCTCGACTCATTTCATCCATGTTGGATCTGAACGCCCGCTGTGTTTGTCTCTGCAGCTCAGAACATTGAGCGCAGGCTGCTGAAGGCCGACCACACGGCCATACACCCCCACCTGCTGGACATGAGGATCGGACAGGGTCGTCATCAGCAGGGCTATTTCCCCAAGCTGCAGGCCGACGTGCTCGCACAGGGACAAAACACCAACAAGTGAGCCTTTGTTTTCTGCTGTTACTCAGTGAGAATACATTAAAACAGTGAGACAGAACCAACAAGTACTTCTGCAGCTGTCCGGGGGGACAAGAACAGAGAAAATACAGTATTTATTAAACCAACATATCCACATTCTGTAGTAGGAAATAAAGATTCAAGTCCTGTAGGAGTACAAATGCATTTTATGCTGATATTTTGTAAATGTGTCATCTGAATCTGACCAAAAGTAATATATAGATGGTAAAATTAGCTTAAAGTAATAGATAGACAGTTAAAATGGGTAATGGGTAGTTTTAAAATGTTTAGCTAAAAGTAATAATGGTTGAAATGGTGAGATTAAAGCAACATTATGCAACATTTTTACCTTTTAACAGTTTCAACATCATTTTGATGGTACCGTGTCTTGTAAGACGGTGAATGGTGTCTAGTATCACAACGTTACACATGTTTACTTCAAGATACAAGTTTCCAAGATGTAACATTGTGATGATGTGATGAGTTTAGTTTGTAGTCAGCACTTTGACAAATTGTTACAGATCTGGGATTTGTAGTTACGACAGTGATGATGCACTCAGAAACTGTCGGGGGCAACATTTTAAAAAAATAGTAAAAGTAACAGTTAACAGTTAAACTAGTTAAGTAAAGGTGATTTAAAAATAACAATTATATGAATACACAGTTGAAATGGTTAGATAAATATATTTACAAACAACTGAATTGAAATAGTTTAAGTAATGATTAAGAGATTTAGAAAGCTAAAAGTTCTATAAAAAAACAGTTGAAATAATTGGCTAAAGTAAATGTATCAACAGTTTTAATAGCTAAAACTTATTTTAAAATAGTTTCAATCGTTAGTTAAAGGTGTGTAGGTTAATGGTTTGAAATATTAGCTAAAGTCATTACAAACAGTTGAAATGATTAACTAAAAGAAATTTACCATTTGACCGTTAAGACTGTTAACTAAAAGTGATGAATAAATGGTTGAAATAATTGGCTAAAGTAAATATATCAGCAGTTGACATTGTTACCTTAAAGTAATGGATGAATGGTTGAACGGTCCTGCTCCCACCACACTGAGTGGTAATAGACCAGTTCAGTTAAACTTTGATGATTGTATTCCTGAGCTCATCTGAGCTCTGAGGATGTCCTGCTTTAGTACAGCTCATCCTAAACTGTGTTATCTACCCAAAAACACACATACACATGCTTTAAATAGACACTCACACTTCTTTTTCTCAATTGTGTATTTCTTTTTCTGTTCTGTCTGCGTGAACAGGTGGTCTAGTCGCGTTACAGCGTCACGCAGGAGCGACCCAAAGAGATCGGCGTTAACAGAGGGGCTGGACAATGAGCAGAGACAGGTACGTTCACACACGAGCACAGTGAAGACACACAGACCGCTGGAAGCCTGTTGTCTGATTTGTTTGCTTATTTTACAGAAGCACGCATTTGCGAGGAAGAACCTCCGCCAGTCTAAGCTGCTCGACTCGTCGCCGCAGGCCGTCTGTCAGACCCACAGAGAGTTTGTGGACGGGCTGCTGAGCGAGTGTCGTCTGAAGGTGAGACTCCGTCTGCGCGTTAGTCGAGGCTGTTTTTATTAAACTGTTGTTCGATGCTAAGGCCACAAAATGTCCCCTGGCTTTTAGACCAAACGGATGCTGATGGAGAGGATGGGGAAGGAGAGCGTGGAACTGGGTCAGGGAGAAGCAAACATCACGGGCCTGCAGGAAAACACACTCATCCTCGGTCTGTGTGACCTACTGGAGAGAACCTGGGGCCACGGGCTGCAGCTGAAGCAGGTCAGACACACAGACATGTAACCTGACGTGTTATCAGATGACCTACAAAAAGAAAACATCTGGAACTGTGTTTCCTCTTGTAAACAGATTCATATCATGCACATGAACGGAGACGAACGGGCTGAATATTGACGAGTGTGTTTATTCTGAACAGGGGAAGTCCGCGCTTTGGTCCCATCTGCTTCACTACCAGGCAGCACATGTGAAGACAGAGGCACCAGCTGAGTCTCCAGGTCAGAGCCACAGCCCCGGCTGTTTTGTTCTCTTTGTGCAAATAATGAGGCTGAGACTCGAATGATCATCGGTGTCTGATTGCTGTCTGTTTCAGGGTGTGGCGGTTTGGAGCAGAGGACGTTTGATGAAGGCGCTCTGGTCCTGAGAGGCTCGTTGATACAAGACATGAGGTAATTAGAGCAAACGTGATGAGTAGCTAAAAATGCAGATTAGAAAGAAAAATAAATCTGCCATCAAAAACCATTTCCTTCTGCTCAGAAAAAACAACATTTTGGCTGAGGTTTAGACAGAAACTAATTCTTAAAGGGACAGTTCACCCCAAAACAAAAAAATACACATTTTTCATACACTTCTTCTAGCACAATTAATTCATCTAGATTGTTTTGGTGTGAGATGTTGAGTTTTGGCCTCCCTTGAATATAACAAAACTAGATGGCTCTCATCTTGTGGTGCACAAACAGCGATGTCTCTTCCCAGAAATCATGACCTGGTTACTTGTTGTGAGCAGTTTCATGGTGGAGGGAAGGAAAGTGCATCTATTCATGGAGGAGAGCTTGTGACAGCACGAGATGTAAACATTAAGCCCGAAGATATTTATGCTTTTTAACCCCATGTCCACATAGACGGTCGGTTGCATCATGAGCATAGTCTTCAATCGTGCCGATCTACTGTGCATGTTACTGGAGGATACAACTAGATGGTGCATGGTTTGCTCGTCTCTTGTCCATGGGTAGATGCAGGCTTCCTTCCGTGCGTTGATATGGAAAGAAAATTGTTC
The DNA here is from genome assembly GCA_903131615.1 of Diplodus sargus. Lineage (NCBI taxonomy): Eukaryota > Metazoa > Chordata > Actinopteri > Spariformes > Sparidae > Diplodus > Diplodus sargus. The sequence continues at coordinate 1,948,352 of CAEMYA010000262.1, forward strand.
CTACATGAAACTGATCACAACAAGGTCGGCAGATTATCTTGAGTATCCAGAGTCATGATTTCTGGAAAGAGACATCACAGTTCAGTTCTCTAAATAGATCCTTAGTGCTTTAAAAAACACAAGCCAAGTGCCATCTAGATCCATTATATCTGATAGAAGGGAGACATTTGTATGGTCTATTATTTCAGGCTGAATTGTCCCTTTAACTTTAAAATACTGTAATTCCATTATATCCCCAGTGTTTTGTCCTGTTCTATAATTCTTGGTCACTGGCTTTAATTTTCCTATGAGTTATAAATGAAAGACTTTGCTCAGTAAAACATCAGCGTTTGTTCTCTACCTGCTCTTTCAGGTTCATCCAGACCATGAGCGAGGGTCTGTCTGAGGTGGGTCAGGCTCGGGCCTGGATCCACCTGGCTCTGGAGAAGAAGATGCTGTCCCAGCACCTGAAAGAGCTGCTCACAAACCAGGAGCTGCTCAGGTCAGTGTTCACTTAGAGATTTTCTAAACTTTGCTCATAGTACATCCCAGGATCTCTGCGGTCTGACTGTTGTTGTTTGTCTGGTCCCCTGACAGGCAGCTGTACAAACCTCACGCATTCCTGCTCTGTGAAGAAGAAAGGGAGCAGTTTTTGTTCCACCTGCTCTCCCTCAACACTGTGGACTACCTCTGCTTCACACGCGTCTTCACCTCCATCAGTAAGTACGGTCAACTTTGACAAGAAAATGGGAGAATTTACTGGCGGGTTTTATAGCTTTCAAGGACACTGAAGGTTTTCTCGGGGTGGTGTTTGTGTTTTACAGCCGCTCATCTCCACCCACCTGCCTCGTATACCCAGTATCCCAGGGATTCACACCGTCATCAGTCAATAGGCTGTAAAATTGCCCCGATGCTGTGAAAATCCTTTTTGCTGAGAGTATCGTGACAAGAGTTTAAGTGAAGTGAATAAAACTTTGCTCTTGGTCTCTCGTGTCCGTCCAGGTATTTCGTACCGCGTTGTCATTATACCCATGAAGAAGCTGAGCATCGCGATGGCGACAGTTAACCCGTGGGTGTGTGTGTCAGGAGAACTGGGTGATTCGGGAGTGAGACAGCTATCGAAGAACACACAAGAGATTTACTTCCAGGTTCGTACGCGCTCCTCAGCTGTAAGGTCGACATCGCGTCCGATGGGGATACGTGCAGAGCCGAACCTTTAACTTGTTCGTTTCGTTTCAGTGCAAGAACCTGGGCAGGCTGAGCACTCTGCAGCTGGGACAGGAGAACTCTGGCCTGCTGGCCAAGTGTCTGATCGACTGTGTGATGGTGTACAATGAGATCACTGGACACACCTACAAGTAAGAATCTCACTCTGACCTCCCTGTCATCGATAAATGTGCTTCCATCAATGAATTTTAATGCACATTCGGAAAAAAGTAAATGGAAACAGCTACATTCAAATAGGTGTCAACAATTTTGCATAAAACAATAGCGCTCTTTTCACGGCATGTTCTTCTGTAATGGTGTGATGTTGTCTCATTGACACCTGCTGCTCTGCCCTGTGTTCTGACTCACTGGGTGTTCACGGCCCGTTCAGGCCTCCCATTGGGCGCCTTTTTCAGAGAGTGTTCCTCTCCTCCTTCTGCTATCTTGTGTTACGGTTTGCAAAATCCCTGTTGCTACATGAACCAACAATAATGACAACCCCCTCGGAGCACAACCTACATGCTGAAATTGGCAAGTTACCCAAATTCTAACTGGATTGCTAACAGCTACTGCCTTTATATTTGCTGAGATGCAGCTATTTTGACGCTGCATCTTTGGCTTTGCACCTACCAAGACAAGTGTTGTTCGTTTAAAGAAATACAAACAAGCCAGACAGTTTTTTCTCCTATAACACAATGTAATGTGTGCAGCAAGACTTTTCTCCAGCGCTGACAGAGTACAGTCGCTATTCAAGACTCAACTCTTAGTAAATTTCTCATTTTATTTAGCAGTTTTCCCCAAAAATTCGGTTAAAGTTTGTGGTAAATTAAACCTGGCTGTGACCTCACAGCGCGGTAGCTTATTGTACAGGAATGTGTTCATAAAGATGTGACCTAAATGAATCCTGACCGTCAAGCTACCTCATTAGAAAGCTGCTTTATCTCGTGACATCAACATAATGCAGACATGGAAAGGAAGAGATGGATTAGCTGTCTGGAGCAGATTTCACTGTGTTGTCATGAACTGAAAGCAGCTGCTGCCTCGCAGAGAGCAAAACAGTCCTAAGATTTATGCATCGCCTTGAAAATCAGTTATCTAAACTGTGGTTTGAGTTTAATGGGCTAGAACAAGCAAAACCACCCGTTCTCCTTGAAGTTATTTAGAAAAAATAAACTCACACATCGCACTACACCAGCTGATTTGAACAGATGGCCCCTGCATAACAGATCGCTTGTCTTTAAGGGGAATGTAATAAAAACATTGTCTGTTGTCCCCCCCAGGTTCCCATGTGGCCGATGGCTGGGGAAAGGCGTGGGCGACGGCAGCTTGGAAAGAGTCCTCATTGGTCAGCTGGTGTCACCTGGTGGAGAGGAGGATGCTGGAAGGTGGACAGGGACGCCTCCGGAGCTGGCCTCTCCCTCCCAGAGTGTTCGGACAGTGCTGGGATCGCTTGGCAGCCGAAGCAGTACGTACTGACAAAGCGCACATTCTTGAGCACAATGGCTGACCTACTTGTTTCCACGCTCACTTCAATAACAGATTCTGCTCCCTGTATCACCTTTCGGCTCATCCCCCTTCCGCTTCCCCTCCTCATGTTTCTATTTTTAACCCTTCTTGATTTATCTTGTCAGGAATGCTGTCTGTTGAAGTACAAGAGGACATGAGGGAGGCAGCAAATAACCTTGTTAAACACTTCCACAAACCCGAACAAGAGGTACGTGACCAACAGCGAGCGTGCCACACCGATTTAGCTCCTACATTCACTAACCTGTTGGCTCACTGAGCTAAAATGGTGAAAACGGATAATGCATTTTGGTCTCCGGCATGGTTCATTACCCTGGCTCCTCTCGCCCGGGGCTCATTTGTCTCATGTATCCGACGAGTCTCTCTCGGCTCTACAGCAAGTTAAAATCCTGAGGAGACTTAATGGATCTCTTTAGTTTATCTGTGATGGAGCTCCAAATCATTGCAACATCATCTTTAGTGCACAGGCTGCAATGTATAAGCATTTCCTCTCTTCTGTTTACTTCCCATGATTAAATGAAAGGAGAGCCGGTTAGATTGAAAAGCTAAACAACATGTTCTCTGCTGTGGAGGATTTGGGAAAATTGAAGTACCTTAAATCACTCGTATGTGAGGATTTACTGAAGTCTTACCTCGATTAACTCTGCTCTCTTTTCTCTCTCCTCAGAGGGGAAACCTGACAGTCTTGTTATGCGGTGAAGGAGGTCTGGTGCTCTCCCTGGAGAAGTTCCTCCTGCACGGGCTCAAATCGAACCGTCTTTTCCAGAGGAACGTGTTTGTTTGGGACTTTGTGGGTAAGTACTGCTGTCTGTTTCCTGTCTCCATCTGGTGGCGGTGAATATGAATCCCACATATCAAATTGCACGCAACAAAGCATGATTGATCTGTTTTTCACCCCAGTGTTTGTCTTCTACAACTATACTCTCCCTCGTTGTCCATATATTAATAAGTGATGGGCTGACAGTATGACTGTCTCCCTCTCACAGAGAAGGCAGTGGTTTCCATGGAAACAGCGGATCAGATGGGTGACCTGCATGGATCAACGCTGACAAAGGGTCCCCCCTGCGACTCACTGTGCCGATACGTCAACGCCATCAACGCCTCGCCACGAAACATTGGAAAAGAGGGAAAGTTCCAGCTGTTTGTCTGCTTGGGAATCAGGTGAGCAGACATCATTTTTAAATGTCACTTTAATCACACAAGCTAAGAAGTTTTAAAAATTAATCCAAAGGATAAAAGGAGAAACTCCCCAACAGCAGCTTAGTGCATGAGAAAAACCTTGAGAAATCTTGCTGTGCTTGTTATTGCATAAACAATAGGTTTATAATTTGACTCACATTTATGGCCGTTTAAAAATATTGACCCCACTGGAATGTGTGATGTTAAAGCATCCTGGTCATATTATATTGTGTTGGACAAAGATGACATCGTTTCCTTCCTGAGGAAGGAAACTGAACCACTTACAGAACAAACAGCTCAGGGAGGGAAAGTGTTGAACTTTGCCTTCTCATGGTTCCAACATGAGACGCAGAGAAATCATTCATGTCTCTGCGTGGCTGTAATACAGGTTAAAAAAATCACACTGAACATTTTATTTCCAGCCGACTTAATAAATAAATATTTATACATGATATAATATAAATATAGACAAATTAATAATACCAATATTTTACTCGCCCTGATCAGGAGGCTGTGATTCAGGAGGTAGAGCGGGTCGTATACCGATCAAAGATCTGTGGTTCGATGTTCTGCTCCAGCTGCATGTCCAAGTGTCCTTGGGCTGAACCTCAAATTGCTCCTGATGGTTTTTCCATCGGTGTAAGAGTACAGACATAATCTGGGGCACTTTTCTTAGGAAGTGCTGTTTCATTCCTGATAAGCACCTTGCATGACAGCCTCTGCCGTCAGTGTATGAATTTGGCAAGTGTGTGGAGGCACTTTGAGTGGGATGCACCCTAGAAAAGCACTAGTCCGTTTACCGTCGGTGTAGTGGCTGTCACATTTCTGTATCACAGTCAAAGTCTTTTATGACAAATCAACAAAAACAAAAAGAGGTTTTCAACCAAAAATAAACTGAAGCTAAATTTTTAGGATCCAGATTAATCTCAAAAGGAATCTGAATCTCAGTTTATTTTTGGTAGGAAAGGATCATTTCTGTTATTAACTGTGACATCACACCAGTCTTACAACATGATCCTCCTTTCCATGTGGACAGTATAATTATTTTAAACAGTTATGATCGGACAGAGGTTGGGTCTCTGTGGAGGTGTGCAAATGTGTTTGGGTGTAGTCAATAAGAAGGGTCTCTTTTACTGTCCTTTTCTGTTTTTCTATTCTCTTCTGTCGGTTAAAGCGCACCACTGTAAAACAGTGAGAACAGGTTACCAGTATATTTGGGCTGCACTGTGTCAGTGCCTGTAACTTGCCCGTTCAACAATATCGAATTCACTGAACATTTCGGTCATTGAACGCATCTTGTAATTGGAAGCTATTACTGGCACCAGTTCTGTCTTACACGATCAGTTCAACACTAAACTTCATCAGGCACTTCTGGGACCCTCATTGACTGCTGACCTGTTCCTCTTTGCAGGGACCGGCTTCTCTCTCAGTGGCTCCCCCTGCTGGCGGACTTCCCCCTGACAGCGCGGACCTACGAAGAAGGAGCTCTGCTGCGAGACCGCGCTGCTGTACACTCCCTCTCCCGCATCCTGCACACACTCAACGAGTTCACCATCGCCCTGGAGACTGCACTGGTGAAAGGAGTTGACCTCTGACCCCGACAGAGGAGCCCAGAGCTCGGCCCCTGCTCTGTCATCGACTGCAGGAACGCTGATCGGTTCAAATATTCCATCTTTCCATCTGCGGGAGGAGGAAGTACATTCAGACACTTGAGAAATGTGACTTTAACATAAAAAAAAAACAGGACAGTGGACTAGAGGAAGTCACTGGCAACTCGAGCTCCGAACATAATGCCTTGTTCACAGATGTAAATGTCGTATATACAACAGTCCGATCTTTCCTATGCTTGTTTACACTGTGAAGTTCTGTTTCCCCCCCGAGGAGAAATAGAGAGTCTTTCATAATCTCACCTCCGCAGTAGATATTATTCACGGCTCACGTCCATCACTGTACCTGAACCCTCGGACGACTATAACTCTCCTTCAACTGCTGTACTGCTTGCACTCGAATTTTAAACTGAGCACATGCATGGCCAAAATCTGTTTGTTTGTTTGTTTTTTATCCGTCTTAGTGTGTTGTGATCTGAAATATCAGGACTCAGGCCTTATTCTATAAACATTTTTCTTGACTTTATTCATTGGATATCTTAGTAAATATACTCAAAGAAAGATAATGTTCCCCACTCTATAATATGTTATAAAAATGTTCTATTATTATGCTCTTGTTATGCCGTGTAAACATCCTGCCTGTTTCTCGTTGTTTAATTTCAATTTGGGGTCACACGCTGCAGAGTTGTGCTCCTGAATTCTCAGTTGGTGAAAACACGGAAGCCAAACTGGTGTCCTCATTGTGTCAGTTCGAATTGTCATTGTCACTTTGTCAGAAAGCCTCGTTTTCCCCCCTTCTCTCGCTCTCTCATTGTAAATATTTTGCTTCATTAAATCTTTAATAGAATTGTGCCCATTTGTTATTATGGTGTAATGAATTAGTGGCATATTTTTCTGTATAAAAAGCATCTCGTTTGTGTCTGTGTAAAAACAATAGATTCCGATATGGACACACTTTATTGATTATGTGGATAATAGTCATGCTGTTTGTTTCTAAACTGTTGAGTTGTCTTCAGACGATGGAGCGAGCACAGGTTCTTATAAAACGCTAGGTATTACGTTGATGTCGCGTTTAATTTAACAGTTGAAGAATTATGAAGACGCCGTCTCCTGCACTGTCCTGCAAGCACTATGTAACCTACAATGACCAAGCCTCTATTATCATTTAAATACAGATTAGAGAAAGCAATAATGAACTGTTATTTATGAAATGTGTTGTCAAAGATTAAAGTTAATATTGACATAACTGACAAGTCTTAGTATTGTTTTTTTGTGCTGTTTACTGAAATCTGTGGCGTCTAAAAGGAGAATATGTTTATTTTTCTGTTTGCTGTGAATTATCGGCCATTTCTTCACAATACTACGTAATAAACAACCTGCTAATTAAAGGGGTTACGAGATGATTTCCGGTTCATTAAACAATCCTCACATTAGACTAATTGCATCTGATGTTTGCCAAGAATTTGACTGGTACTTTGCCAAGTGATAAAACTCGACAAACTACTGTATACGCTGTGTTTGGCTGTTCATGCCGACATTAGATCATTAGATCTCTTTGAGGATAGCGTGAAAACTGTCTGAAAAACAGACTCTGCAAAAGAGCATTTGTGCTGTTTGAGTCAATTAAATTTAATAGCTGATAGGAAACATACTTTTGTGAATCTTGAGATGTTGATGTTGTTCACCAGGGGCATTAAAAAAAAAGAAGAAAATGAATTAAATTATGGTGCGTGTGTTGTACTTATAAGGGCTAATAGCGAGTATTTTATTTAATTTTATCACTACCCATGTGATTACGTGGACCCTATTCTTTTCTTTGCATTAATCCTTTCTAAACTACATTACATAACAGCCACAGCAGCAGTCTATACATCCCAGTATATGTGGCGCATGCAGTTTCATGTGGCTGCAACATGATTGGTTCTCTGCCGCCTGTCTGAAGGGGGGAAAAAAACAAAAAAAACACACACACTGTCCGTCCCGAACTGTCCACTGGATGGAGGCCATGTTTCATCCACCTTTTATTTACCACTAATCTGGTCACTTGTCACGCAACTGAAATCAACAAAGCGCATCTCCCTGCGAGACGCCGCCGAGCCCCCTAAAAACCGTCAGGCCTCCAGACGGGCCATCTGGCGCTCTGTAGTAAAACGACAGGCCCCGCCCCCTTGCTTACACTCTCCAATGTGCCATAGCAACCGGGGCCGAGCCCCCTGTTCCCGCGCAATGTTCCCATCCTTATAAGGCCAGTAGAATGCAGACGCACGGACACGTCACACGTCGTTTATGTAAATGCTTTGATTGAAGAAAAAGAAAAAAGCCTTCTGCCCTACTCTGAAATGGAGGTGTGGATACGACGCATGCGCACTCGCGTCCACAACTATCCAGTCCCGTCCACAGGCGCAGACATCAACAAGGGAGCGGGTTACTGATGCGGGTTGATTTTCATAATACTCACATCGTTACGACGCGTTATAAGGACTACCACTGTGATCCGGATCCACGCGACTTGCAACAAGGTAACGACCGCCGCCGGTTTTCACGTGTTTTGTTTGGTCTTTGGAGCTTTGATGGTTTTTTTTTCTCCTTTTTTTTTTAAAGTGTTAGCGGTGCGTTTCAGATGTGTGTGATCCAAAACAAGCTTCGAGTTGTTCTCGGAACAATCGCTCCTTTTTTAAAAATTTTTTTTTTTAAGGGGCCTGCTGCTGCTGCAGAACCGACCCGGTGGTCAACTTGATGTGTAGGTCACCTTATAAACAACTAAAGTAGCCGCGCAAAGTGGGAGGAAGGAGATAAAACGTGAAGAACGGCCGCATGATGGGGCGAGAAGACGGCTGTTGTTATTATTGTTTGTTGCGGTGCATCTGTGTGCTGGAGGAAATCACTCCTGTTATCGCTCTTATTTCGCTAAAGTCGCGTTATTATCACCGGTGCTCCGGCCACAAACCTCTTCTTTTTAATCAGCGTTAATGGCCCCATCGTGTGTGCGGAGCGCTCTGCAGTCTACTACACATTTACGCCTGCTAAATAAGCCAAGTTGGATCTCTCACGCCCACCCCGGACCACAGATGCGTCTCAGCACGCGGCCGCTGCTGTCATCAAAACAGCTTCAGCAAACACAAACTATGTCGGATCGTCTAAATGCAACTCGGCCCCGGTGTGAAAACGTAGTTTGGTGTAAAAACACAGTACAAAAGAGCCACTTTGAACTTGCTGCACATGTAGTTGGAGGGGACTGTTGCAGTGACGCGGCTGTGGAATAACAAAAGAGTAAAGATCAAATTACAGGATTATCTGAGAGCGGCCCTCCATTCAAATATTTTTTAAAAAACGGCAATATTTCCCTCCCCCGCTGAAATGTGTTCGCCTGAGTTAATCTCACTACGTAAAGTTGATGTTCGGAGGGGGAAAGTCGGGCATCGTCGAGCAGAAGAAGGACGGTCATCATAAAATGGGTGCGCATGAAGCAGGTCGTGTGGCATGCCATGCTTCCTCGCCGGAGTGGGCGGTGAAATTGGCGACTTGCACTTTTCTCTCGATAAAAGCAAGTGGATTTCTCGGTGTCTCCTCTGATTTTAGAAAGCGGAGGTGTTGCTCTGACTCGCCTCGGCGGCTTTCGGGGGTAATTTTGCGGTTTACTTTTTAAATATTACAGTTTTTGCGGAAAATCGCATCACACCCCCTTCTCCACACTGCCTCCGCCTTTGAAGTGTGTTGCCATGTTGCGTTGCGTCACGTACTGTATTCTGCTGCAGAGATCGTCTGCAGTTTACAGATGAGCCACTCGGGGGGTGAAAATGTGGTCAGCATCGTAAGATACTCCAGGAAACTGCACCTTGCTGGTACTATAGGTTATTTTATGTTGCCACCTATAAAATTACATATTTAAATTGGTAATAGATTTGCTTTTTATTACGATTTTAATACCTTTCAGATGAGGAGATATCAGTTTTGTTTTGATTATTGTTATTTTCCTCATATATACATTAAAATTCATGGTTTAAATGTCTTTATTTTATCAATTAAATACTTTTCTGACAATATAATATTGGTTTTGATTCGATTGTTGTTATTCTCTTTATGTTCACATTTAAATCAATGATGTAAATGTCTTATTTTAGCATTTAAATACTTTTCTGACCATATAATATTGGTTTTGTTTTGATTCTTTCTTATTCTTTTCATATACACATTCTAATTGATGGTATACATTTCTTTATTTTAGCATTTAAAGACTTTTCTGATCGAATAATATCGGGCTTGTTTTGATTATTGTTATTTTCTTCATATATACATTAGAATTCATTGCACAAATGTCTTTATTTTAGCATTTAAATACTTTTCTGACCCTTTTTTTAATTCTTTCTTAGTCTCTTCATTTACACATTCAAATTGATGGCATAAATGTTCTTTATTTTATTTAATACTTTTCTGATCATATAATATCGGCTTTGTTTTGATTAATATTATTCTCTAATATAAAAACCCAAGTTATATGAGTTGCTGCTGATTTAGTCAGAGCTCTCCTGCAGAATAAAGATTTCTAATCACTTTTTTCCAGTTAAATTGAATTATAGCTATAAAAGTGCCTTTATTTGTAGCCTGAGCATATATGTTTATATATATTTCTGCAGCAGTAAAGTGCACATACACATATTAAATTATTTTCACACTTTACAGGTTAGATTTCTTACTGCTAAAATTAAGCAAACGTAATTTTCCTTTCTCATCTAATGCTCGTCAACTATACAATTCCCCCACTTATAAATCTTCAGTTACCACGAGGCACGAGTTCTCCTGTTCTCACATCTCCTCCCACATTGCCCATCCTTAAACGGTGTCTGATTTAAGCAGCAGAGTGGGAGGTCTGTCGTTGTTCCCGCTGTGTGTCTGCTCTCTGTGGCACCGCACTGTCAGAAGACCCTGAGGACTGATGGCAAGAAAAAAACCCAGTCTGGGGGGCGCGGCTCGCAGTTTTGCCGCAGTTCAGGTCTACATGTGCTGTGGAGATTAAAATTTGCCTAGCAACATAAATCATAATTCCCATGCATAATCGGGGCGCTTATTGCATGTCGAGTGATTTCCAACCCCCCCGAACACATTTATATCTGGAAACACGTCCTGATATTTTCTAGGATTGTTTTAAAAGCATGACAGATATCCTCTGCAGCCTGGAGGACGGCGCTACGTGCGTGCTTATATTTGGAGTTTTCCAAAATGAAGCGTGCATCCTGTGAGCGCAGCGTGCTGACATGATCTGTCTGACACGCTGTCTGACTGTTGACCTACTTCCCTCATGTGGGTCAAAGCGGAGAGATGCTCCAACAAAATCTCTTTGCATGGATGTTTTTTTATTAGTGCACTCCGATCGTGACAAAACACCAGATTTTGATTTTCTAAATTAATATTAAACGGTGTATATATTATATATATCAGCTCTGCTATGAGCCACATATGTGAGGCTGCAGGGAGGTACTGCAGTCAACACGCGCTCACTGATGAGAGTCTGAGATGTTCATGCATAAATCTCTTTTTTTCTTTTTTTTCGCACGCAGATGTTTGGCTTTCATAAGCCAAAGATGTACAGGAGTTTGGACGGCTGCTGCATCTGCAGAGCGAAATCTTCCAGCTCTCGTTTCACGGACAGCAAGCGTTATGAGAAAGACTTCAGGAGCTGTTTTGGGTAAGAGTCCATGCTGAACACGTGGGGGGGTGTGGAGGGAGACATTTTTTTTTCCTTCTCCCTTGTCGTTTCATCACAAATTGTCTTGCAGACTGAGTGAAACGCGATCAGGGGAGATCTGTAACGCCTGTGTGCTCCTGGTGAAACGATGGAAAAAGCTACCCGTGGGAACCAAGAAGAACTGGAACCATGTGAGTCTGGAGCGCAGATGTTATGATTGAGCCATCACTCTGTGGTGATAAGATATTCACTCAGTAATCGTTCCCTCCTCCTGCTCCATCAAGGTCGTTGATGCCAGAGGAGGCCCCAGCCTGAAGATAACCTCCAGGCCCAAAAAGATCAAGTCCATCTCCAAGAAAGCCCGGCCCAGCCAGATCAGCAGGCTGAAGAAGGAGCTGAAAAGACACAGTGAGTTCTGTGTTATGACACCTTCATGTTGCTATTTGTTCCAAAAGACTAGATTTATGTCACATCATGCTGAATCGTATGCCTTCAGTGTTTGCTTTGTTCTGCCCACCAGATTCAGACGCCCACAGCACCACCTCCAGTGCCTCTCCGGCTCAGTCTCCCAGCTACAGCAACCTGTCAGATGACGGCTCAGACACGGAGCTCAGCCCGGGATCCAGCCGCTCCCCTGTTTTCTCATTTCTGGACCTAACGTACTGGAAGAGGTAAGTCCCACAGCATTAACATCCCTTTGATCCACTGACTCATTATTCAGGATTAACTACTACTGTACACATTGGTGCTTGTTTTTTGACATTTGGTATGTATGAGCCTACAGTAGAGAGCTCTGCAGTAAAAGTACATTTTCACAACCCTGAAATGTTTAGGCAAGACAACAGTTTCTTAAAGCCAATAGTTGAAAAATTGTTAATTTTACTAGTTCAAAGCAAAAGTCAATAGTCAGACATCTTAATGGTCTAATCCAACTAAAAGTAATGGAGACCGATCTAATGTTTGAACCGTAAAATCATAGAACAATTTTGAGGGCGCCTGACTCGTGTATTTATTTAGTTTTTTCCATCCTGTTCTAGCAGTCAGCATCGAGTGCCTTACATGATTTATTTCAGGAGAAATTTTAATTTGCTCTGTCTCAGAAATGAGAATATATGAATTCATCTGAGCCTTTAAAAACAGCAGTCAAAATGTTTGTGTTTCTGTTTTCTTTTACAGTGAACTCAGACTCAGGAAGTTTAGTTTTTTTTAATCTAAAAAGACATAATTTAATGTGTTAGACTTCTAAATATTTTTGTCCACACCTGACCTTTCCAAGTTACATCCATATATTAACATATTATCAGAGGTGTTTTGCAGTGAAAAACAGGTGTTATCCTGTTTTTCATTTACTGTCAATACAGACGTGTTAGGAGAGTACATAGAAAGGTTATGAAATCATAACAGAGGACACTGACGCAAAATATACTCTTTTTCAGAGAAATGTAGTGAATATAATGAATATGAAGAATAAGGCTACAACCATTGCCAGGTGGCCCGAGGAAGAAGCTACGTAGGTTTTATGGAGGAGTCAATGCTGCAATGTGTCATTATGTTCACTACGGATCCCCTGAAGGCCCAAATCAGACATATGTGATACCACTGAAAAGCTGAGAAACTTAAACACTTTACAACAGGGTCAAAAAGGAAAAACACACATTGCTGTTTCCAGAACACAAATGTTTTTTGTGTAATAAATGTGTAGAGACTTGAAATCAGCTTGACCAATCACAGCAAACACCATGTCCTCTTTTGTATTTGTAAGATTAAGACTAGTAAAGTAACTTTTTTATGTTAAGGAGCCTGAAACGGACACAAATTGGACCACCGATCCCCTTTTGACAATAACTTTGCTTTTAGATGTTTTATTACAGAGCATGGCATACAACATATTACCAAAATACTTATTATTACTACATTATGACATTTTATTACTGTGACCCCCTGGAAATGACCCCCTGGAACCCTCTCAAGGACCACAGGGCGTCACTTTGAGAACGACTGGTCTAAAGCATGTCAAACACAGGTAGAGGCCTTTACTTGTTTTGGTGTTGCTTCACACACTTTAATAAATACTATGTTATCTTGTTTCGCTCAGGCAAAAGGTGTGCTGTGGAATCATCTACAAGGGGCGCTTCGGGGAGGTGCTCATCGACCCTCATCTGTTCAAACCATGCTGCCGCAAAAAGCAACGGCAGCAGCAACAAGAGGAGGAGGAAGAAGAGGAGGACGAGGAGGATGAAGAGGAGGAGGTGGAGGTAGAGGAGGGCCCGGTGGGCGTGGATGTCGGCGGGCAGAAAATCCAGACGGAAGAGGAAGTGAAGGAGACGCCGATGTGTGAGGAAAACGCCGAGCCTACTCAGCTATGTGTTACCATGACAACACCTCCAACCAGGAGCGGGGTGCTGGTGGATGAAGGGTGGTGAAGTCACCTCCGCCCCCGTGACCCTGCACACATCTCTAATGAAATATTGGGGTGCTGGTTTTTTTGTGAAGCACTTAAAGAAGGAAGTGGCCTCAGATTGCCTTCAATCATAAAGCAGCTGTAAATCCTTTGGTCTTCTCCATAATACTGTCGGAGGTTTGTTTATTATTTTTCAATGGTAACTTATGGACTGTTGTGTTTCCACCTTTTGTCTCTTATTTTGTATTTAATATTCTTACCATCCTAAGCGATGGACCGTCATCCGTGATGTGTTTGATCAACTTTAGATGAAATGCTGGAGCTCTAGTTTGCTGGTACATTTAAAACAGATTTTTATTCCAAAACGCAATAGATCCACTCACTTGCAGAAAAAAAAAAAGGTGCTACTTGAAATCCATTCACTCAACATTTCCACCGATTCAACTCATTCTCAATGTGGATATTTTATAAGCATATATGTTAAGATGACTAATATAATGAGATTAGTTTTGCTTTTCTTTGTTGAGAGTAGATATCTGTTTTTTCCGTTGAGATAGTGGATATCTCGTTTTGGAATGAAAGACACATTGACAGAGCACAGACCTGTACAGTATCCCTTGTGTTTGTGTCTTTTCACATTGACATCCACTCCTATCAAAGAGTTTGTGTTTGTAGACTGGATTAGTGTCTCCGTGTGCAAATACGTACGTGGGTCCCATTTAAATAAGGCCTATTCACTGCTTCAACAGCAAATACACCAGCCTTAATTATGTGTTACAGACAGTGCTAGTGTTAATTCTGGATTGGTATTAAGGAACAAAAAGGGACAGAAGCTATATTTATTGTGGCCTCAGCAACACATAGTGCATTTTTGCATGAATGGCAAAGCCCACTCATCCAAAAGACCTAAAGATCTGATGCATGAGTCTACTAAAAAAAATTGCATGGCCTTATATAAACTGTAAATCTTACTTTTATTTTTTTGGATCCATTTCTCTGAAGTTTTAACTTATTTTTATATGTAAAAAAAAGAAAAGAAAAAGGAAAAACAGAAGTGTCTTCACATAACAATTTCCACACAATACAATAACAACAAAAATACACAATCGGTCTATAGTCATTCAATATCAGCAATATCAATATCAGTGATTTCCGTCATGCCTGGGTCAGTATACGGTAAAAGACTTTATACAAGCTGAAATTCTATGCCATTGCCTCTTATATGTCACAAATGTGTTGTGATATATAGCCTAATATTACTTTATTTATCAAATTAAAGCCAAAGCACATTGAAATTCACCCAATGTCAAATCAATGCAGGTTTTCTATGGACACTTGTGCTTGTCCGAGGTCATTTGTATATATGTTTATGGTATTCTAAAAAGAACACTAATATGAAATTTCATACATGTGACGTTGTAGTTGGGAGCAGAGGGTGTGTTATGTACATAAGGGGCTGGGCGAGCCACACGGCTCTTATATGGGTTCCATTATTTATTTATTTCATATTTATTTGTATCACTGCATCCCCGCTTAGAAGTGTAATACTATGAATTGTTTTCATCCTTAGCTTATAGGTAGTACGGTTTTGTACATCAGAAATCGAATGTAATTCTCACACAGGACATTGCGTTGAATTACTGGGTGTCAATATTTGTGAAATGTTAAGTATTTATTTACTCATCTGTTGAGTTGCGTGCAGCCTAACTTATTCTGTACCATCACTTTGAATCTGTATCATGTAGACTGAAACGAATGGTAGATTGCAACCAAACTGTGCTTTTTCCCCCTTTTTAGCCTGTAGCTTGAAAGTGTTACAGAACAGTAGGAAACCTAACTCTAGACTTGCATGTATTGTTGCTATGCATTTACTTAGCTTACAAGTTAGACAAAGCGGTTTTGTATTTTTTATACATCATGTACTTTTTTTACATGTCCCTTAATAAAAGTAATTTTGTGAGTTTTACATGAGTGGTTTTATTGATATAAAGTCGGTGGCTGGATTAAAATTTAAGGATCAACCTGTATGGGTTTTTTTAGGGTTGATAATGATATATTAGTAACCAGGAGACAGATAACCAATAATTAAAAAAAAAATCTTGATCTTAAAATCTTATCTAACTAGTTTAACTACCCACAATTTATTCAAGTTCTGTACTCAAGTACAATTTTGAGGTACAAAACTTGAGTATTTTAATTTCTGCTACTTTCAGCCACATTTATTTGACAACTATTTACTTGTTACTTTACAGATAAAGATTTGTTATTATTATCATCAAGTACTTCAGTTCACTGAAAGATCTTAATGGCAGTAACACACACAACTATATACTCTAAGGGAAAGGGAAACGTGGATTTACATTTCAGAGACAACAAACTGTTAATGTCTGACTAATTCACCTTTACACTACCTGGCCTACTTTATTTATTGCAATTATTTAATACAATAACACTATAATGATCATTTTGCTTTGGATTAAAACAAAGACATATGGGTTGCTTATAATGCTGTAGGGTAGCTGTTATTTTCATACCAAACATCTGCCAGCTTGAAAATGTTGGTAGGTCTGAATTAAAAAGTAGGAAACCTGTGTTTGGGATGATTTACACAACATTTTACAGGCTTCAGTCTGGGATTAACATTTTGGACATTTAATATTTGTGAAGAAACAAGTCTGTGGAGGTAGAACCAGTCATTCCCACACAACAGTATTTTTTTATTTTTTTATTTTTATTTTTTTTAAATGTTTCCTCTCCTACCTTGGCTTTTGAAAATGTTGCATAAATGTTTCCAGCCACTGATCACAACCAGGAGAATACAGACATGGAAAAGAAGAAGTATTTTTATCCCACAGACTCAGATTGCAAAGGCACAAGATTTTCACGATAAACAATGTCAGAAAATATCACAGTTTCACAGTATGCAGTATTATATAATTATTATAATTTTTTTATCAGTTATAATGAGCCTTAAAGGAATGAAAAATGTTGACAAATGATTGTGTATAAATTCACAAAATATTTTACCCCGACAGACAGGGAACTTGATATGACTTTCTATCATAAATTAGTAAATGTACATTTTTCAACCAAGGTATGTCTTGAAAACGCAACATCACTGCAACCCCCAACAGACCAGTGGGGGGTTTTTTTTTAGATGATGCTCTAAAACTGATGTGTCTCATTGGGATGTTCCACACTCATAAATCAAGGTAAACAAATAATTCTTTATCATCTATTTTTGAAATAATGTAATGTTAGGCTATTTCAGTTACCTATGTTACTTTAATTTAAGTAGAGAGTCTAGCTGAGAACTAAAACAGCTTAAATTCTGGATAACACTGGATAACACTGGATACACTGAAATTTTATGCTTTATTATTTGTGTCACATTATAATCATATACATTTATTTTTATCTAATAGTGATGAACATAATTTTTTGGATGGTTTTGAAACAGCATTTCGTTTTTATTGCAAATATAAAATGTTCACCTTTAAAACAGTGTTATAATTAAATCCGAGTTCTTATTAATGTATTTTTGTGATGTGCGCAGTTTTAAATAAAGAAGAAAAAAAACCGGAAGCGGCGACCCTATGACCGGAAGTGAAAAAAAACACGGAAGTGCTTTGTTTTTGTTTCACAGTCAGCTGTCAGCTGAACATTTATTCTGCAGATGTCGTTTTAAATCTGTTATTCAAGCAGTCAGAGGTCGGCGCCAACACACACCTGGGACCTGAGGTAGATCCTGTGAGTCTTGTTGTATCGCTCGTCAGATTAGCTCGCATGCTAACCGTGTAGCCACGTCCAACCTGCTAACAGGCTAGTACTGTTAATAAAGCCAATAATCATGCTGTGATTAAAATATCACAGATAAACTTATCAGTTGGAGCTGACTGTCGCTGAAGAAGATGATAAATGTATTAACTTTATTGATTGTAGCTGGTTGGGTCGTCACTGAATGTTTG
This sequence comes from Diplodus sargus, assembly GCA_903131615.1. NCBI lineage: Eukaryota > Metazoa > Chordata > Actinopteri > Spariformes > Sparidae > Diplodus > Diplodus sargus. Next base: position 1,965,899 of record CAEMYA010000262.1, read on the forward strand.
ACTGTGTCCGTTTGTGTCGTGATTAAGATTGATCACTGGGCTCACTGTGTGTCAGTGATCATGATGTTGAGGATATGATGTCATAGTACTTTTATAAATAAAGTTTTTATTGGCAGCTGTTTTTCGTCCCGATCGTCATCATGGTGGAGCCCACAGCATCTGGCGTGTTCTGCAACAGGATGCTGAGCATGGTCAACTCTGAGGACGTGAACGCCATCATCCAGGCTCAGAGACACATGTGAGTGTCATGTTAGCGCTGCTGGAATGTAACTGAGTACATTTACTCAAGTACTGTACAAGTACAAAGTTGAGTTACTTGGATTTTACTTGAGTATTTCCTCTTTCTGCCACATCATTCCTCCACTCCACTGCAATTTGAAAACAAATGTTGCACCCTTTACTATAATGATTTGATGACTTTAGTTACTAGTTGGTTTGCAGATTTCATGCTACATCAGAGCCAAGAAATGCTGAAAACGATTGTGTACATTCATGTTAAAGTGTTCAGTAGATTTAATATCAGATATTATCAGACTTAAACTCAAGCACTATTTGTATGTGTAACTTTCAGTTTTTCAAAACAGTGTGACTTTTGGGTATTTTGGGTACACTGGTGGTTAGTATTTTTAGTTCTATATGGTTTTTCTGTTACTTTACACTGCAAAAATTTAGCATAGCTCAATTCACTTGCACATGACAGTGATGCTGACGCCTGCCTTTTTCTTTGTAAACTGGCTGTAACTGTTGCTTTGCTGAATTATTTTGCAAACAGGCTTGACCGCTTTGAGAAAACCAATGAAATGCTGATCAACTTCAACGGGCTGTCTAACGTGCGACTGCAGCAGATGAACGAGCGCTTCCTGCTCCACACCCGCACTCTTGTGGAGATGAAGAAAGATCTGGACAGCGTCTTCAGAAGAATCAGGTCTGTCTTTAACTACCTCAGTGCAAACGCACACAAATAGACACACACAATAGTGTCTGATTATTGGTCTCCTCTGTTTTTCCAGGACACTAAAAGGGAAGATTGCTAAGCAGTACCCAGAAGCTTTCAGCAGTGAGTGAGCTATTTCTCTACATTCATTATATCCGAACCAACTTCCCCACATGGCTCTGTCTAAAATATGTGTTTTTCTGGCAGATATTCACGAGTCGCCCATCCTGGAAGATGATGATGATGAATTTGACCCAGTTCTCCCCAGTATTACCACAACTATTACAACAGCCACCTCAGAGCAGAGCACAGAGTCATGTGACACAAGTCCAGATGTTGTCTCACCCACAGTGAGCAGATGTTCTGAAGATCTCTCCCAAGAGCCGGCCGACACGCCCACCTCAGATGTCCTAGAGACTGCCGTGCTACGAGACGAGGGTCCTGACTCTGTACCTGCAGAATAGAGCGAGCAGATTGTGAATGGATTTTCAAACTTCAAACTATTTTAGTAGGCGGTCACGTTGTATATTTGAGTCTGTGTTGGCCTCTACAGTGTTTGTAGACTTTTCCAGTCATGAATCTGTCTGTTGAGAAGAGCGTCACAGCCTTGATGTTTAATGTGGCTATGAACTGTCCATGAGGACGCTGGGTTTTTGTTGGCATGTCTATTTTATTTACAAAGCTTGCACAGCACTAAAATAACGCAGCTAATACTTGAAGTTGTATAGTATCTCACCATAGATGGACTGTAAATGTACGACACTGACAGTGAACCTGAGCAAACTCCCTCACTCATTATGCGATTATAAGCCTATTTAATTGTTCTGTTTTAAAGACATGCACACCTGACTGAAGAAAGAAATCTCTCATGATGTCTCTCATGATTTCTGTTACTTGAAAGACAAATGTTAGTGTTCTCATTTCTTGCGTCTGGTTAATTGTTAATGATCAGTGCGTCTGGAGCTGTCAAGGATTCGGCAAGCGATCCAAGGATGCATTAGCTTGGCGAAGGCTCTTTGAGACAAGAGCTGGAAAACCAGGTTGTGTGAGCAGAGGATCCAACAGCTCTTATTGCCCATTAAAGATGCAGCTCTGCTGTAAAAGGGAAAGTCAAGCATCAAGTAGACTTTTTTTTTGTCATTCCTTCATATTTCTACATCTCAGTTTTTATTTGTGAGTTTGAAAAATGATCCCCTTGAAAAGCAAAGATGAAGGAGACTGATAATTGTTTTGACTCTATTGTCCAAAATCAATGGAATATATAAATTAACGTATATAGTTCAGGGCTGCACAATATCAAAAAAAGAGAGTGAGAGATTGGATTGTGAGTCACAATTTTAGTGGGAAATTATATTTTTTGCACTTTCACCCATTAAATTCTATATAAAAAACTGAGTTGCTTAGAGAAAGATTTCAAATTCTAAACAACACCTAATTTAAATGACTAGAAAGGTTAAGACTGGTGTAGGTTCTCTCAAAATGTAGGCTTTTGCACAATAACAGGGTTTGCACAAGGTTGAAATTTGGGGTTACACATTTTAAGCAACTTCTTCAAGCGATAGTCAGCTGCTGTCGACTGCTGTTAGCATAACACAAAGTTACTTTAATAACACAAAATGAAATTTTGGACTTCAACAACTGGACTAATACAGAGGCTACTAAATGGCTAAAATATAATATCAGTATTTATAGGATATCTTTTCGTACTTTTATAAATTATAAATCACTTTACTTACTTTAAACACATTTTCTCATACCAGTACTTTATTAATTATTTTAATTAAGTTACAAATTTGTAACAAGATTCATTAATCATTAACATCCCTAATTGTAATACAAAAAAAGGCTATGCTGGTAGCTGCATGTGTAGTCTAGTACCTCTATTGTAACATGATTATTTGTAACTGTTTGGGAATATGGTCTCATAAAGAAAATATCAACAGAGTTGAAAAGACATCAAGTCCTTTTTTAAAAGCTGGAGGAACAGACTTAAAATCTACGTGGCTTCTGTGACAAGAAAAATCAAACATGACACCTTCAAACAGAGTGATAATCTACACAACAAAGAGACGAGGAGAGGAACAGGTAGTTACCAGCAGAGTAATAACACAGTAACACTGAGGAAAGCCTCGGGCTGAAATGCTTCTGTTTCCTCTTTCTGCAGTGCATTATTGAAGAGCGAGCACTCATCACACTGAAAAAAGACTTCTGAGTTGAGATGCCAGTTCTTCTGGTGTGTGTTAACAAGGAGCAGGCAGCTTATTTTGCCTCAGGGTCTCCCTAATGATGTATATGCTCCATATGAACACATTATCACCTTAAAGGGTAAATTCAGCAGAAAATGCAAATTCTGTCATTATCTAGTCACCCTTATACTGATAGAGAGTTGGTGTAGTCAACAAAAGCTGGAGCTTCACAGCAAAACAGTGTTGCAACTTTCTCCTAAACAACTGAAATAGTATGACTATAGTATATTAATATAGTAATATTTGTTATTTAAAAAATCTGCATTTATTTTCAATAGCTTCCATGTTATGTGGCCCAGTCACTCTTTTTTATGGATTTTACTGCTTCTCATATTTAATATGAATATTAACTATGAAAATTCAGCATTTCTTTTAAAATAAATAACATAAAAAACAGGTGTGTCACATTTGCTCCGATTCAGTAATACATTTCGGCATTGGTTTCTTGTCACTGGGTCACAGGACATGGAATCTATTGAAAGAAATGCTGACTTTTCACAATAAATATTCATATAAAATAGAAGACGTGGTAAAATTAATTCAAAAGAAGTGTGTCCTATGTGACCTGTGTAGTGACATAATTCGGCATTAGTTTGGAGTCATTGGGTCACATGACGTTGGAACTATTGGAAACAAATACTGATTTTTTTCATAATAAATATTCATATTATATAGAAGAAACAGTAAAATGTAATTAAAAAAAACAGGTCTATCTTATGTGTCCCATTTAGTAACACAATTCGGCATTGGTTTTGAGTTACTGGGTCATATGGCATGGAAGATACTGGGGAAAAAGCTAGAGAAATATTTTTGCAAAATAAATACATTAAACACGATTGTTAAACAACAATCAAAATAGGTGTGCTATATGAAATCAGAGTTAGCCCGAGGTTCTGAGAGACGAGCTAACCGTCTTCCTGCTGCCAACACTGGATCAAACTAAAGTAAACGAGTAAAAGACACCGCTGGATGTCTGAAACTAACCTCACCTCGGTTGTATCCAGGTTTTCTTGTACCGAGCCGATAGTTCCTGTTAGCTAGAAACTCCCGCAGGGGGCGCTGAGTCCAAACCGGGGTAGTTCTTTTCAGACAAAGGGGTCAAATGACGGCAGCTACTCCACAACACACACTCAACCCGGGTACATTCCTTCCGTGTGTGGTGACTCATAGCTCATAACATCTGTTTCATTCAAACCCGTCACCCGTATTCGCGTTTTTAGCCCGCTAGCCATCTTGCTAACGTCAACGTCTGCGGTTACGCTCGGTTGCTAACGGTGCTAGCTGTTGTCATGGTTGACGTCAGAGCGTGACAGTTGAGTAGCTCTACCTGCTGGAAACTGTATGAGAGGAGTTACAACCTGAAGATAACAAAAATAATAAACTCCTACCATGAGGAGACTGACCAGGAAGAAGGCTCTGACTCTGGTGAAGGAGCTGGACGCTTTCCCCAAAGTTCCCGACAGCTATGTGGAGTCCACAGCCAGCGGCGGGACAGGTAACACACAAACTGCTAAAGCTACATGTAGCCTCCAATGCTACATGACTTACTGTAACGTCACTCATTGTGATTCTCTCTCCAGTGTCTCTGATAGCGTTCACTCTCATGGCTGCCCTCGCCTTCCTGGAGTTCTTCGTGTACAGGGACACATGGATGAAGTACGAGTATGAGGTGGACAGAGACTACAGCAGGTAAGAGATCAGGAAGTGGATGTGATGTTTGGGGCTTTTAAACATGTCCTTCCCTCAACTGCATCTGCTTTTCACTCACAGCAAACTGAGGATAAATGTGGACATCACAGTGGCCATGAGATGTCAATGTAAGTACAGACAAATGCACATTTTAGTTGTAGTTCAGCTCTGGAAAAGCACTTAAGCTGTGTGTGTGTGTGTGTGTGTGTGTGTGTGTGTTTGGATGCAGATATCGGGGCAGATGTCTTGGATCTGGCTGAGACCATGGTCGCCTCTGATGGGTTAATATATGAAGCAGTGAGTTATGATCTCCTTCAGTGAGCAATAGTATTTTTCTGTACTCTGTTAAAAAGATTTAATGAGGGGAAAAATGCATTTAATCCCGTTGTGTTTGTGTTCTGTCTCATTATAGGCCAACTTTGAGCTCTCTCCACAGCAAAGATTGTGGCACATGTAAGATTTACGCTTTTAACTTGCATTACATTTAATATATATGTATATAAATACTCTCTAAAGGAATGTGGTGACATTTCATAAGGCAGTCAGCGTTATTTTGTTACACTCAGCTGTCATTTCGTGGCAGTAAGTGTTGGCAAAAATGTATTTAAATGAGGCGATTTGATTTAACCTGCTTTTGTTTTTAGCAAACAAGCAGGGTGAATTATAGGCCTCCATCCATTAGATTAGTTTGGCCTGATTCTTCCTAATTTGTGCTTCCCGTCATCAGGACACTTCTGCACATCCAGGACCGTCTGAAAGTGGAGCACGCTCTGCAGGATGTTCTCTTCAAGGCTGCGATTAAAGGAGTGCCTCCTGCTCAGACTCAGAGGTACAGGATCCTAAAGTTTCTGAGTTGAGGGATGGTTGAAGATATGACAACAAAGATAAACAAGATACTTCTGTTCACGTTGCTCCTTTTTTCCCCCCATCAGTGACGACAGCTCCACTTCCCTCAGTGCCTGCAGGATACACGGACACGTGTACGTCAACAAGGTGGCGGGAAATTTCCACATTACCGTTGGCAAGTACGTATCCACAATTATCAGTTAAAACCTTCATCATATGTGTCCAGAACATAATACGAGACCTGAGGTTGTCACGTAAGTGTTTCACCTTTTCACCCCCGCTCAGGTCCATCCCACATCCCAGAGGCCACGCTCATCTCGCTGCTCTCGTGAGCCACGACAGTGAGTTCATTATCCTTCTGACAAAATCACGTTGTACACCATGTTGTCATATTTTGGTAAGATTGTGATGGTATTTGCTGTAGAGTAAAGCTGTGACACAAGCAATAAAGCATTCATAAACACTTGATGATGATGATGATGATGACTATTAAACGTTTTGATGTTATTGTGTTGCAGCTTACAACTTCTCTCACCGGATTGACCACCTGTCCTTTGGAGAAGCGGTGCCTGGTCTTATCAGCCCTCTGGACGGCACAGAGAAGGTCGCTGCTGATCGTACGTCACTTTTCATTTTACTCTTTTTTTTTTTTCATCGATGTGAACTGTCAGCTTGTAGCCATAGTTTCAGGGAATAAAATAATGATAAAGTGAGACATTTATGGTTATTATCCTCAGCGAACCACATGTTTCAGTACTTCATCACCATCGTGCCCACCAAGCTGAACACCTACAAGGTCTCTGCAGAAACGCATCAGTATGCAGTCACTGAGCAGGTAGGTTTGAATGATGTTTGTATGTTTGTGATTTATGCTGTGCATCAGTACGGTGACTATATTTGTGTTCCTCTTGTTGTTCTACAGGACAGAGTGATAAACCACGCTGCAGGCAGCCACGGAGTCTCAGGGATCTTCATGAAATATGATATCAGCTCACTAATGGTCAAAGTCACTGAGCAGCACATGCCTCTGTGGCAGTTTCTTGTCAGACTCTGTGGCATCATCGGAGGCATCTTCTCTACGACAGGTAGATAAACTCTCCCTCAAACGCTTTTAATCTGTGTCACCGCTTGTCAGATGCATCTTCAATGGACCACACTGGAGCATTATCATGCTTAAGCCCTCGCTTCAAGGGCTTTTTCAGCACAACAGTGTTTGTGGATTTACAGCAGCTCTCCTGGCTTCAGTGCAGCTATTGAGTGCTTTTAATTAATTTAACTACAGTATTAAAACCCACTTCATCCATCACAGTGAGCATTTATTCAGCCAATTTATTCTTTAGTCAAACTGCAGCTGTGAGCAGGGACTGATGTAAGTCTTTGCAGGTACATTCACAGACGCTCCAACATCACAGATATGTCAGTCACCAGCAGCGTTAAATACATGCAGTCAAATACTGTGTGTCTTTAAAGCAGTGAACTGCTTGTGATTATTATTCATGTGTAGGATTTTTTTTCTTTTAGCTCATGAAAGCAACACTTTTTCTGTTGCCAATTATCTAATTTTGCTGCGTTGCCATAAATTAACTGACTCATAAACAGCTTGAAAGGAGAAAATCTATTTTTAAGCTCATTAGATGCTTAAGAACTGGTCAGCAGACAGGGATGTAAACAATCTAACATCCGCAAAATATGTAGTTAACGGGCTATATCATGTATTATTGCAGGTATGGCATTGCACATGCCCAAAGCCATATTTGTTTATCATGTACGTAAGATTTTTACTGTTATCTAATCATCATTTAATCCAGCAAATAGTAATATAATCATTTTATGAACTTGAATTGCCAGCTGTTATATTAATATTAAAAGACAATGAGAGCAGTTGATTTAAGTTTTGTCATTAAGTGTCCAGAGGATGATGGAATATCTGGCAAGTTAGAAATATACATTTTAACAGAGTATTTGTGCTGCAGAGACTTTAATCAGCGTCTGGAGTAAGTGGAGTCTTTCTCTCACTTGTAGGGATGCTCCACGGTATTGTAGGATTCTTGGTGGATGTGGTTTGCTGTCGTTTCCAAATGGGAGTCTACAGCCATCTGAAGGTAAGCCAGTAACATGGAGAGAAGTTGATTCTCAGACGATTTCACAAATGTGTATTACACGATCTACAAATAATAAAAGAAAAACAAGCGTGTTCTCAATCCAAACACACAAATACCGAGCAATCTGAACACGGCTTTTACCGAGTAAGTTAGTGACATAAATTACTGACATGTGTGTTTAGCTACAGATTATTAAATGTGTGCGCACGGCTCGCGTGATATTAATAATTCATGTTCCCAGGAGAAAAAAATGCCAACCACCTTCAAGGAGCGGATTAAAACTATGCAGAGTATATTTATATAGGCTGCTGTATAGAGTTAATACTTGGAAAATATTTGTTCTAGTTAAGGAGTGACGAGCCTGTGTGTCTGTTTAGTAAAATCTCTTTTCACAGAGACAAAGTTCACAGAAAAGCCAGATGTCCCAGTTTTCCACCAGCACTTAAACGCAACATGCACTGGATGTGGAAAGCTCTGCGCGCAAATGAAACCAGATCGTACACACACATTTAACAATCTGTAAGAACATACAGGAGAATGTCACAAATATTTTTAGACATTTGTATAAACAGGTGTTGATGTGTGTTCAAACTGCTCGGTGTGTGGATTTCAACATGTACCTGCAAGTACACAAAATTACGCACAAATCGTAGATGATGTAATAACATTTGTGA
>CAEMYA010000262.1:1974423-2014128 GCA_903131615.1 Diplodus sargus
AAAACCTCGCTCAGTAATGAGAGTCCCTACAGCTCACCATCTTGGCCTTACCCGACAGACAGCAGGAGTTGCTGGAAAACATGTTTACAGATTGTTTTTATTATTGAATATGTCCCTGCTTTGTTCAGAAATGTGTAAATATGAGAATGATTTTTTTAAAATAAATGTTATTGGGTGGGTGTAAGATTGAGACACGGATGTCCATCCACCTGTGAAGGGTTGTAAATCAATACCTCCACTAATGAACCGTCACTGGAAAGCTGTGCCACGAGGACTGAACAGCAGGCAGAACACAAATTATTTACATCATTATTGTGGATCTGACTTGACTGCCTGGTGTTACAGCTCCCACGGTGAACACACACCGAGGCGTTACACATATTTTGGCTAATGAGAACTTTTCTCAGGGTTGACGTGGTGATGTGCAGCGTGACAGATACAGTCTGAGGGGCTTTTTGCTATTCTTTTATGTGGTTTGGGGACCTGAGAAAACCCAAAGCATTGTTCTGCCCCAGCTTCGAGCTAAAAGAAGGCCAAATTGGCTAAAATAAAGGAGGAACCATGTGTGTATGGAGTGTTCGGGGTCATTAATTGTGAGGAGAGACTGGAAGGGTTTTAAATTGTGCCTCTGTGTAAATGATTGTTAAAAATATGAGGCTGATTTGTTGAATAAAATTCCCTTTCAACTTGATGTGCATTTATTAATACTAAGTATTGTTTCTGGTATAGTTTCCCCTGAGGCGACAACTTACGATTAATTAATTATCGAGGAATTTGTTGATCAGTTTTTCAATTAATCTTCAGTCTAAAGATTGGATTTTTACTTAAAATGGTGATTAAAAGCTTGTGACAGAGATGCGTAACAGAGGAAGGATATTACACTTATTAACAATACACTTCACTGTCTAAAATGAAAACAGTGCTGGGAATTTAATAATACATTACACTAAACATCTTTTACGGCATCATATTCTGTAAAAAAAAATTTTTTTTAAAAGAGTAAAAGTTTCATATCAGCACATATCAGACAACATATAACCCGGCCAGATATATAAACTTTGGAATATAAATTATAAAAAAATAATGTGTTCCAGAGAGAGTCCAAGATTATGTCTTCAAATGTCCAACCGTCTCTCCAAATCGCCCAAATATCAAGTTAGGAAGCAGCAAAACCTCATATCTGAGATGCCAGAACGAGGGAATAGTTTCAGTTTTTGCTACTAATGATTAATCAACTATCAAAATTATTGCAGAGTAATCGATCAACAAGTCGCTGTCGTCGCACCCTCGTGCTTTTAAGTAAAACAGTCTCTAGAAAAGAATATTTTACACCATGTCAAGAGTTTATTTGACAGTATTTCAGAATATCTTTCAGTAAACAAGTTTTTTGTTTTTTAGCAAAATGTAATATATCAGTACTGTCGCATTTCATAAAAATAGTTGTTCACGTCTTTGAAACTACAGTATCAATGATACAGTAAACCATATTTGTAGGAATACAGCTGTACAAGGTGAATAGTACACAATTAACACTACACAGTTATACTTGATCTCAATGGGGATTTATGAACGTGCCATCCTTCACAGGTTCCAATAAAGCAGGTTTTTTTTTTGTTTCTGTATACAAAATCACTCACAGCAGGCAGGGGGACGGCCTGAACGGAGACAGAGGGCTGGGTGACATTTTCTTTCACCTTTTCTGAACATTTGTACATACAGTTAACACATTTCTACAGCCCCAACGGCATGTTCTCATGCTTCCTCGCTAACATGATAACCAGTTTTTATCAAGTGAACCACAAACATCCAGACTGCACGTTTTTACTCAGAAACCACTGCGGGTCTCACCGGTGTCCCAGTCCAACAGTAGGCCTACACAAGCTTGGATGTACCCTTGTGCTGCATTCAGTCAAAATTGTCACAATGCATTATGATTTTTATTTTCATTTTTTTAAACGTATCTGGTTCTCCGCTACTCAGAATCTCTAATGATTAATTTTTAATGAGAGCAAACATCTTGTTGAGAAGAATGGATGATACCAACGTGTAGAAATGCAGCAGGATTGTGATTCAGATTTAAAGCAGCACGCCAAGACTTTGTGATCACACACACCTTTCACTGCGTTAGTGTTTCAGAGATCGCTCAGAGTCTTGGGTTCGGCCTCAGCGAGTACTGGTGCTGCCTGCGACAATGCAAACGGACCACTTACAGGACAGACAGATAAAGCTGAAATGAGACTCCACTTTGATTATGACCCAGTCTGGATAAAACGCTCACCGCTCCACTCTCCTGGATGACTCGCTAAGAAGAGGATGTAATGCTACAGGCTACATTTGATCCCCTTTTAAGCACTAAGGGGAAACAGGGCATTGACATGGATAAGCTATACAGCTGAGAGTGCATCAAGATAACTGTATATTCTGCTCGGTGTCAAGTCCGAAGAAAAAACAGGCTCCACAACTCAACAGTTTGCTGATATGTGTGCGCGGTCACTAACGTCTGTTTTGCATCCAGTTCCCAAAAAACAAATCACTACAGCAACAGCTCTGCATTAGTTTGAGTAAGGCACTCCGCCCCATCTCATAACCATCGGCCTCCTCTTCCCCACACCGATGCCCCCTCTCCCACAGTGATGTGGTACACTAAGCACAGTAAAAAGGCATAGAAATGGGAAATATAGACTGGACAAAATTCTTCCGTTGAGCATTAAATGAATACAACACGGCTTATAATTCCGCACAATGACTGCATGGTTGAGTTGTGATCAAGTTGTGTACATAACTCAGAACATTATTATGAGTTCTTACTAAGCAAACTGTTTTCAGTCACTCAAAAGTTCAATTTGATGGGGGGGGGAGAGAAAAAAAGGAAAAAAACAAAACAAAAAAGAGTTTCTTTCGTCTCACATGAGTGCCAACTGGTCGGCTCCACAGAGGATCCCCTCTCTATACTCTACCTCTAAAAGACATGTGAGTCCCTGTTGATGACATGGTGGTTTATATCCATGCACATGACCACTGCCTCCCTCAGCGGTCCAGGTCTGGAGACTTGCACAGTCTTTGATATGTAGTTATAGACGAGGCCATGGAAATAGTGATCCTAAAATACTGTTTTTTTTTCCTCTTTTCTTTACAATGTATCTAACTACAACACTGCCTCAAAAAAAAAACACCAACAGGGATGTTTTTGAGATTACCAAATGTACATATTTTTCACATCTTTACATTTACAGTATATGATATATCTGTAGGCATGTGAGAGCTAACATATGTCGGGTTAACCGGGCCGTCACTCGGGTCGGCGCCATGTCCTCCAGGAGTTTCAGTGTCTCTGCCTCCCTCTTACAGATTGGTAGTCTCACTCCTCTCACTGCACGGAGAAAATGGAGCAAAAGTAAATCTCTTGGATAAACATATGTCTCTCTCCCATCTGAGGTTTTGTTGGACTAACCAATCTGAGTCAGACACGGTGGAGCAGTTAAAGGTACACGGCGAAAGCTCAGCTCCTTTTGTTTTTGTGGGTCGTTGCTCCATCTGTGATCAGAACACTTTACTGTCACATCTGAGAGTCCGACATGCCTACATGTTGAGCAGTCTCCATCAGTTTGATTCTGTATGTTACAATAGCTGTGAAAGTTCCTCTGTTTTTAAGGTGGTGGGTGTAATAATTATCTCGTAAGAACAAATGTAACGTAAAATATGATCTCAGAAGTCGACGGAAAAAAGAAAACGGGACAGAAAGAGAGGGCGAGGGAGATTTACTGTTGAACTGAATGAGGAGCCAGACAGTGTGATCCGGTCCAAACCAGCGAGATCCCTTCTACCTGCTGACCGTGGAGGTCCAGGACCTCAGGGTGCCAGGCAGTTTGTCGGACCCAGGGACGTTCCAGGGCCCAGGGGAGGCTGCTGCGCTCCTTGCAGGGGGATCTTCCACGCTTTTCGAGGGGCAGCAGAGCCCGCTGTGGCCGCTGGCCCTCTCATCTTCTCTGGGGAACAGACCTCTGGACACCAGCCTCTCCTGGAGGCTGACTTGTCCGTCTCCACTGCTGAGAGAGGCTCCATTCAAATTCACGCTCCCATATGGGTCCCAGGGCCAGACAGTGCTCAGGGCCTGTGTGTGCAGGCCCTTTCTCTCACAGCAGGGGGAGCAAGTCTCCCTCTGCCTCTCTCTTCTGTCAACAGACCTCCCCAGGACAGCTTTGGGAGGCAAAGCCCGAGGCTGTCTGTCGCCCGGTCCGCAGTCCACCTCTCCAGACCCCTGAGGGGTTCCCTGCCCCCTGGTGATGCACTTCTGCTGGGTGGACCTGCCACCTGTAGCCCCTCTAACGGAGCTGTGGTCTGTCGGCTGTGGAGCTTTGTCTGCCATGCACACTGTGGCCTCTAGAGGGAGCTGATGAGGGGAGTCTGGGGCTGAGGCTGGATGGGATGAGAGCAATGGATTTGGGTGGGGTTCGTGGGTCACTTCCTGCAGGGTAGAGTGGGTTGTAGAAAGGGAATCCCAGGGGCCGCCACAGTCTGTCAGGGGAGAGGAAAACACATTCAGGTGGGCTGAGAAAAAAAAGCAGAGTGGCACAAAGCAGCATGCGCATGCACACAGAGAGAGAGAGAGGAAGACAGAAAGATAGAAGATAGAAAGAAAGACGTACACGATAATACAATTCACCACCACATCCTGCTATAATATCAGGCAAAACTGCATGCAAGTGTGTGTGAGCAGCTCACACCTGACCACGAAGGCTTCCACGCCAACGTGATATACCTAAAGCCTGATCTACAGAACTTCTACACACACAGGCACGTGGGACAGGATTCATTCAGTGCGTGAAAACATATTTGTAGTTGTGCGACAGCCTGATCGGAGCAGACTGACTTCACACAGTCTACTTCACAGCCCTCCTCAGGATGATGCAATTTCATCTGGAGGGTCACTTCTAACCATATTGCTCTCTTACTACAACACACTTGAAGCACCCACACACACACACACACACACACACACACGCAAAGCTACACAAACATCAGCTATTTTCTCATGCTTAAACTCATGATCATGCAGACACGCATGCATGCCTGGAGCACAGCTACGCTGCACACAGATTAATCAGTATGGAGAGAGACATGCAGTTTTTCACAAACCGTGTCTTTAGAGTGGCCCATTAGGAAGAAATAGGGGGAGCTTAGTGTGTCACCTTTCATGCACATGGAGAGGTTGGAAGGTACCATTCCTGAGGAAAGGCAAGTATAAGCCTATACCAATCATTAGACTTAAAGCAGAGGGGTTACAACACACCAAGAGCTAAACGACAGGTTGTTTTTACTGTAACATGGTTTCTCAGGAAGACAAGTTTTAATTTTAGACGCCGGAAGAGAAGACTGCGGAGCGAGGAGTAAAAATGCAGAAAGATATTAATGCATGTTAATGTGTTCTTGAGTAAAACATGTAGCGTCGGAAGAGAAACTGTAATGTAACACGCCAAACAATGAATCTTTAGTATGAATGTGAAGAAACAGATCAGGTCAGAGACTAAAAACAGCGGGAAACAGTTGGACATTTAGAGACCCACCATATTCTGGCACCTGTCCCGTGCCTCGCTTCAGCAGCAGCCTGACCCGTCGGCCTCCCGCCTTGATGAGTTCAATGGCGCGGGCGTGAGTCATGTCCCGAGTGCTGTCCCCGTTAATCTCTATGATCTGATCCCCTACCTGGAAGAGACACGCAGGGAGGACAGGGTCGATTTCTGTCAGGCTGTGTTTATCCACGGAAAGTTGACTTTTCTACACCAGCACACAGTCTACTGCTGCTGGGTGACTGGGGAATAAGTGCCATTAAGTGCCTTGTTCAAGTGTATCTCAACAGGAAGTGTTGATGGTGAGACGAGGTTTGCTCAGCCACAGAGTTCACATGTACTTATACTTACTCACTTTGCCCCCATAAAGGATAAGTTCACACAATGATGAAAATCTAGTCATTATCTACTCACCCTCATGCTGATGGAAAGTGGTGTTTCATTGTCCACAAAACATTTCTTCACAGCAAAACAGCGTTGCAGCATTCTACTAAACAACTGAAGTAGAAGGTGACTTGCATAAAAAACAGCCAAATTAAAAAAAAGGCTCCATACAGCTTGTCAAGTGTAAGCTGGGTCTCCCGAGGCCAAGATCCCAAATTCATTTGAAAGCATGTTATTTTCACTCCGTAGCAGCTAAAGTGAAGATTATGGCTCTAAAAATGTTGTAAATATCTTCATCTACAGGTCTTCATCTACTTCAGATGTTTAAGAGAATTTTGTTACGCTATTTTGCTGCAAAGCTCAAGAAAAGTATTGTGGACTACAAGACTTCACAGGACTTTACATCGACATCAGGGTGAGAAGCTTGTGACTGAACTTTAACGTTTGAGTGAACTTATCCTTTAACTATTCCTGCCCCACGAAGAAGATGGGACAGACAAAAAAAAAGATCTGTGTGAGCAAAAGGAGTGAAAGATACGAAAAATAGCAGAGCAACAAAAGTGAAAGGCAAACATCCATACTATGACATTTTACACCATCCCGAAATTCAGCAAAGTGTTTCAGAATAAAAGCAGCGTGTGACATTATTTCAGGTGCATGTCTGTGACTGGATTATTACACTTCTAAACTGTTACACTTTCTACAGATGACAATCATCTCCCGAGACTTTTTGACTTTGTCTCAGCTTTCATCATCTCACCCTCATCCTTCCGTTACGAATGGCCGGACCGTCCTCAGCCAGGCGCAACACAAACAGGTCCATCTTGTACTCTCTGCCCCCGCGGATACTGAAGCCAAAGCCCTTTGCGCTTTTCTCCAGCTCCACCGTGAAATAATCGTAGTCCTGCAGAAAGAAACAGTGACAATTTGCAACAAACCCACCACAACACTCTATGCTACTATTATGCTGAGTATAAAGATTACAAACCCCCCAAATGGCCAACACTTGAGCAGACGGTTCTCGATCCAGCTGTACCTGCGGCCTAAAGTCAGCAGGGATCCCCAGAGGGAACTGCGCAGCTGCAGGGTGCTGTCTGAAATCCAACAGACCAGGCGGGTGTCTGTAGTCCAGTGTCGGGGGCTGTCGATAATCACTGACCGGTGGGTGCCGATAGTCTACCGGAGGTTGCCTGTAATCAGTGAATGGAGGATGACGGAAGTCAGGTTTGACATCCTGTCTGGCTTTTACCTCTGACCTGTGAGGAGAAAGAAAGCAACAAAACCAGAGCTGAGAGTTTGTGTCGTGGTGGAGAGCATTAAAGAAGTGTCCACACGTGCGTCCTCTCGTGTGAGAGTGGACAGTGGAGTAACATTTTAGTCTTATTTGCCGTGTGATGGTAGAGAAAGGCTTACTTAGTGTGAGCAGCCAAAGAGGCTCACACCAAAGAGGATGGAAATATCACTCTTGGTTTTGAAATTTTTATCACATTCCCACTTGTAAAATGGGCAGAAATCCATAGCTCTGGGAGTGCTACTCTCAGTGTCTCGATCTGGGACTCACACGCACGCACACACACACACCCATCCATGCACGCACTCACACTTTCATAGTTTTGACATGGAACAGGGCCTGATCGCTGGGCTCCTGCATTATAGAGGAGATACTTTACGGTAAATTATTCACTGACACTGTAAGAGCTAAGTGGTGTTACGCAACAAGGTAGAAACTGGCCTGAGACTAAGAGTCTGACTGGGACAAAAGTTGTCTGTAGTCGCAGGTTCTTTCCTCAACTTACTGGCATGCAACAGTCATATCTTTATATATATATCCACATATATCTGATATCTGTCCTTCTTCATGCAGTCACCAAGACACACAATGCTGAAACAAGCCTACTGAAACAAACAAGAACATCCTTCCTGGCGCCGTCTTACCTGCCATCGTGGAGGTATAGCTGTGGAGGGAGGCCAGAGGGCTGGGTGACCGGGCTATGCTGGCTTCCAGCTGGTCCAGGCTGGGAGGCTGCTGGTGCGGGAGGGCCAGTCACTGTTTGGCTCGTCTGAGGCGGTGTCTGGCCGGGCTGAACGGGTACTTGACCCGGCTGAATGGCCGTTTGGCCGGGCTGGGGGCCTCCTTGGCCTGGCTGGGCTACGGGGCTGGGCTGGGTCTGTGGGCTGTGTTTCTGGGTCATGGGGCTCTGCTTCTCTGAGCTGGGGCCAGACTGGGAACCTGTTTCAGACAGAAGGTGAGACGTGATTTCACCTGTGTGGAACATGATAAACTCTGTCTGAAGAGAGGGATTTAGAACAAAGCGGTGAGGAAAACGTGCTATGAGATGCACAAGAACGCATTACTGCTGTAGAAAACGCCTTCATTATCTGCTGTTTAAGTTGAAGTAGCTTCGTAACCTTTAGCCTTGTTATAAGGCCCATAATTAGAAGACTCCAAACTATCTCAAATTCATAAAACAAAGCTCTACAAATTCGGAAGCTGAAAAGATTATGTTCAAGCGTCACCATAATTAAAACAGCTCAGGAGCACCACTCATCCTAACCTTGTGCTCTTTTCTGGCACATCTGTGAAACTGCTTTGACTTTTTTTTTTTTTACTTCAGAGGACTTCACATGAAGCATTTTGTGTCTACTTAGTGAAGTAAAAATGTATTCGTATGAGACAAAGGAGACTGACTTCAGGGAGTTTTCTTAAAGTAGTACAAAGGGCAAACTAAACAAGCTGTCGGACAAAATTCCCAGGATGACAAAAATGTGATTTCATGTCACACACAAACACTTACCCTCCTCTGGAATGATGTGCAGTGTGACTGTTAGCCCGGCGTCTTTAATGAGCTTGACGATGTCTGCGTGCGGCATGCTGATGATGGACTGTCCGTTCACAGCCAGGATCCGGTCGCCCACCTTCAGCTTCCCACATCGGTCTGCAGGGCTGCCCTCAATGATTCGTCCTATTTTATGGGGCACAGCTGCGAACAGGCAATAACAAGGTGATTGTCAAGAGCCATTTAAAAGAAAGATGTAAAACGGCACTTTTCAAAGTCAAATGAAGAGGACGGAAAAACATTTAGGTTCGAGTCTTACTTGTTTTAACTTTTTACAATGTCATTTCCAAATAATGTTGTTCCTCCACAGAAATACTTACATCGTCCACACCGTCTGTAAACGTATTTTTAAAAAATCTTTTCACTGTTTTATGGAAATAACATTAAAAAAATACTTTTCACACACAGAGACAGAACATGTAAGATTTCCTCTTCAGTGTAAAACATTTCTGGACCCACCAAGCAGCGAAAATCCCTGAGGGACTGTTGAACATGCACGATTACATCCAGAACTAATGTTTGATTTTATAATGACTGCTGTATTCTAGACCCAGTTTTGCGGTATTCATATTCCTAGGTGTACAGAGAAACCTAGAGGGGGTGTGATGAATTTAGGCATACAGTTCTTAGAAATTTACATGAATATTTTCTGAGCGCAGTGAATGTTCCCGTGACTGCATTCAAGATACATTCATTCAAATTGATTTATTGTGCAATCACACCACGCTGACTCAAGAATCCTGCAATCCGTCTCAAGACATGAGCTACATTTAGTGTCTTCATAAGCTTAAAGGGGATCTTGGCAACGCTTTTTTGCAATTTACTCATATTAATCACTTTTTACTGGACGATTTTTCACGTCACAGTCCAAAGGATGTGACTTTATGCACGTTCTTGAGTGCCTCTCTCTGCTCCGCTAACAGAGAGGAAACGTAGCTGACATTAGTTTAGAAATGGAGCTGACTTACATAAACGAGTGGCTTATGGCAAAAACACAAAAGTCCCACAATGCCCTTTTAATAAAGCCAAGTCCAAGACTTTAAAGGCGATCTGAATACCACTTTGACACGAAATTAACAACAAAATAAAAAAGCAAACCTTAGAAAACAAGTTAATTTCAGTTTGACCCTAGCGAATGAAAGTTCTGAAGATTCTGGACGGGATAAGAAACACCAGTCAAGTAAAATAATTGTTCAGGGACATGAAGCCCACTGGTTATTAGAAAAGTAGGAATAATGGATATTATACTTCTCACCCTGTTTCTCGACTGGATATACAAAGCAAACACAATCTGCACCATGTTTTAAAATATCTGATCTTATAAAACACATTTAAAATTATTATTCAAATTGTATTTAAATTAAAAATAATAGCAAAACCCCATAAACAGTCACTCTCGGACAGTCACCACCCTCAGGATTTACAAATCATCCTGTGTGTTTAGAGGAAACCTTCAGGGCTCCAGACAGAAACCACTCACTGATGACGGTGGCGTTCTCCGGCCTGTTCAGGGAGCTGATGATGACAAAGCCAAAGCCTTCGTTCTCCTTGCGGTGAATAACCACATCACTTGTCTGCAGGGCTGATCCCTCTGGAGGAGCGCTGGCAGTCGGGATTGCGACCGTCTGAGGACCTGATGCCGAGGCTGCATCGCTACGTGGAGAGCTGTGCTGCGTCGAAACAGAGCCGGGGCTGCGTCCATTCACAGGACACGGCTCACCTGAAGGAAGGAGCACCAGAGAGGAGACGACCTGAGTCAAAACAGCAGCTCTGTTACTTTGAAACCTGACCAATTTACTCTCAGTGCCTTTTTTCATTTTAAAAACCTGGCTGAAGATGTAGCTATTGGCCAAATTCCAGTTCTGCATTATGAGTTGCATGCAACAGTGCACTTCTCTGCCTCCCGCAGGGACTCTCTCAAAGTCAAATTTTACTCATCTGTTTGACAGGTATGACCCTGGTGTCTCTGTAGCCCTTGCGGTTGCACAACACTTAGAAAGACATAAACCACAGTGCCTGCTGCAGAGCTCGAAGGCATTTTATGCAGAATTCTCCTCAAAAACAACAGTGTGCTGGCTCGTACAAAAGCAATCCCTCTCGTTCATCACTTAAGTGTGTGATGACCTGCCCTCGGCCTGGATTTCTAATAATCTAATCATATTTTGCTGTGATTTGGAGATTTCTGAATGTAGACCTTCATGCTGTTATTTGCTGGGGCTACACAATAGCGCAAGATCGGGAATTTATGCAAAGGAAGGTTACATGTCCGTCTCATCTCTCTCCATGCTCTGCAGCTCAGGGTTGAACTACACAAAAACACACATAGACAGAGCAGAGAGGTAAACAGTGGACCTGACGCCTGCGCTTCGGCTGAATTCACACAAATCAAGTACCACTGCACTCTCTAGTTAAGACGGGGAGGAGGGGCCAACTGTGAATAGTTTGTTTGCAAACGGCAAGTGGAAATAGTTGCAATTTATGCCTTTAAAATGAACACAAGATAGGTCAAGCGGATAATTCCAGCAGAGTCACATCTCCCCCAATATATAAAAAATGGAAATTTCTCCCCCATTTGTCATTTAATGCATCCAAAAGCTTTTGCTGTGTGTGAAATGACTGGATTGGCCTTTCTGTATCCTTGCACATGAGTTGAGTTCTCACTGGTCTCCTGAACAGATAAAACAATCTGTCTGTCAGTCTGTTAAATAAAGCCCAGTGTATTACTGCTGGTGATGATGAACCCATCAGGTCTGGTGTTTTTCAATCTCACTCTGTCGCTTGTGTTTTGAAACCTGGGTCTGTTGTTGATTTGGCAGTAAACTGTGTGACTGTGAGCCGACCGCGATATCGCTGTGTTGTTGGTGGTGAAAACACTTTCAGGTGATAATTGTGCGAACTGGAGCGCTCGCTGTAACTGCTGGTTAATGAGGTAATACTTAAATACATAGAAATACTTTGAATTGTTGTTTTTACAAAATGTGCTCATCAGCATCGCCCACTATTGTGTTTTATTATTATGTGTGTGTTATGTATGTATGATCTACTACCACAGGAAAGACGTGTGTGAGAAGACGTGTGTGTCCTTTCCAAGTTATTCTTTTTAATTCATTGCCAGTTAAAAGGGGCGGCATATTTACCAGGTGAGGAAAAAAAAGAACAAACAAATAAAACACGTCCTCACCAGGTGTTAGCACTCTCCTTCTCACAGTCAAGCTGACTTGTCCGTTGCGAGCGGCTGCGTGCATCAAGTCTATTACGTATTTGTGCGGTTTCCCAGCAACCACATTTTTATCCACAGAAATGAGCTCATCCCCGGGTCGAAGTCGCCCATCGCGCTCAGCGGGAGTGTTCTCTATTATAGCGCCAATAACAATCTGTTCAAAGACAATCAATATTAGCAGCATAGATGAAGGTGAAGAGGATGAAACACAGACAGAGTGGAATCACACGGTAATCACTTTAGCCAGGTTTTAAACCAGTTTTGGGTCACAGCAACATCTCCCGTTACATATTTTGCATGCTGTTTTACACGAGGACAAGTTAGCAAGGCGTTACTTCAGTATGGGCGGCACTGAGCAGTTAGAGCGTCAGGACAGTGTGAGAAAGCCAAGGCTGGCGTGTGTGTGTGTGAAGAGGGTATGTTGGTCAAATGTGTGTGACTGTATCAAATGTGAGATGAGGTTAGGTGCAGGTCAGATGAGGTTTTAGTGTGTATGAGGTTAAAAATGCGTGTGGTCCAGCCCGTCCCATACGAGCCTTGTCACGGGCGTCCGGACTCACAGCCTGCACGGCCTCGTCTCCCCCCAGGATGCGGAAGCCAAACCCGGTCTTCTCCCTCAGCAGGTGCACCTCCACCTCTTCATACTCTGGACCTGAGACACAGATTCGGACATTAAATCATCACATCATGTGCAATTTATAGTAAGGTAACGCTCTAAAACTTCAGTACTCACGCCGGCTCTCGTAGATAGCCCTCGACTTCTCATAAAGGTCGTAGGGGTCGGGTTTGTTCAGGTCGAAGCCCTCTGTGGAGTCAGGCACAGACGTGCGGTGCTGTGGCTGGTTTGGGAAAGGTGTGCCAGGTGGCAAAACCGGACCAGACAGGTTTGCTTGGGGGCTGCCATGGGGATCCCACTGGTCAGGCAACTACAAGGAAAACACCAACAACTGATGTTTGATTTAAGATATGTGGATTTATAATTCATGGCAGCACAACAACCAGTACAGGCACCAGTCCGACCTTTTGGTATCTTCCTGACCTTAAAATTGGCTTTGCACTGTTGTCTCTGTGGTATTTTGGTACGGTTGGTAGAGGTGGCACTAAAAGGCGGCAATTTTATTCAAGTAAGGGCGGTGTAAGGCTGTTGGTAACTTGTTGGGTCTTAGACGTATAGATTTTGTGAACAAGAGGCAGAAGCAAATGTGCAGCAGTAACAGAATAATGGTGAAAACATTATTAAGATGATTAAACCACTTCCCAACCAGTAAATGCATTTAAATCTGCATCTAAAAATAACAGTACATGTGGGAAATGTTAATGAGAGAAAACATCATTTTAATGGGGCTCATTAATTCTGTCCATCACAGCCGGGCTTAAGTTTTAAGAAAGAAGTAAAATTTTTATATGATTTCCTGGAGATATTTTCTCCGTTTGTCGAGCTGTTGTCTTAATAAATCTTGTGATTGTCACAGCTGCTACAGAGACCCGTGACATGACAGACTGGAAGCGTGCTTATTAATTATCACATCCGCTGAACTACAGTATATGACACCTCATCAGAACCATTTGCACTGTGATGCATTCAGGTGTCCTTGGTGTCGTTCAGCTCATTTATTGCTCTATTTCAACATGTTACATCCCCCAATTATGCTAAAACTGCAAGCTGCATGTGATTCTGTTTTTAAACATTTACTGCTTTTCTCCTCCAGATACATTTTTAAGACCTTAATAAAACACTGCTTGGATTAATAAGGTGCGGCTGATATGTTTTTCCATAAAAGCTAATTTACTCACATGCACTCGTTTCCCCTCACTGAAGACACAAGCTGTCTCCTTACTTTACTCTAAGTGTACGTGTTCTGGAGGTTTTAAGTTTCATCATCTCATTTGTTAAATAACTGGGCCAAGATGGGTCTTTTGTGACTTTGTCACAAAATCCTGCATGTTCACAAGTTGAACTCGGATTAAAAGGTAAGAGAGAAATTTTCCTCTAAAACAACCAAAACGCATATCGGAAGGAGGGCATTAATATCTTTAACACAAATGTGTTGTTAGTGTTTTTGAAGCATCATGTTGCTGTAGGATCAAAGGAGACGTGCATGTCTTCCTGGTGGCATCTCATTGATTGACTGATTTTATCATTTCAAAGCAAAGCTGTTAGTTACAACTATTAGTTGATTCACTGGTTGAAAGAAAATGTATCACCAACAATTTTGATAATTGATTAATCATTCAGATATTTGCCAGTTTCAGTCTTGTTTTCTTTGTCATTTATGACAGTAAATGAAGAATCTTTGGGTTTTAGATTGTTGGTCCTCGAACTGCTTCCTTTTTCCCGCCATTTCCTTTGGGCTATATGGGAAATCTTAATGCACACCTTTTTAATTTTTGACATTTTATGGGCCAAACAGATGAACTGACAATGGCTTTAATTGTTAGTTGAAGCCGTATTTCAAAGAGAAACTGATTTGCAGTGTGGGCACTAAAGAAATAAGCCAGAGGGAACAAACACAATAGAAACAGTCATGGTGCACATATGACAGACACCCGATGCTTACAACAGCCCACATGTTACTACACCGCACAGGCAGGAGACAATAACACAGCTGAGAGAAGATAAACGATGTAACAAGATACAAGAACTACCATTCACATCGGTGTGGTAATAAAGCGTAGTGCCAGAGAGAGTAATAAGAATTCAATGTGCAAACTAATGTTGGCAGAAAATCCAAGTCAAGGCAGTAAAAAAATTAGTTCACGATACTCAAGTTCATACTTTGACAAATAAAGATTTTGCATTTACAGTAATTAATTATCACTATGAAAATCATTTGCAAACCTTAATGACAATGACGCCTTAAATATGCGCAGAAGAACAATGCTGATGAACAGGTAATCTCACTGATGGGAAATGATCATTAAGACTCCAACAATGACAAAAATGTATTATCATAAGTAAGTCTGTGATTCAGTTACGTTAAATGTTTTGATTCAGTAACTCAATTATGCAATAAAGAAAAATGGCTATTTGGCCACTGGCTGATATGGTAATAAATTAAAATCAATATTCACAATTTAAACTTGAATGAGACGAGATACATTATGGCTGAATATTCTGTCTAATAACATGAATGCCTGCTGATTGCACAAGCAGCAGCAGGTGCAGTTTAAGAATAAATCGGAGGAGTTTTTCCCCCCCAGCTGCTGAGGTGTGAGATCTGACATGATCAAACCCAATAAGCAGGTCAGGACTGGCT
This sequence comes from Diplodus sargus, assembly GCA_903131615.1. NCBI lineage: Eukaryota > Metazoa > Chordata > Actinopteri > Spariformes > Sparidae > Diplodus > Diplodus sargus. The sequence continues at coordinate 1,989,689 of CAEMYA010000262.1, forward strand.
GCCTCATTTCACAATAAAGCAAAAGCCAGACACCAGTGACAACCTCCACCTCTCTGCTTCAACAAACAAATCTGGTTCGGCGGCGCACACTTTCTTCCTGCCTCGCTTTATTCTCACACTTGAACGCACACAAGCAGAAACACGTTGGGTTCAATCACCGTACCTGTTTGGAGGCCTTCCACGGAGAGATGTGGCCTGAGGTAGAGAGAGAAAAACACAGTTAGCAGACCTCCGACTCAGATCACCTGTGGATCTCTTATGAAAAAACAAAACAAAGACACACAAACTATAATGAAACCTACAAAGCGAACGCTTCTTTAAATAAGATATTGGAATGTCGAATCATCTTTCCTTAACGTGTGAACAAACTCTCCCTTTTCCGAGTTCATAGTCTTGTTTTGACTTTGTTTGTGTTACTCTTCCTAAACGGGTCTGGTTGTTGCGTTTGTTTTCAACATAATTACATCATTAGCTGCAGGCAAAAGAACATGCCCCCTCCCCCAACACGCACACACACACACACACACACACACACACACACACACACACACACACACACACACACACACACACACACACACACGCGCACTCTCTGCAAGTCATATTTTATCTGCATGCAGGAAGCAGGGAGCTCTCTACATCACAACAACAATCTCATCAGCACAGCTCCCAAGCGACTCCACTAAATCAAAGACATACACTACGTATATCCTGCTGAGACCCAAATACGTACATTTTGCCACTGCAGTGGCTGCCTTATATAAACATGAGGTCTGAATGTTTACACATGTGGACAGAAACACACAAATACACTCATCAAGCACACTGGCCCCCTGCAGCAGCGCTGATGAATCCTTTAACAAAAGTGGGTAACACAGTCTTTAGAGAATCTTGACATCTCTAATTTATGAGATTTCCGGAGAAATGTCAGAGAGTACCGGATGGAATATATTTATGGAATTATTTCCAACCACATATGCCTGATTTTTAGATGTGGGAGATGAAGGCAAGAGCACTTAGCAGTGGAGCACAATGGCAGAACTTTCTAACAAAATCAGTGAGCGAGGGGAGATCTGGGAAAAATGAAATACAACAGATCATTGCCAACCCATGTGAAGACAAAAAAAACAAACACTGAAATTAATTTCTTCCATTTCTAAGACTTTTATCTTCTATTTTCCTGCATCCATGGTCTCCAAGTCTTCCTCGATCTGCCAACTAAAGCATCATGTCTGCGAGGAAATCTTTTCCATTTTCAAAAATAAATGTCCTCTGTCCCTGCTGTGTCTGTGAGTGTGGGGGAGGACACAAGAAAACGAGGAAAAGGGAAATAAAACCCCTCCGGTCCAAAAATGCCATAAGAATGACTGGTGGTTTGAGGAGAGCTGTCCGTGGTGCTGAAGTGATTCAGCACAGTGGAGGGAGGGCTCCATGGAAGACTGGGACTAATAACCATGTTCTGCAGGGAATACAGGCCTTCAGGGAGGCCTTTAAGGAATTCTAATAACTCAGGAAACTTTCCTTTATGACCCACTGAAGGAAATGAGTATGAGCTGCACGGCAATTGTCCTCCCACATTTAAGATGCATTTAAGCTTAATTTAAATGCTAATACAATTCGTCGGCATATGTATCGAATGTGTGGCGGACTCGTGTGAATGCTGATGAATTGAAATGAATGGCTGGTGGAGAGGCTTCACGTGGCCTCTCTCACGAGTCAGTGGTCAGGCAGTCTGGCGAGCCGGCCTCACAGACTAGCCTGCTGAGTTCTGGATGGCCTTCAGATCAGCCTGATTGGCTTGTGTGGCCTGACACTGTTTTTTTTCCACAGCCATGATCTGCATCCTCATTGGTGGCGCAAAATGTCTCTAGTCTGCGGTTGGCTCCGCTTCAATCTGGGATGTCAGGGGACGGAGCTGTGAACACGACCAGAGCTCAGTGCAACTCTGGCACAGAGCCCACGCTACAGCAGCCTCACACACACACACACGCACACACACACACACACACACACACACACACACACACACACACACACACACACACACACATACACACGCACGCACGCAGCGGAAGTCTAACACCCTGTCTGTGTTACACAGAGCACCGATGCTTTCAGTCACACATCTGAAATCATGTGTGCAGGCTGAATTCCATTGATATTCTGCACAGAAATCCAACATCCGTTGAACACAAACACGCTTAAACATTCCTGACATTTTCCACATGTGAGTCACTGTAAAAAAGACCTTGTCCTTTCTTTCACCCTGCAGAGAGGAGAGAGGCACACACAGAGTCAGAGGGGTTCCTGACGTGTCAGGCTGATAGTCCCCGTGGGGCCGTTGTCTTGAGTTGTTTGATAGGAACTGGTGAGGCTGAAGGGGGGAGATGGCAGAATTGGGGGAAGGGAGATAATTTAGCACACTCAGCTCAGCATTTATTTACTGCAAGCTGTGTGGAAAGATGAATACAGATGTGCATATGCCCATGTGATGATGCATTAACGTGTATAGGGCAATCCCATTTGTGTATTGAATTTCAGCATCCTTTTTAAATGCCGTGTCTGACAGTAAAACATGAGGGTGCGTCTTTGCAAAGGTTAACCACCAGGTGGCAGCTGTTGGCTCTACATGGTCGTGAGATGCTCAGCGCCACAGCATTTGATCTCAGCTGCTCACGTACACATCCGCGCAGTCACATATGCAGCTGGTGTTTTTTCTATTCCTGCTGAAAAGACTCGAGTCATTTGTGCACATCGCAGTCATGTGATCAACTGAGTATAATTCACTGACTAACAAACAGCACACGATCAGTTCACTAGGAGCAGGCAACAGTTAATCAATACATCTCTTATAATGGTCAATAATCTACAATAAGCCTGGAGACTGTGCTGATTTAACACCAGTCCCGTCGAGTCCACTGCCCTACAGCGTCAGACGGTCTGAGGTATCATGTCTTTGATTGCTGTTCAGGTCTGCAATAGACTGAGAGACTGATGTTTTCATCTCTTATTAAATACCATCCTCAAAAAAGGAGCGATGCAAAATAGAACACATCTATAATTGTTATTTATTGTTCCGTTATCATCTCAGAAACAATTCAAATTAACTCTCGACTCCTGCCGATTCATCGATTCAAACTACTGACTTTCACCACTAAGTGAGCAAAAAAAATGTGAACTGCCAAGCCTCAGGGATGCACATCAAAATCAAATAGTGAACTTATGAACTTTGTCTATTTAAAAGGCCACATGACATGATTTTTTTACTCTCTTGGCTCTGATCCAGGCTGTTGAAAGGTGATGTATGGTTAATCATAGCAGGGTTGAGCGTGTGTGTTCATTGGATGGCTGAGGGCTCAGCAGTATAGGTAATTATGGAGTCAAGATTTGACCCTGTGACCAGAACACCTTTTAGAGAATCAGTGCTAGAGCTCATGTCAAACAAATAGAGCTTTCCCCTGTGCAATTTAATTTCCTTGCAGGTGGCCAATTTTGCAGGAAATAGCAGAAGCAGTAAAACGGACACACTGCAAGTCATTCTGGTGGTATAATAAGAACTCAGCACTTCAGACTTCGCCACTATGAATGTATCTCTCGTTTTCCTTTTATGCTTTTATACAACTCCATGTTGTCTAATTTCCTCAGATTGAGGGTGTGTGGCTATCTCCTACTTTCACTTCAAAAGGTGGTAAAATGTGTAGAAAATTAAAGGTGAGCAGGTGTGAAGCAGCTCAGTACAACACAGAACTTGGTCCTAGGATTCAACGTATATCAGTTATTATGAATAACCACCAGGCCTGAATTCTCTAACTTACACAGCTAATAATAAAACAAGTCAGAATTAAATTCTTTATGTGGGTGGAGGAGAAAATATGGTGCCACTGTGAGAAAGATCCAAATTCATTGTTTTCCGGACCAATATGCAGACACAGGCTGGATGGTAGGACGTCAATCAAACACAGAGATGAATATGAAGCTGAGATAGTTGAGAATTTGTAGATGGCAACATTCACCACGTTTACTCGAGGTGGAAGTTTCTTGATTCTGAGGAGAATCGAAGCAGTGACGGGGCATAATCTGGAGTTTGCAGCCTATGTTGATAGTTGATTTTCTGGCCTTGGCTGGACAGTTTAGTCTCATCTCAGGAAACATTTCTGCCACGTTTTCAACCTGAGCTAATGATTGCATCCGTAAATAACACCGTGAGCCCAACTACTCAGCCTTGTATTAAGGAAGTGATGTCAACTTTGCAGTCCAGCTCAGAGATGTGTGCAGCAGAATCATGTTTTGGATATTTCTTTTGTAGATTTATAGCACTTTGTAATGCACAGACAGACATATTGATGTTTTGATTTTGTAATGTTTATGGGCTGAGATGTACTGTAATGTTTGAAAGATGTAGCTTTTTATATATAGTCTGTTGTAGTTGGATTTTTTAAGGACCCTCTCAATAAAAAGGGAATTCAGATTTAAAAGTAGCTCTGTGCAGTGATATAGAAAATTGAGAATGCCATTGATTAAGATGCATCAAGATCCATCAAGAATCGGTATGAATTCGAATTATTGACAGGTAAATCCTGATTGAATCATGAGCCCAATGAAGATTCACACCTCCAACGTTTACATTCATAAGGAATATTGGTTTTGCCTTTATTCCAAAAACACAATATTCCTACAACCCTGTTTAAATGGTGTACTAAAATTAATATTCCACTAAAATTCCTGTTTACAGCCAGCCGTGCAAACTCATATCGACAAACACAGCCTGTTATATTTGTTCCTCAAAACGGTGTGAATTGCAATATTTGTGTATATCCAAAAACCTAGAACAGTAGGTGCCATTCTCCTTCCAACTAGAAATGTGGGCTTTTCTTTACTGCATGCATCTCTCCCCGAGCTTTGCACACTATTGGCTGGGCAACACACAGAGCCATGTGTCGCAAACTGTGGTAAAAACCCAATTAAAATGCATATTCTGAATGAGCTGTAAAGATGTCTAAAGAATGTTCCTAAATCCTGAATAATATCTGCATATCAAAACATGCACACATCCCACAGAGGGGTGAATCTTCACGGGCCTCGCGGTGGGATTCGATTATGATTCAGCTGTCAATTTATGGCATCCTCAATTTTCTACTTTACTGCACATGGCTACTTTTTCCATCAAGATAAATCTAATCCAACTTTAAATGCCTTTAAAAAAAAAATCCCTCCGTGAAAATGTCTGCAAAATAATTGTCTGTGTGACCCATCTCAGTCCATAAACATTAAGAAAAACAAAATATAAATACGTCTGCAGCGCAGTGAGACAGGAGACGTTCTGAAAGATGGCTCAGCTGCACACACCTCTTTCATAACTTTATAGCTGATCAGATGTGCTGTATTTAAGGTTGCAGATGGCTAACATAACAAGGTTCATAATTGTTGTTATTGTTTGAATTTTTTGTGTAGGCTGCAACCCCCCCAAGTTTGCTGTGACACTGCAAGGCAGAATCTTTCATGTCCGCACTGCGGTGCACCTCCAATTCCCCAGATGTCTTCATCGGAAAAGGAATAATAATAATAATTTAAATAATAGTGGAAAACTAGTGTGCATGTAAACGTAGTCACATAAGATGAGACATGATACTGTGTACATTATGTTTACAGCTATTCCCTTCACAGTTTCTCTTTATTACACTTGTCCTTCACCCAGTGTCACATACAAACAGACTTATTAGAATAAAACAATCTAAAACATGGTGATAAGACTGTTTGTATTATCAAAGCACAATCCCCTCAGAGAGTCAGCACAGGTAGCCAAACAGCCTCATGCCAACCAGTGCATCTTATTTGACAGCTTGATGACACTCTCCACAGTCATTTCAGTCCGAAGCACATTACAGTAAACTAACTGCATTTATTTTGAGGATGAGTGGCCCCAGTGGGAAGGAAACCACTTCCCCACAGCAGTGTTGGTGCCATCTCTACCCACAGAGACAAACTCTACCTCTCGTCCTGACTCTCCACTGCATTTTGAATTTCACCAGCTTTTGACTGCTGTATCTTCAAACACTTGCCTGTGTTGCTCTGGTCTGCTTCAGTGAAAAACATTGATCTGATGTTGGTGATAAAGCCACATTGGGAGAACACACATTTGTCTTTTTCCTATTTTTAGTGTCTTAACAAATTGCCCTGCAGCTTTTGGCTCCTGCAGCTGTCCATTCCCCTTCCTCTAAGTTTCCTTTTTTTCCTGAACAAACATACAGAAATCATTGGTCTGTGAAACAATCCTGAATTTTAACGCTTTTTAGGTAAACACTTGTGTAATTAAAAAAAAAAATACTCTAATCACTTGCCCAGTTTTGCACCAGGCATAATTATTCCTCTAGCTTCTAAACTATTCATTATTCCAAAAATAAAATCTCATCTAGAGACTTGTATAACATCCAAACAAGTGGCCACTGTGATTTCAATGTGTTTAAAAATAGAACAGGTCTGAAAATTATCATAATCAAAATCTCTTCTGCTCTCTCAGCTCTCACTGTCAACTCTACTTGACTCGTCTCTCGCGAAGCTGCAGCTGTGGATGAAGATGCAACTGTAACGTGATACTTGCGCATCCCAAACAGAGGCCAGCTTATATTCATCTGGGCAGTTGCTCTTTCACTGCACCCTTCATTTTTTGTATTTATTGCTAAAATTATATTGGTTTTTGAAAGGCATCAAACTGCCACTTGTGATTTGATACTAAGAGGAGTGTCATAATTGTTGCCATCACTGCTGACATAAATAGATCAAGAACAGTCAGCAGGAATTAACAGGTTGAAATTTGATGTTTTTCTTGAGACGGCAAATTACATTTATACCCACGCAAACAAATGTTTTTTAATAAAACAGGCCTTATCCATTAAAAATTACTAAATAACTATCTACTTTTATTTACCATAAATCTGTTTGTGATTCATTTAGCAGAAATTATACTATCAACAAATTTATTTGTAGCTCTTATGAATGAAGATCTGAAACTGTATCACAAGCAATAATCAGCCAGCAGAAAAGCAACATGTCCGTCTCTCACCTGTCCCTGCTCTCTGTATGAGGAGTGTCGCCTCGGCTCCCACAGGACACTCTTTGAGCATCTCCACAACTCGTCCGTGTCCGGCTGCAGCCACCGGCTGCTGGTTCACCTCCAGGATCAGGTCTCCCTCTATCAGCCCTGATGCTCCCTGGGAGCCCGGCTCCAGAACCTGCAGCACAACACAACACATCCACAGTCACACAATTTGTAAAAACTACAAGTCTTACCAAGTATATTTTTCTAATCTCTATCCAAAATATCTCTTTACAATTTAAAACAGATAGTTACATTTCAGTGAGTTATTGGGAGTTGTTTTCACTTGTTCCGCTGGATTTCTTTTCTTACACTTATTTTTAAAATTTCAAGTGCTGCCTACCATAATCAGTAAACTTGGGTTATATTAAAGGACCCACCTGACCCAGGCCCGGGATCAACTGAAGTGGTCGTCCTCTATTGTTAAAAACGGAAGTTTTGAAATTATTATTAGATTGTAATTTGTCTAAAAAATCTACCGGCTGGGTGAAATTACCTCAGTCATTTCCAAAACCAATTCAAAAATGTTTTCGTCCTTGATGGTTTACAGAACCAGTCAGTTGCACTATTTCAAGATGTTTACAAGAAGATTGTTGGTTGAAAGTTCTTGAGCATGAGGAACAGGTTTAATTAATGTACTTTTGTATTTGCACAAAGATTAGTATGTCTTGAATGCTGAACATAAAACAAATTTCCCGTTAAGACAGATGTTTTTGTCGTGCAGATGTTTTACTGTACGACAGGGAAGAGAAACAGCATCTGTCACATCGCTAGTCTTCTTCTAATTTATCTTTCCCTTACAGCGGATTCCGAGTAAGCAGATTGTGTTTTTCAATTCAATACCTTATTTAGGACTGTCGAGTCTTCGTTCATTACTGTGTTCGTAGATAGCAAATCCTTCACAGGCTGAGCTCACTTTGTACTTATTATCTCAATCTGTTTCTACCTGGTTGCGCTGACTGAATTAAATTTACCTCGACCTGCTGTCACAAGTTTAACGTGTAACTCATCTCGACTACTGACTTTAGCTGACGACTCAGATTTCACTCATGAAAGGACAAAGTTACTTACTGAAACACAGAAGAAAGTACAAACATCAAACAGGTTTGAGCCCTTTTAAGTCCGGATTGTTTATGGTTTATTACAGAGCCAATAAACTGGTTGGCTGAAATGATCTGTTGACATTGGCCTTTCACAGATATTGGCTTATAAATTGTCTGATGTTCATATGAGGTCATTTTTTAGGTGCAGAACAGAAATGTTCCACTGTAGGGACGTCATTTTAGACAATAAACTGTGAAATATCCTTTGTCGTTTATCTTTGTCACAAGCGTCTGATAACCACATTTGAGGGATCATTGCTAATTGGGCACAAAAGTATCAGTCACACAAATGGAGACAAACACATGATCACACATCACCTGTTTTACTCGCTGACCAGTGGGACTGTCGGCGATGGTGAACCCAAATCCCTCCGACCCTTTCACCATAGTAACTGTCAGAAGTTCTGCCGCTTGTGCTGTTGCCCCGGCAACCCCTGCAGTCCCCGAGGAGGCCATGGACACGTTGTCGTCGTGAGGCGTGAGTGCTGATCCAGAGCCGGGTGTGGTGGGTGGCAGGGACGAGCCATCCAGATGTGTGTCCCCAGGGTGAGAGGCCCCGGCCTGGGCCAGAGCCTGAGGAGGCAGCTGGGAGCTCAGTGACAGATATTCTAAGTAGGGGTCGTAGCTGCTGCGGCCGTTTACCACCAAGGGGCGGTGCTCCAGGCCGATGGGCGTCAGGGAGCTGCTCGCGGCACCGCTCGGGTCCTCGGGGTCAAAAGGCAGAGGGTAGCCTCGACAGAGCACGAGGGTGACGCTCTGACCGATCGGTACGGACTGGAAAAGCTTGACCACGTCGGCGTGCGTGGTGCCGAGCACACAGATGTCATTAATGTAGACGATGACATCACCTGAGGAAGGAGATCAGAGGGACAGATTCAGTCACATTCACACCACATTATGTTACATGTTTCACACACGAACACGCCATCCTGCAAAAATATCGTCTGCTGTCATAAACATCTAATCTTAGCCGTATTAGTCCATGCTGTAGCAGCATAAAAAGAATTAACAATGTCCCTCTCTAGTGTCACATAGGAATAAGATATCACTTCACTGCCACTGCAGGTAATCTACAATAATAAGTGTGAGACAGAGAGGTGGTGGAGAGACAGGGTCAGTGGTGTGGCGTGCCTCTGTGAATCTGACGACCATCTGGTGCACAATGCAATCCACAGAACTCCAATCACAAGTGTTTAAACGGATGCACACAGTCAGTAACAAGTTCAGGCTCACGCTTGATGCATTACAATGACGATGCCCCTGTTACTCTGGTGACCAGTTGGAAGCAAAACACAAACGTGCACCGCTGTTTGTGATCGTGTGCGAGCGTGAAAAGTCGTCCTACCAATCCCGAACCCCTAAATGTCACGTTCACCTTCCTTACAGCGAGGTGAAGCGACTTCACAAACCCAACACTGGATTCTCTGTCGTCTCCGCTGTAGTTTGAACATGCGGAAAGTTATGGATTTTAGCTTTAAAGTTACAGCCCCGTGACAAATGCAACTGCCTCAAATCCTCTATTTCACACTTCTTGAGGCACTCTCTGCTGCACATGTGGACACACACACACATTCATGTGAGCATGCGCACATGCATAAACACACACCATATATGTCACATGCACAACTGTACACAATCCCTAAGAGCAATGCCACACAGCTCAAATAGGCCAGCTAATCTCAGCCAGGGAGTGTCTGTGTGTGACTCTGGCTGTGTGTGTGTTTGTGTGCATGTGCGTGCACATGTGTACGCGTGTGTGTGTATGTGTGTGTGTGTGAGCAGCTCTGGCAATGTCACAGAGCAGAGAGGAGCGGGTTGGAGAGGGAGAAATCAGAACAGAAAGGAAAGGGCTGACAGACCAGGATAGAGGGATGAAGAGAGAAAAACTAGAGGAGTAGAAAGAGAAAGGGGATGAAAATACAGAGAGGCTGAAAGCAGAGGAGAAGTGTCAGATGACATGGTTAGATAAGGAAGAATAATAAAGGGTAAGTCAGGGAGACAAAGAGAGGGATGGAGATAAAATAGAAAGAGATGGATTCCAGATAAAAGAGAAACAGATACGCAGGGGGAGAGACATAAAAGCAGAAGGCTGGAGCTGAGAGAAGGAAGGAGGATTCCCGGCTCTGGAATGAGCTCTAAATGAGCTGTTTAGGCATCAACTGTGTCAGGCACGGGGCCAGCTCGCAGGTTCAGAGCACAGCACACATGAAGCACACAGACTGCGACCAAATGGTCACATATTGCAAACAAAATCTGAGACAGTGTGACTAAATTTTAATTTTTTTATACTGGTGAATGGGTGAACCAAGAATGGCTGCGCGAATTTGACTGGTTAAGGTCTCAGAGCGACGAATTCCACGAACGTCAAATTTTGCAGTCGATACCTGCAACATGCGGGGAACGCAAAATTTGAAGGTAATGCTGCACTGCACCGTTAAAACATAACACATTGGTCAACTGAACTGTACTCCAATGAAATGCAGCTCCGCTGTCGATGCATTTAGAAGGCAAGAGGCTGTTAATCAGTGTGCTGAGGAGGCCGAATTAATATTTTAGTTTAACGCAGCCTTTTTCATTACCAAAGAAAAACTGTCCTTTACCAAATATTACATACATTTAAAGTACTTGTTAACGGATGGGACAGTTACTGAGCGCTTACTTTGTTTAAATTTCTGAACGTAGCTTTGCATTCATGATTTCTGAGAGGAAATGTGAATATTTGTTGATTTCTTTGACGCTAATTGCGGTGTGTGCCCCTAAATTTTGTGATTGTGAAGCCTCATTCAGTCGTTTCTTCTCTGAGTTATTTTTACCAACATGAGCTTATAAAGTTGGGCCTAAGGTGTGTATCTGCAGAAGATTCAAAAGTGATCTTTGTAACCTCATGGACCCTGAGAATTGACAATCTTTAGGTCCTTTGTTCTCCATGTTAGTCTCTTGACAGAAGCTTTCATCCTAAACAGTGAAATAGCAGGCGTGGATCTGGTGACTGTTTAAGGATGCTCCAAATGAAAACACACTGGTTGTTGCAGGGAACCAATCTGAAACTTTTATACACAGAAGTCAGCCAAGTGAGATTGGATTACTGCTTGTGTAGATGCTATTTTTTTTTATCATTTAAGGCACAGAAACAAGCAGGGGACACTTTCATGGCACTGGTGTATGACTGGCTATTGATGATATCATGAAAACTGTTGCCAGGGTGGCGATGCTGCACCTGCAGAGCTGCTGTACGAGCATTAATGAATCTCCTAATGAAGTAGTTGTTGTGTGGGCTGGTGTCAGTTTTGGCCAATCAAATCAGCTCCTCTCATTGCCACTAGAAGCGGAGCGTTATAGTGCTCTGACAGAGGACAGAGAAACCAAAGTCCTTGTCTGGGACACACAGTGCACAGGCACAAATGTAGGGCACCCCAAATACGCCACCAAGGACCAACACTGTCCCCTTTATAGATGACTGATATTTCTGGGGATGTAGAGAGTTATTCATTTTTAAGAATTTCATCAACTGCGCTTGATTTGTATTTGGGTTATTCAGATTATTTTGTCCAGGCATGAGACAGGATGACATCATCTAGTATGCAAGCCATTAGAAACCTGCACATTTCCTGAACCAAATGAAAAAAATAGGCCCAATAGGAGTCATAAAAAGATAGAGAACACTGAAATGAACACAGTACAGACATCTAACCATGAAGAGGAGACGTGCTGCACTAATTCTGATAAAATAACAGCCAACTGTTCTCTTGCGAAATGGCCATGAGGAGCACAAAATTCACCCAGTGGTTAATTACTGCTTCGCTTGTCAGATCCTAGAACAACAATATCCTAATTTGCTGAAACAGAAGCTGCACATGCAACCCAGGAATACGTCTAGCAATTGACCGAGACACCTGTCAATCAACGGCCCTCAAAACTGACTTGATATAAGTGATTTAATCCTTTGTAACTTGAACCTCTGACATAAAAAAGAGGGCAATGAATACCAGTTATAACAGTCATTGAAGTCTCAATTCAAAGTCAAAAAAGACACAACCGAGATCCATTTAGCTTAAGTTTGCTGACATACTGTAAAGACACCTGACATCACAGCAACACGGCAGTGCACATAGTGAACAATTACCTTGTCATCCAGATTTACTTGGCTGCTGTGTAGCTGCCGTTTCCTTTTTCCATTCAGCTGATTATTGCATGAAAGATGTCTTGTGACGGTGCACTGGAGTGCTAATCTGTCAAATCAGCTAGTGTAGTTGCTTGTGAAATCCAGACTTGCCATACAAACGTACACATCCATGTTTTTCCAAGAAGATGCGCTGGCATACGTTTAGATTGCAAGTCAAGGATACAGACTCTGAACGAGTGATGTAAAATCTTGCAACGGATTGCATCGTAAGACTCGATCTCTCCTTCATCGAACAGTGATGCTCCACATTACAACAAGGGATGCGAGATTAAGTAGAGGCACATTCTTATTAGGGAGAAATACTGACTTCATCTTTTAAAAGAAATTTTAAATTGAATTTGGTATGTCACTAAATCACCGGACACATATATCAAAGATACAAATGTAGACTGAATGTGGATGTGATGTTAGAGGTCTATCAGGGTGACCTTCGCCGGCTAAAGCCATAAAACAAACTGAAGCACTTGTGCTTATGCTAAGAAATGTTCTGAATTGGCAGAGGCACAATACTTTTGATGCCAAAATTAAACTGCAGCACTAAATTTACTGGATATTAACACTGTGCTGCACTCGCCTGGCCTTTTAGGAACAAGAAATGGTTTCTTTTTTGGGGGGACAGCTTAGAGAGTTGACAGGAAATGGGTTGAGGTGACGGTGACACGCAGCAAAGGGCCACAGGTCGGACCAAAACCCTGGAACCGCACAGCCTCTGTTCATGGGATGCACGCTCTATTGACTGAACTACTGTGGCACCCCAAGATACAACAAATGTGATAGAACTTACCAACCAGGCAGATAAAAAAGAAACATCTCAAAAAGGTTCATAATGATGAGGTGTCAAAATAATGAGCCTGTGCTTAACCGTTTCTATAAACACAGCACTAACGTAACAGCAGTGACAGGTTGTAGTTTGCTTAAACCTCAATTTAATTCTCAACCAGTTGTCAAAATTCTGCACTGGAACATGTAATTACCTGTGTCCATCTTTCCATCCTGAGCGGCGGGACCGTCAGGTATCACGCTCTTCACTTGCAGGAACTCGTCGGGCTCGTCGCCTCCGATAATCGTAAAGCCAAATCCCATGTTGCTCTTCTGCAGGGCTGTTGAGAGGAAGGTGCCCTTCAGCTGGGTCGGGTCCCTCGTAAACAATGGCTTCTCTGAAGGGAGACAGGGTTTGAAGTACGATATTTTTAGAATTTCCTGATAATTAGAAATGCTGTTTCGTTCATTTGTCACATTTTACCTCCAATTAAAGTTCAACATGATTTTTTTCGATCATGATTGAACCCATCTTGCTTTTTTCCGCCCACAAAAATGAAGACACATTCCTGATAAGCTGACTCATTGGAGATACGCTGTTTTCACTCAGATGAGGCAGTACATTATGTACTGGTCTAGTACATCGTCATACACGTGTCTGGATAAACCCACTTGGGGCCTCGGGGCGAGCATGTTCTCTGTCCCCGGCACTGCTAGAAATCTCTATTCGACCCCGTACATTGTGACATTGTGCATCTGCCCCATCAAATACTCATAAAACTGCCTCTTCTATTAGACAGATAAGGGTTACGGAGGAAAAAATGCACAAGTGATACAAAAAATCTGTACATCAGGGAGAATAATCCAAATATCTATCAGCACATGAGTTTCAGGGGCCCTTGATGGCAAACAGACCAATGTTGTGTGCCCTGTATGTTCTTTCTGCACTCCTTGCATTTTCATATTTGTGCAACTCTGTGAGTATTTCAGCGTGCTTCGATTTAAATACCGAACATGGTGAAGAATTTCATGTGTACCTCTGTATATAGTGGGCAGAGGGAGAGCGGAGAGTCCCTGGCTCTGCATCTGCCTCTGCTGCTCCAGACGTCGCTTTGCTTCCAGGACTGGATTCTCAAACTGTGTCCTTCGATTGATGTGACTGAAAATACAATGCATTGTCACAAATAATGGAATAAGGGAAAGTAATCAAAATTATCAAAATCAAACAAAGGAGTTCTGTATTCAGAATTTCACTGAAGTGGAAACTTATTTTCAGTAAAATATACTTAAGAACAAAAAGTCGTAACAAAAGTGCCTTCAATTTTGATGCTTTCAAAATCCAGAGTGAGATTTTTGGTATTAACACTGAGGCATGTGACTCCCTGTTGGGGGAAAGAGTTGCTAGCTCTCTGCTAGTTCTATAGCTCATTTCTTTTGGACTGCAAGTGAAATAGTGGGTAGCTGATCTGGTTCACATAAGCCACTTGTAAGCTAACTTGTCAACACAAACTAGCAGTGACCCAAAATAAAGTTTTGGTGAAGAGCTATAAACATCTGATGAGCTTAATGGCCTTTGCACACCAAGTGTTATCTTTGATGCCTTTTATCAATCAGTCACCTTGCACACTGCATCCCATACGTTAATTATTCTATACGAGACAAAACAGAGTCATCGAGCTGTGAGGATAATTTTGTGGTCCTCTCATTTTCTTGAATAAAGAAAAAGTGTGTACTGGGTTTATCCAATCCTGAACACAGGACGGGAGCAAGAGGAGTTTCACCTGCTGAGAAAGGAGCTGTGGAATTACCCCAATTGCTTCCAGGTGATATTTCAGGATGTCAGTGGTCCTGTTAGATACACTACGAGCTAAACTGGAACCACAGATTAAAAAGGAGACCACCAATTTCAATTAACCAGCTGATCCTGAACAATGTGTCAGACACATCGCACACACACATCACATGAGGAGAGGATGTGAAAAATAGCAGAAAATCGAACCCAAAGTTTCAGAGTCAGCCTGTAAACATGACAATGATGATAAAAATACTGACTTTGTGTGCAAAGACTTACTCGCTGGTGTTAAGTCTACGTGTTGCCTCAATCTGAAAAAAATGGTTTAACTCTTAATGTTGTAGTGGGTCTGAACTACTACATATACTGTTGGACAGTCCAAAATATAGCAATACATTGTTTCTGTGATTTTTCCTTTTTACGTTCAGGTAAAATGCTATTCTGAGTATCCAGTTTTTACAACTGAATCTTGTAAAGTGATTGTTAAAAAATAGAAATGATAAGGGAAGCAACAAATCCCCCAAACTTTCCTCTCAGTAACTGTTCTTTACATTTAATTTCCAATTCGAGCTCGAGTGGTTCGGACAAGAACAAAAACCTTCTATGCTTCCGAATAAAACATCTCGCAGTCTGTTTGTCATGCAACACATTTCATCAGCAGCGTTCTCCTGATAGTCAATACAGATGAGATTTCTCTGTACAACTTCAGTGAAATGAGCAGTGAAACATAAAAAAGAAATGAGAATCAAGTAATTAATAATTCATGACGAGGTGCTGTAAACTGTAGAAATGCATTTTCCTGCTTTACTCCAGAGCGGCAGAGTTAACCAAGTCAACAGGGAGACTTACTCCACGTAGTAGCTGCCGTAGATGGGGTCATCTATCTTCTCCCAGCCATAGGGCAGCTCTGAGAGGAAGGAGAAAGCAGACCAGGGAAATGAAGTCAGTGTATGCTGAGAGCAGAAGAAGGGAATGTAGACGCTAAATTAAACCGCTGAGGGGAGACAACATGAATCTCAGGGCTCGCAGCTAGACGCTCCCAAAGTGCTCTTTTAATAGACAGACAACACTTCGATCTGCAGCGGTGGCTTCTTCACCGAGACACGAATCACAACACAGACATCAATACAAAAGCACGGCAGGAACAAAGGAACATTTAAACCGTCTGACACTTCTCATCCCGCCTTCTCTTTCCTTTTCTCTTCCTTCTGCCATGTACATACATCCTTCAAGGCCAAATACCTCACCATACTACTTCATGTTTGTTTTTTGTTTTTTTTACACCCACCCACTCGTTTAAGGCCTTGGACGGCTTCCATGGCTGCTAATTGTTCTCCTCCTCTCCCCTCCTCCGGTTCCGTTATCTCTTTGCAGGTTAAAGAACTGGGTCAAGGCGCTGCCAGAGTTCCTGGACATTATGACCTGTTGTTTTATTTCACAAGTAACTTTTCACAGACATACGCGCCATACAGTGCAATTTAATGAGCTCCCTCTGCTGGCGTGTGCAAGATTCAGGATGTTTTGGTTTTCAGCTTTCGCTTTGGCATAAGGAACTCAACATGGGGGTTGACCTCGCACTACGAGGCTCAGCGAATATACAAAAATGCACACAGTCACACACGCAAACGCAGACTGACAGTTACGATCCATCAGCGCAAGCTGTTCGCCTCCCACTCAGACCTATACTAGAAATACAGCTCTTCTCATTAGTATTCAACAGTGAGCAGCCTTGAAAGGGTTGATCCTCCTCCCTGTATTAATTCATCCTCATGTCTCGTATTTAAGACTCTAATTCATGAAATTCATGACTATGTCCGTAGGAGGGCATTCTCCGCAGGGAAATAACGCAAAACAGACTAACACAGAAGAACACTAATGTCATACAGATTGAAAAACATGACAAATACACGAGCAACGGAGGACTTCTTCTGACCCTGAGCTTGTTACTAAAACACACAAATACACATGATTACAGAAAGACACACAAGTGCTCAAAGCGGGAAGAAATGAACAATGTGTAAAGACTGTGTGTGTGTGTGTGTGGATGTTTTGGGTGTTTTTTAAAGAACGTTAGGTAAACTGCTTCCAACTCAAACTTCTAGCTCGAACAGGTCAGTGATGAATCATTTCTGGGCACAACCTATGGCAACGTTTACATCAACTTACTGGCCAGAGACTCGTTATAGTTATAGACAGAGTTTGTCTGACTGATTCCACAAATTTATTACGGTGAGTGGCCTTCATATTTACACTCCATAGTAAACTAGAATGGCACCCAGTAGGGTGCAAAGCTCTGCCAAGGACCAACACTTTTTGTTTGTTTCTAAGTGTGAGGACGTTCTAAGAAAAGGAAGGGATAATAACACTAAAATTTAGACGCACAGCCGAGTCCACATCATTTTATATATGTAAAACTCCACCCACACCAACTCTCCCCTACAGTTCCTTGAGGCAAAAACAATACAAAGTACAAGTAAAGAATAATATAAATTACTCATCATTTGATTCCCGTTCCAGTTATTGATTTAAATCAAAAAATTATTTAAATCAGTAATATGATAATGAGTCAGTTCTTGTTTGGCTGCATGTGTTTAGATATCATTTCAAATGTGAAAACCTTGACTTATATTATTATTATTATACCATTAAATTGTTTGTTTTACAATTATGTTTTAATTCAAGTATCATTTTGTAAAGTATCCTGGAAGGGACGATGTAATTTGGTGTTAACAAAAGTACAATTTACACCAAGTAAATGTGTGGTTTATTCATATCCAGCTGATCTGCTGAACACTGCAAGACTCTCTGTAAGACATGCAAGAGATTACATTTTTCAATTTCAATGATTGGAAGTGCACCTGTAGCAATTTTACCTATAACAAGAAGCAAATCCCAGTGTTTGCCAAGAGACTTCTTGGAAATTATAAGGAAATTACATGGAAACCGCTAACCCATAAAAAAAGTATTACCAACATGTTTATATTTCTTTATGGAAAGTACAGAAAACATATTGTTTTTGTATCTGTACAGAACATTATGCAAAAGTACAGAAAAAAAAAATTGCCCCAGAACACCCGACCAACTCAAATCTTTTGAGATTCTGTCACACACACACACACACACACACACACACACACACACACACACACACACACACACACACACACACACACACAAATCCGCAGCTCTATTATTTTTACAATTATTTGGTCTGCGTGACACTGATACTGTGGCATCATCCCCTCATGCTGTAATGTAATTATGAACAGATTTGTGATCTTGATACCAATAATCCGTGTTTAAATGTGTGTGTGTGTGTGTCTGAGTGTGTGTCCTGGCTTCTGAGCATGCTGACTGTGCAGCCCAAGGTGAAACGGGTGCACGCCACAATTATCTCTGCTCTGCTCTACTGTTTGCTCAAACCGCCTGCGCTACGCCGCCATTACCTCGGACGACCCTCCTCATCCTCCAGGCGTAAAAAAGTCAGATGGATTCACACTTCAAACCACCTTAAATTCCCTCCCACCCTGTCCATGAGCCACCTTAAATGTCGGCCTAACTCGTACACTAGTCGCTTGCCCTCCCCCTGAAGTGAAAGGGAGACAGTTTCCATGGAAACCACCAGTGGAAGTCTTTTTTTTTTTTTTTTTCTCGCCTGAGCTGAGGGCTCTGTCTTGTCTCTATTTCCTGCTGCTGAAATACACAGAGAGAGAGAGTCTGTTTGTGTGTGTGTGTGTGTGTGTGTGTTTTTATGCATTCATATGAGTCTATATTTGCAGTACGTGTGTGTGTGAGACGGCTGAGCTGTGTGTGCACGTCTGAACGAGCGAAACAGTCATCTTCTTTGACACTAAATCAAACACCTCATCATGTCCCCGTGCGGCGCATGATCACAGAGGGGCTGCTTGTGTGTTCGTTTGCTTGTTTGTGGTGTCTCTCTTGACATGAAGTCTAATTGTGATTCCTCTGCATTAGATGACTCATCTCCCCTCTCACACAAAATCTCTCTGACCAACAGGCAGCCAAGAACAGAGACAATGAACTCATCTGACTCACAGGAAAATAAATAAATATATATATTCACTACAAACTCACTAAAAAGAAAAACAACACTTCCCATTAATACGATTATCTACTTCCATTACGCATTTCTCCGTCAACTATTTTCTCAATTATTGTGTAAATCCTTTGCTATATAAAAGGTCTGAAAATAGAATGAAAATAAATCATCACAATGTCCCAAAAGTCATGTCGACATACAGTGTTTAAATCCAACTCTAAACATTACACTGCCATAGAAAACTTAGAATTTTTTGGTATCATGTGAGATTAAAAGTCTCCAGTTGTGCTAATAGAAGAGGCTGTATTAGGTTCTGATATGTCACCTTAGCTTTGCAAGTTAGTATACGAATATTTGCTATTTTACACTTACACAGATTGTTTGATCATAAACCAAAATCAAGATGTTGACCTGATGATGGCGCTAAATGAAAACAGAATCACCAAACCACCTTGAAGCTAAAATATTTAATCAAAAGTCTATATATCTTGATTCAACTTTATTGTGAAAGGTCTAATTATACGACTGCAACTCAGTGTGCTGCATCGATCCATATCAACGTATACTTTCCAGCTTTGATGTGTAGAGGAAATAAAAGATGTACTGCGACAAAAGCTAAGAGAAAGAGAGAGCAGAGACATGAGAGGAAATAGGAGGGAAAAACCGAGACCGAGAGTTGGTCCCGGCCCCGACATGACTGGGTGTAATAACAGTGATGTAACTCCGAGGTAACATTTTAGCTCAAGTCCATCACTGTCTGACAGCGGCTGCATGTGTTTCACCTCTCACTCACATGCAAACCTCTCTCAATCTCCATTTGTCTCTTTAAAACGACACACTAGCAGAGCATCCATCTGTTCGTCACCGTCACTTCTTAACTTCATCATTTCTCATATTTCTTTTCGCCAGCTCCCTCTTGTCACATTTCCTATTCCTCTATTGTCTGTATTTCTCCTGCCGTTGGTTACAGACAGTTTCAACATCGTGACTTCTGCCTCAGTGAGAAATCCCGCCTCTAAATGGGCATGAGCAGCATATTTTCATCAACAGCTCTTAGATTACTTTGAAAGTGGCATAGGGATTGAGCGCGTATCAAATCCAGAATTGAAACCAACGCTTGCACTGATTTGAAGCTTTTCCTGTTCTGTTCTTGCCTCTTATGGGCGAGAGAAGAAGAGATACGGGGGGACGTTACGTAACGAAAGAAAAAAAAAACTGAACCAGATCTATGATGACAAGCCTTTGAACTCTGGGTCTTCGTCTCTGCACATAGACACAACACAATGTACACAAAAAGTTGCACATTTGTAGGAAAACGTCAAAAACGACAAGCTTCTCCTGAAATTTACCCAAAAAGCAGCATGCGAGTGAGACGGAAAGGGAATGGTGAATGAGGATATGAATTTCTGAAGAAAGTGGAGCAAAAAGACCAATACATGCATAAGATGGAGGCAACGGAAGGGAATAAGATGCAAAAACAGCAGTGATGAAAGTATGTCTGAGTGTCTGTCTGCTTCCTGCCTGAGGCTGCGAGACTCTGGGAAATCCTTCAGGCAGATGGGCAGTTAAAAACAGCACCACCTCTTCCTGCTGTTCCCTCCCCACATGTATTGTTTATTCAGTCTTCTTGCAGAATCAGACATCCTCCCTCCCATGAATATTTCATCATTCAAAAGTTACATGTGTCCATGTGTTGGTAAAAATGGAAAATTGCCTTCATCATCACTTGATGCACAGCAAAAAAAAAAGTGTACAGACCTGAAAACAGGCAGTACAGCGCAGAAGAAAGAGCTACAGGACACCGGAGCGATCACTAAAGGAAAACAATAACAGGGTGGATAATGTAATGAGTTGCACGCTGAGTTATATCATTCTATCATCCGGGTGGCTGCAGAGCTGTTTACAATGAAAAAGAACACGATTTCCTGAGAACCAAAGCCGTTTCTGGAGGGCATCAATTCAAAAGGTGCTGCGAGAGGATGTGATGTGTCATACAGGACCTTCACAAATATTCTTTGATTCAAAACCCTCCGCCAGTGGGGATTGCTTAAGCGTTAGCTTCCTTTAACCGCTGCTTCCCTAAAGACCGACGCAGGCAGACCAAAAAACAGAAAAAGCTCAAATCAGCGTCACACTGTAGATAAACTGTAGACAGAAGAAGATAAAGAAAACAGAGGAGAACACACAGACGTGAGGCATGTTTTAAAAATACGTCTAATGCGGCTGCTTCCTTTTATGGCACAGACCGGATTTTGGCGCTCTCCTCGCTTGATGTCACAGACGACTCTAGTATATCGTTTTAAATAATTATAAACACAGAAGAAATCACAGACAGTAGCAGAAACAACAGCGAGTCGTATTAATTAAAACATAAAAATAAGTGATCACAGAGCAGTCGACAGCAACTTGGCACCTGAGCATCGCTGGCGTTGAAAAGTGATCTTTGCTCTGCCAAGACGATGCTGGAGTACGTCGGCCATGTTTGTGAACTGACAACAGGAGTGTGTGTGTGTGTGTGTGTGTGTGTGTGTGTGTGTGTGTGTGTGTGTGTGGAGAGAGAGTTTGCGCAGAGCTGAGCGGAGTTATTAGAATTCTTGTCACTGTTCGGCCCTTTACTGGGCAGAGGAAGAGAGGGAGGGATAGAGAATGAAGGCAGGAGAGGAAAAGAGAGGAGGAGGAAAATTGAACGGATTGAAAGGGGAGAGAGAGAGACAGAGAGAGAGGGGGGAGACGTGAGGTGAAGGAGTGCAGGGGGGAGAATGGAGGGAGAAAATTGAAGAGGTAGAGAAGGTATCGATTCAGATCTCGCTCTGGTGAATCACATCACAAACTAAATCGCTGACCAAAGGCTGCAACAGCAGCAGGGATGTAAGATCACCTCATTGTTATACTTATATCTGATGACACTAAACCACCACAGGAAATCCATTCCATTTACATGACTGAGTGCTGGACTGTACACCGCAGTGAAGAACTGTTCTTCGTTTTTAGCCTCTGAAAGTTTTGATTGGTGGTCAGTTTTGATTTTTTTCTTCCCCTGATTGCTTTAAAACAAGCTTTAAAAGTCAAGGTTGGTGAAACCTCTTGCTGTATTTTCTTCAACAAACAGTTAATTGATGCCACTAAATAGTACTGTTTGTGTATTCTAAACCTGACGTAGACCACACTTGTTGTCCAAGAACTATTAAAAACACATAAATTAGTCACTCGGTCCCACACACACACCTTTGTGCTGCTGTAAAGATTCACTAGAGCAACTGGGACCCCAAGATACATTTGAGGGGCCATTAGATTAAAGACAAAGATTTTTTAACACTGTTCCCCTTATTTTTTCTGTCTCCTTGTAACTAACTAAACAGGTCTTGAACTAATGCACCCCACCAAATGTTTAGTAACTCATAGCTGAAAATAGTCTTCAAAATGTGTATTTTCTCCTGTTTGGACATGTCATGTCCAGCTTGGACACTGTGACCCATTTTAAAAAAAAGATGCATGTATTTAACCAGACATGTGGGCTTGCAGCTTTACTTTTCAGACAGGGGAGGAAAGTATGAACAAGCTCTGGGTCTTTTATGGGATTTGTTGATAATTAGACAAGAAACAAGGTGTTCTAGAGAGATGAAGTCTGGAGAAAACAGTAACAGTTACAGCTTTTTAATAAGGTGTAACAACGAACGTTTTGACATTAAAAATGTCTTCATCAGAGCAAGCTGAGGCAGCGTAGGTGTGGGTGTATTCAAAATGCACGTGCTCAGCTAATATCTGTCTCTCACGTGATGCACAATGGTTTTAGATGTATCTAGCCAAACTTTTGTTTTGTTCATGTTGATAACTTCTCAGTCATGTCTTACTCTAATCTGAATTAATTACTACTATAGATATTTAGCTGTGAAGCATAAATAAAGGATATTGGATGAAATTATTTTTTCATCACTCTTTAATTATAACATTTCTCTCTGCACATTTTTCAAAATGATGAATGCTAATGATCGCTTCCCAACAACAAATCTAAACAAGTAAATGTATTTGCCAGTTTATTCTTTCTGGATTTAAAAAAAACCCCTTTCACCTGCAGAGAACAGTGACACCAGCAGCAGACTAACAATCGCCTAAAACAATGGAGCTTTTTCATGATTTTTTAGTTGAGGAGGGAAAGAAAAACAGACAACACAGGTACACAAACAGCAAGAAGTGCAGAGAAGACACAGAGAAAGAGAAAGATCGACTCAGGTGAACACAAAACAAAACTCACAAAACAAAAGAGCAAACACTTAAAGCAGTCGTTCAGACTCACCGTCTTCCCTGCACTCTTCTGGTGGCTTGGCTTTCTTTGCCAGCCGGGGATCCAGCCACGATGTCGTTTTGGTGTTGTGACTGGAGAAGAAGAAAGAGACGTGCAGATTAAGGCAATAAGAAAGAGGAAAGGGGCAAACGGAGGTCAGAGAGCGACTGACGGAGAGAATAAAAGAAAGAGATGAGAGCAAAGTAAAACTAATGACCTGTACGTAACTCTGTGTGTGTGTGTGTGTGTGCAGGGGCAAAGAGAAACAAGGGGATTTCTAAGGTAAACTAAGTGGTCATTAATCCACTAATTAGCCCTCAGCCACTAATTAGTAAGGGTGAGAGTAGAGGGCGAAAGTTTGCAAGGGTGCATGTGTGTGTGTGTGTGTGTGTATTCTGTGTGTGTCTGATTAGCAGCATTGAGCTGCATCAATTATTCAACACAAACGGCAGTGCTATAATGTTTACACACCCAGCTATACATAAAGCATTGCTTTGTAAAGTACGAGCACTTTGTTTTAAATTATTTTTGATAGCTTTTAAGCTTAACGTTTTACAAATATTTAATTACAACAGCTACATACATTAAGAAATAAGCTGTTGTTAAAGTAGTAAAATAATTTCTTTGCGTTTTAAATATCTTTGTGTGGGCTCTAGTTTTCTTACTCGATGAAGTAGACCTCCCCCTTCTCGGTGTAGGCCATCTCCCAGTTGTCAGGCAGAGGACCCAGCTCCTCCTCGTCTACATCTGGAACCTTGGCCGGGGATTCGGAGGGAGATTTTGGGGCCTCCTCTCCTTCAGTGGGAGCCTCGATGGAGGCCGGGGCCTGGATGGACGCTTCAACAGCAACCTCCCCAGAGGCGTCTGTGCTCTTGTCCTCATGTTCACTGGACTCTGTGGAGTACACACACACACACACACACAAACACACACACGCACACACACACACACACACACACACACACACAGTTATTTTCACATACACTCTGTGTGCACACATGCAGACCTGGATGCACACTGCACACGCCATGCATGATGAGTCAGAGCAGAGCCACTGCAGAGCTATGAACCCCCAGGAGAGAGAGAGAGACAGAGACAGAGAGAGAGAGAGAGAGAGAGACAGAGAGAGAGAGAGAGAGACAGAGAGAGAGAGAGAGACAGAGAGAGA
>CAEMYA010000262.1:2018103-2095924 GCA_903131615.1 Diplodus sargus
GAATGCTCCTGGTGTTGCCTGAAGGCGTCAAGGCTATATGCACAGTCGTGACTCATCTTCACATCACAGCATACGTAAGCTCTTATAGGCACCGAGCATTGTGCACACACACACACGCACCACAATTACCGTGACGAGTTTCCTGATGATACTCCACATATGATCTCAGCCTCTTTCACAGCCTTCCAAATCTCTCCCCCCTGCCTCCCGTGTCACTCCCTCTCCTCCTCTCTCTTATTTTAATGTGCATTACAAAATGAGCCGCAGCACCTCCAGCGCAGTCACCCAGGAAGAGACGGCTTCCTCCAGTGGGCATCAGTAAGCTCCCTGTGTTAAGGGAAACATACACTGTGACAGACAATCGCGGAGGGGAACGAGTAAAAAAAAAGGAACGCACACGCAAACACGAGAGCACATGCGCCTGCACCCCTACACACAAACAAGCGTGCATTCACACACATATTTTGTGTGAGTGTGTTCAGCCGCACATGCTCATAAAAAATTGCTACTGGGCAAATGAACCAGCAAATCCCCCATCTGTAGATGTATCTCTGACAGTGTAGCAAAGCAGATGCACAGACTTGACATGACTGGGAAATGGCCTTCATCCAGCTCTCGCCTGGACGTGCACGCACACACACATACACTGAGTGTGTCAATGAGGCGTTCAAAAACCACCAGAGGAAGCTGAACGCTGCAAGACTCGTTTTGTTTACTGAAGCTGTGTAGGAGCATCACCTGGCACACCTGATCCATCAAGAAAAGATATGTACACAATTGCACACGACGGCAGATTAGATTTAAAAATAGTAAAATAGCACTACTGAAACACGTGTTCCCATTTCTCCTCCCCAAGCACCTGTGCTTGTCTCACAGATGCGAAATGTTTCCTGCACTCTGCCGCCAACACTCACCTTCATAGGTTCCACTCTCTAACAGGGCTCCACTTTGCTCCAGTTCCATAAAACGCTCTACGCTCACAAAGTTGTAGTCCACCCCGGGCACCTCCCCCTCCTTAGGCTGCCTGGTGGTACCTGCAAAGAGAGAGAGAGAGAGAGAGAGAGAGAGAGAGGGGGAGAGAGAGAGAGAGGTCATCAGAGCCAAATAGGACACTTGAGAAGAAAAGGCAGGAAGGCACAGAAAGAGCCCAGAAAAGGGGGCTGGACAGAAAAAGACGGCAGATTTGAGGCTACAAAGTGTATCAGAGGAAGTGGGAGGGGAACGGAAATGGAACAGAAGAGGCTGAGTGAGGAGTCATCACTTGTGATAGCCAAGTCCATTCACACAATTGTGCGTGAGTGACAGTGAGAGACAAGTAGAGAGGAGCGGGGAAAGCATGCTCAAACGGCAAAGCGCCATCATTCAGTCCATACAAGCCAATCCGGTGCTGTTTTAGTAATGACTGAATCAATACGGCATTTTTTACCGAGCATAACTCAAACCTCCCTACACAGAGCACAAAACTGTGCCGATTGGATTATTGTCAAAACAGCAGGAATGCAGAGGCACCACATTACCGTGCAGCAATTAGAGCTTTCCTACATCAGCGCTCCGGAGATCTCCATCAGCGCTGCGGCGCTGAGGCTCAACTGTGTGATGGCAACGATGAGAGTTTCGAGTTTAATGAGGTGCTGTGTTTGTGTCTCTGCCAAGTGGACTTTCAGCTTAGGCTCAGTGAAGTCCACTGGTGTTGATTCCGGCTCTCCATTGATCACGCCTGGAAGCAGTCATTGGCCGGGCGTGGAGAGGGAGCCCGCTCTCAGAGCTTTTCCCAGGACTCATGCGGTAAAAGTTAAGTCTGATTGATCTGGCTGTGGCCTCAGCCGGATCTGATGTTGTTGCCACGCTGTTGCCGGAATGTCAGATATGGCTGAAGTGTGTTTGTGTAAGTCGATTTGCGGTCCAACGATCCAAGAGCACAGGTCTGAAAACGAGGCAATTACAAGTTCTGACACCAAACAAAACCCACTACATGTGCTCACGTATGAATGGTGGGTATGCAACACTTTGGAGCATCATAGTTAAAGCGGGAGCTGTGGGAGATGAAAACAGCAGGTGGTGGATGTGTTGTAGAAACACAAATAACACACACGAGCAAGTGGGGAGGGTTAGTCATTGTACAAGATCCCCTGAGTCTCCCAGAGTGCGATATCTTAATCATTAGATCTCCATTGATCATCTGTCACCACTTTGCTCCTTTAGTGCATCCGCTGAACATTCTCTACTGTATTTACTTCACCACCAGGAGCAGAAGACGACAGCTTAGCAACACCTAATGAGTAAACAAGTGATACCGGGCCATCACACATCTATAGTCCGTCTATAAAGCTGTACAACACTGTCCACACATAGGTGTGCTTGTTTGCACGAATGTTTGTCGGTGTGTGTGTGTCTACATGTGTGTGTACTCGACTGTGTGTTTGTCTTTATGACTAAATGGTGGTAAAATGCCCACTGTGCCAACAGTAATCCCATCTCCGAGCTGATCACAGCTCAGCGGGACGCCGCAAATCCACAACACCACAGGTTTGAGTCAGAGAACTTGTGTGCGTGCGTGTGTGTGTGTGTGTGTGTGTGTGTGTGTGTGTTTGTGCCACAATCCACATTGTTTGATGCACTCTTACTCTGATAAACACTTAGATCCAGTCAAATACACTGTGGATTGCAGCAATGCTCAAGGGCTAATGTTGATTTAGTTGTTTTACACTGCTGTCAGACTGGTGTTACCAGAGGTGACTCTGTGATGCCTCGTGGGCAACAAGATGAGTTCATATTAATATCTATAACTGCTGATGTTGTTGCTGTACATTAAGGCGAGAAGGAGGTGTTAATCCTGCAGAACGGACGTGTTTCTGACCCATAAAGTAGAAGTAGAGTGTATGAATGTGAATCAGTGATACTGATATTTGGTCGACTTTATTGTGGTAATCACAAACACCAGAAACAAACAAACAAAAGAAAATAAACAAGCAGGACTGCTTATTTTGGTCAATATTGGGATCATGATTATTAACCAGTATTACTTAAGGACCTAAAAAAATTAATAATTTAACTGTGCAATTCGTTGAAATTTACACAAGGGTTAGAAATGTGACCTTCCTTTCCTCTTAGGCTGCTGCTGCTGCGACTACTGTAGCTCCATTACAGTTTCATCTATATCTGAATGACAACAACACTTGACTGCAGTGAGCTAAACTAAACGTCCAACAGTCTGAGAGTGACGACAGGCTCACAAGGAGGAAGGAAAGAACTGTGGATTTTTAACACAACCCAAAACGAGAGCATCATCATAAATGTACATGCGACGATCTATTGCATGTCCGTCCCGGGAGAAGGATTCCTCCTCTGTGGCTTCTTCTGAGGTTTCTTTTTCTCAACATGGCAAGTTTTTCCTCACTCTAATCAAGAGTCTAAGGACGGAGGATGTTGTTCACTGTACAGAGTGTAAAGCCCACTGAAGCAGTGTGATTGTGATTGTGGGCTACATAAACACACTTGATTTGATCTGACAGTGGCACAATAATCATTTTATCTTGATTATTTTGTTTTTACAAACATGAGAAGCAACAGTCCTACTTTAAAATAAAATCTGATTGATCTCCCTACAATTAGCCGATCACTGGATAAACACAGCAACTATTTAATGTCCTTTATAACACTTAAAATATAAAGTCTACCCAAATGTAGTGTTGCAGTATTTGTTATTTGATTACATGATACACACAGACAAGAAGATGTTAAGTTTTTTAACTTATCACCAGATAAATAAAACATCCCTTGAAATACAGTAATACGCCTGGGAAGTATTAAATGTGTGTGTGTGTGTGTTTTTAAACCACTTTTAGAAGTATTGATTTAACTCCATGCACTTTCTTGAAGGCTTTAGTTTGCGTGTTGATAATATTGGACGGCATTATATCATAAGAAGTAATAAATATCTTCCACACCCCCTGAGTTGACTCATCACTTCTCTGACTCAACCTACACGAAAATTTTACATTATCAGCTTCACAAAGATAGTATATATGTTTAGGGGCCATTTTATCAGACTGCAATATATTATCAGGTGTTTCTGATACTTTTCCCTTTACATCTATAAACTCAGCTCCACAAATGTCCAAGTAACTGCACATCCTCTTTTATCCGCCAAGAGAAATACCAAGATGAAGAAGCTTCACAGATCAGCACAACAGGGCGAGCTCCATGAACTCTACCGCATGTTAAAACAAAAAAAGAATAATCTTGAACAGGACCATCCATCGACTGTGAAGCGCTTCTCTGAATACAGCAGCAGCTGAGCCAGCCAGGCGGGGCAGGTCGCCTTCCACTGGGCACAACTATTGATCTGTAAGATCAGAATGAAATTATTGTGCTGCCCACACCAGAGTAGGCAGAGCCTGCTGGAATACTGATGACCTGCCAATGGTCTTCTCCCACAGCTTCCTTCACTGGACACACCAGCAGAGCAGAAAGAGAGGGAGAGAGCATCTCGTTGGATCTGAGCTGGGAATATTGATCGACTATCTGGCCTTGAGATAGGCAGTCCAAATGTTCCTCTTTTCTTCCTTCCCTTTCACACATTTCTGCTAAGAGCAGCCTACCGGTTTTACCTCCCTTGCTCTCTGCGTTTTCTCCTTCCTTCCCCTTAGCAACACCCACTAAACAAGTGTGAAGTAGTTTATTAAAACTAACACTGTCCCCAGCAAAAAATCCATACTCTGTTCCTGCTGCCCCCATCGCCACCTTTCCTGTTCTTAATCTATTTTTAACATTACCAACTACCTTTTTCGGATCCTCAGGAACTCCCAGGTAGAGTCCAGAAAATGAATTTAAAAAAATGTATGAGGGCTGACATGTCTTCAGTTCAGTTCAGTGAATATTCTAGTGGATATTTTTTATACATGGCCACAAAAACTCTTAAGTAGAGCTTTAATAAATAAGCTGGACAAAGCAGGACAAGCTGCTCAGGTGCTCAAATTTAAAAAAATTGCAGAGGACTGTACTTCGAAGAGGCAGCGACGCTTCCCTGAGCCAAAAGCACTGCTGCTGTTGACTATTGATTGGATGTCGGCTCTTGCTAATAAAGGATAAATTTGGCTGCGAGCCAAAAATGGTCTTTGCATTGCAATCAGCCTGTGTAGGCAAACCTCTCAGAGGTGACGCTGCGAGCAGGAGTATGAGCACCGCAGAGATTTATGGCTTAAATGACTTAACTCCATAATAGCACAGCAAAGCTTCGGAGCTGCCACTTTAGGTGAGAATACATTCTCTGCCTCGAACCATGACGACTGAGCGCTACAGAATAATTTCACATTGGTGGGAGTGTGTGTGTGAGGGAGAAAAAAAAAAGAAAGCGATTACGTAGAAACATAACAAGAAAATTCCATTTGGAGGAGAAAAAAAAAATAAAAATAGCTGATATACTGAAAATAACTCAGCTGGGTGTCAGACGATAAGAGGACAAAGACCTTTGCTAAATAATAGAGTGGCAGAAGAGTGGCAAGCTGAGAAAAAACTGAAAGAGACAGACACACAGACGGAGACAGTAAGGAGAAGGAGAACAGCACGATTTGTTAACCTCACCGTGCATCCACAGCAGCATGCGAGTGAGTCGAAAACACGCACGTGCATTCAAACGCATGTTTGTATAATTAGACAGGAAGTCACCAAGAGGGAGAAGCAG
This sequence comes from Diplodus sargus, assembly GCA_903131615.1. Lineage (NCBI taxonomy): Eukaryota > Metazoa > Chordata > Actinopteri > Spariformes > Sparidae > Diplodus > Diplodus sargus. The sequence goes on from CAEMYA010000262.1 coordinate 2,023,787, forward strand.
AGCGGGGGGAAATTCAGAGCTAAAAATAGACTATCGATGGGCTGATTATCATAATAAAGGGTGGGGGAAGGTGCTCAAAGCATGAGTATGTGTGGGAACGAGGAGGTAAGGGTGCGGGGGAAACCAAGTGTGTGTTCTAATTAATAATTAATGATCATTAGATCCTCTAGAGTTTTTGTTGAAAAAAATATTCCTGTATTTGTAGCTGTAATAGATGAACAATTATGCGTTAATTGGTGGAACAAACCGAGATGACAAAAACTAGATCCACGCGGTCCCATCTGAGCTCCAGCTCTGCGTCTCAATGCGCACATATATGGATTGTGTTTGTCCCACAAACCCCTCTTGGTTTTCGGCGTATCATCCATCAGAGCCATCAGGCTGCTTTGGGAGTTAGATGGGATTTGTTACAGAGACAAAGTCAAATCTAACGGTAACTAAAAATATTCTCTTAAAGGTGAAGAAGAGCGACGCTCTTTCGCAGTAATCCCTCGGTGGACTTGGATGAAGAGGATTCAAACGTGCATCACATCCTGTCTACTGAACACCCGGTCCAAAACGCTGCACATGGTGGAAGGAGATTTTCAGAATCCAAGTCTGAATTGCGACATGTTGCAATTTGTCTTCACTGTATAACACAACTAATGACTATTTTCACTGTCGATCAAGCTGTCGATTATTTTCCTGATCAATCGATCAGTTGTTTAGTTTAATAAACATCCAACATTGTGTCAAACAGGACAAGAACATCCTCAAAAGTCTTGTTATGTCCAGAACCCAAGGACCCAAACAAATAAAGTTCACATTTAAGAAGTTGGAATTTCCTTTGAATTTTCTGCTTAAAATTGGTTGATAATCAAAATAGTTGCTGATTAATTTGATAGTTTACAATTAATCAATTAATCATTCCAGTGAAGAGCCCATGGATTATAATTATCCCCCATATTTCAAACTAAAGTCTATGAAAAAGTGTACAAAATAATGCAAATTATATTACATTTTCACATTCACTCTAATTGAAACCAGCCTCAGAGGCGTTTAATCTAATTGTAAAGCTAACCAAGGGTGGATACATCAGGAGCTTTGGGTTCAAAGACACAATCCTGCAACCGTACAAACAAGAAACGCAGAGACAGAATATGCTGTCCTCAAAACCCTGAATCCTGTTTACCCAGAATCCTTTACAGTAAAAAGCAAGCAGAGCGCCACGGCAGCGAGAGAGCAGAGAGGAATGTGAGGATTGTCTGTGTTTGTTTCGTGCATTACCCACACGGCTGCTTCCTTATTCATTAACTGTCTCATACTCATATCTATCCATCCATCCATCTATATAAATTGGTGTCCTCCATTATCTTCTCTTTCTCTCCTTCTTCTCGTTGCCAATTTACCTCATTGCTCTTCCCTCCATTTGTTCCTCTGTTGGTGCTCTCTGTCCCCGTTACTCCCTCTCTGTCTTTTTTAATCCGCTCCCTCTTCACCTCGTTATCCTCCTCTCTTCTTTTGTCTCTCCTTCAAGCTCCATCTCGCACTTTGGTCGCATGGCTCTTTCACTGTCACCGTTCACCCCTCCTCCCCTCCTCTTTCCTTCTCCCCGGTTAGCAGATGTGAATTGTGACAGCAGGTCTATAGGAGAGGTATGATCGGGCACACACACACACACACACACACACACACACACACAGACACAGAGGCTCCCTTATTTACACTACAAAGCCCTGGCTGCAAATACAGCAACGCAACATGGCAACACACTGACGGGAGAGTCTGCTACCACAACAACGTGTCGATGCAGCTTTGCCATGGTTACAGGCAGCAACATCTACATTAGCCGTACAAAAATAAGACTTATGTCAGACATGACTCCTCAGCTGTTTTGCACACGCAGCGATTTTACTAGTTAGAGTCTCAGGGGTCGTCGGCTCGAGCCCTTTTGCTCTGCAGAGCTGTAGGCATGTGCTCCTCGCTTCCTTGCACTTCATCAATCAATTACTGTCACAGCCTCGCCACTGAGAGTCACACCTGCTTTTCTCAAAGTTATTCAGGTGGTGTTTAAGCAGACGGGTTTGACTCTGATAGGGACTGCAGGCTGCACCTCTACGGTGCAAAAGCCCCGACACACCAAAACCGCCATCAAAGAACTCGCCACGACAAAGCCCGACTGTTGTGTCGGCTCGTGTCGCCTTATCTCGGCCAAAAAGCTGCACTTGAAAACGCCGCAAAGCCTCTACGGCCGGCAGCCAACAAACTTGTATGTTCTGTGCCTGCGTGAAAGAAAATATCAGTCTGTCAAAATACAACCCTTTGTTATGATAAAGCAACATTCTGCTCCTAACAGAGAATGTGATAGAAAGTTGCAAATGGCACAAAAGACAAAATGCACTAAATGGGTGATATCATAGCTACTACAGCGACAGACTCAAGGGGCTGTCTCTGTTGTCTGCACTGATTGGTTTACCTGAACAGCCAATCAGAGGGATTTCTCCCACTAACGAGCTGCTGCAGATTCTACATGATGAATTGGCCAAAAGGCAACCGATGAAGGCTGTCCAGCGCCAAGCAGCGGGACACACCACACTGACTACAGCCCTGACAGTCGACCAAAGGTCTGGTGTGTAGAGTCCTTAAAGGTATCAAAATGTGTCTGCCAGCACCTTTAAAAAGTTACTAACCCCAGAAGAAAATGTTATTGCTCAAAGCTTGCTCCTTTATGGCTATGGAGCAGTAAAGGAGCTCAATGAAAGTTCTCATTTCAGTCTCGTTGTCGTCTTTTTCGGTCTCAAACATTTCTCATTTGTTTCTCCTCAAATTCCTAAGGAGCAATAGGTGAGACTTGAGACTTTAACGCTTAAACTTTGCTCCTTTCCAGCACTGGGGAGACATTCTGAAACTTCATTGAGAGCTTGATGAGATCTCCTCTGAAACTAACAGGGAGCCCAAGTTGAGATTTTCTGCACCTGTTTCTCAGGAGAAACAGCCACAGCCTCACTTTGGTCTCACATAGATCTCATAGTTGTCTAGGAGAAATGAATGAGACACTACTGAGATCTCTTTTCCAATGTTCGTTTCCTCTGGGACCTGCTAACTGTTTTAGTCCAACTTGTTTGTTTGATCCATACAATAACCAAAGTAAAGTGGGAAGTTGTGAGGCAACCAGATCCCAGGAATATTCCAGCTCATTACCCCATTAAAATTAATGTCTTTAAATGTAGTTTTTTTTGTACGGATAAAGTAAGATACTGCGCTTTACAGCCACTGGTCGGGGGGTTTTGTGGCGACTGTACAGAGCCAGTATAGATGTTTTCTGCTATTTGTAGTCTTAAATCTAAAAACTGGATTCTGATGAATATTTACCTTATAACAAACATCAAACGCTTGGCAAAATAGCAAATGATTGTCCTTCCAATATGTTTAACTATTATCTTAACTGGATGGTTTTATGAATCGTGAGGCATTTTGAGAACAGAACAGGTTTTTTCAGTTAATTTTTACTAATTCTTTAATCAAGGGCTAAAATCTTTAGCTGGTTGACAGAGAATCAACAGTTAAAACAGTTAAAACATTCGTATCGAGCTTCTGTAGTGTGAGAGTTTGGTGCTTTTATCTGTATAGCATGAGTTTTTAACACTTGGTCACACAAAACAAGTCATTTCAAGATGTCTTTTTCACTCTCTAATTTAGTAAAAACTACAGTAAGTGATACAGGCGACATTTAGAGAAGCAGAAGCTCTCCACGGATGGAAATTAAACCTGGTAAAGCACAGAGTTAATTACGTTTAGAAACAGCTGCATCAAGTCTAGAGTTTCTTCCATAAAGTGTCGGTCAGGTCCGCTAGCGGCTGTAAAGACAACTGTGTTGCTCAGCGGATCGGCGTCTGGTGGAGCTGCTGCCTGGGTGACATTGAGAAATTACCCTGAACTGAGGTGTGTCCTGTGGTGATGGAAATCAGCCCTGATAGGCTGAAAAGCACCTTTATTAGTGTGCAGAGCTGACTGACACAGGACGACAGTGGGGGTCATGATGACGCACACACACACAGAGATGGTGTGTAGTGTTTGGTATGCAGTGTGTGTGTGTGTGTGTGTGTGTGTGTGTGTGTGTGTGTGTGTGTGTGTGTGTGTGTGTGTGTGTGTGTAGGTGTGGAGAGGTAAAGATTGTCCGGAGTAAACAATCAAGCTCTCTGAGGTGTCAGCGCTCTCTGACCATCGCAGGATCAGCCGCCCAACAAGCTACTGGCTAATCGCTGCACATCATCAAAGAAGCACAGACAGAAACATGGGGTGAGGAGTAGGAGGAGGAGGAGGAGGAGGAGGAGGAGGAGGAGGAGGAGAGGTAAAACTAGAGACTGGAACACAAATATAAAAAGGCTCCAGATGAACCTCATTTTGCGATTAACCGCTGAGTGAGAGGATCACACAGATGAGGTGAAGAAGAGATGGGATGACACCTGTCCAGAGCTCCACACCGAAAGCACTTTGCAAACATAACCAATTCATTAATCACGTTCAATATTTGCTATTTTCATTTCGTGAAATTCATATCATTCCCTCGCAGTTTCTTTCATCTGTGGCACAACATTAATCCAGCGTGCCAATCAAACTGCAGGGAGCACAGAACCACATCAAAGCATGTCAGCCAGCCCTTTAACAAGAGCAAGCCAGCAGGCAAATCACCCCTTTAAGGAGAGAGTCCCTGGGGGATGATGTATCTCTCTCTCTCTCTCTCATATAGAGACAAGCACACACACAGTCCACAGAGAATGGTGTGTAACACTTTCATTATTTATCAGCTAAGCCTATTACATCTCACAAAAAGAATAATCAGTGCAACAAGTTTAAAAGACACAGATGTAGGTATAGTATATATCAGGGGGACTCAAATACAAATCTGAAAGGACCACAAAGATTTTATTCTATGACTCAAAGGTCATTGGATAATATTGAAAAACAAAATTCCTTTTTCATTCAAAACAACAACAAAAATACAAACTAAAATAAAATTTCCATTTTGACATAAATCAAAATACATAGTTGAATATTTCCTCTTTTTGTTTGCCTTCAAACATTGTGTTCATCACTTCAGTCATGCATTCTTTTATTATTTCTGCATCTGAGGAACGGCTTCTCGTGCTTACCCAGAATCCGCACCACTCTGCACTCTGTTGCTTTTTGTTGTTGTGTCATAGATGTGACAAGAATCCGGCTTGCAGCTTTACAAGTTCTGTTGTTGTTCTCACCTCTGAATTTTGAGGAAATGTCTCTTCAAAATTCCTATGCTGCGTCTTATAATGCCGTTTCAAATTGGAAATCTGCATGACAGCTATAGTCTCCTGGCATATTAAGCACATGGGTCTTGTGCTGGTTGGAGGGAGAATGAATGCACATTTTTCAGTCCATTCTTCTTTAAATTGCCGGTTTTCACTGTCCACTTTTCTTTTAGCCGTGAACTTGGAACACACAATTTTCGTGCAATCTAGGCTCCTACAGCCGGCAAAATGTCAATATGCGAACTGCTCCAAAAATGAAAGTAAAAGTTTAAAATTGCGCTCGCAGCAGTGAGTGACCCAGCTGTCTGTGTATCGTTGGCATGGAGACAAGTCCCGGTATACACGAGCTGACCCAACCGGAACATATAGTGAGGGAATAACAGTTCAGGGGCCACAAATAGGAGGCCGGCGGGCCGGATGCGCCTATTGAAGACCACTGATATACTTTGTGCATGTACAGATACACAATCAATCTGCCACAGAAACACACGCAATGTATTATTTTTTTTCCGAGCCATCCAACTTCATTATTATTACCCTGACAAACATCCACAATTAACTGTCATCACTCCTCTTCCTCCCCCATCACCATCAGTCACGGTACCAAATTAAGGTATAAGGCCCACTCATCCATATGAGTAACAATAAACATGATACAATCTGATGCAACTGATAGCTAATCTGAATGTTTTCCAACTACAAAAACATTTTATTTATTTTTTTAATGAACCTACATTCTTGGTTAAATTTCAGAACACAGATGGAAGTGGGAGAATTTGGTAGCTCGCTGCAGTGATACCTTCCTTAGCTCATCAGGTCTCCACAGATAAACGGGCTGAATGTTTGTTTGGAGGTGTAGATTTTGGTACCTGATTGCACATTTTCAATAGCAAAATGATGAACAACAATGCTTCAAAAGCACATTGGCAACCATGAGCCCAAAGGTCATACAACTGGTGACCGAGGACATCAGAGAGCAGAATACAAGGCGTCACCTGGCAGACACACAAGTTGTTTCTTTCATTCAAATGAACTGAATGCTGAGTGACTACTTTTTCCCATCTTTTAAAAGCAATTTATTCCTAATATGGAATCCTTGAAGAAGGAAAATAAATGCTCTAAAAGGCTTTTTTTTCCGCTAAAAAGCATTTTTCAAATACCAATTTACACCTGCAAAACTCTCCACACAACAGCAAAACAATTTTAACAAAAGCTCAAACACCAGCATCAGTGCTAATTGTGCACTTCCTCAAACCAATTTGAAAATGTTTGTGTTTCAAAAACAAAATGCATCAATAAAAAAGTGCAAAGAAAAACTGCTCATTGACTACTTTGCTTGTAAATGAATTGACTCACCACAATAGCAACTTCCATGCTGTGTTTGAAATTCTCCTGGGTCTGCAGGGACAGTAATTTGAATGGTCATTTCTTAGTAGGCACATCACGAGGAAATATGAGGTGACAGTGGTGAGAACGTGCTGCCAAGCGACGTACCAGGCTGTCCTCATTAACAACAACAACAACAACAACAACAACCCGTATTTATGTTTATTTTGTGGTTGCAACATCTAGTGACCATAGTAATTATTTCGGCAGCAAAGGAGGCCGTCAGGGGATGCAGTATAAAGAGGGAAAAAGGTTGCACAGGGTGAAGAACCAGGTGAATGGATTACATACGTAATCTAGTTATTTAATGCAAAATGTTTTCCTTAAGGTAATCAGCGAAGGGCTGGTATGCCTGACCCTGAAACACTGCAACATTCCTGCTCTGATGTATGAAGTCTTGGGAGACACTGGAAATCTACTCAGTCTTTAAGGTATGAGAATGTGTTGTAGGGCTGGGCCATTAATGGAATTTCGATTTTAGCTTACCTCGATCATGAAAACAAGATAATCGTAATAAAACGATAATTCTGCCGCACGCCGTGTCTTGTGTGGTAAATGCAGCGCACCCTTCCATCTCCACATGTGCACTCTGCCCCACCCTGAAAATTTTCGCTTTCAGCCACGCTGGTGCGTGTTTGGAAAAAACGTGTAGAAGAAGACGGTAGAAGATGGCAGAAAGGCAGCCTTTGGTCGGGAAGAAAGGTAAAGTGAATTCTGTGGTGTGGAAACACTTCAGAGTCTGACTCGGAACAAATAAAGATATTGTGTGAGATATGTCACGCGACCGCGTCTGCACCTCAAGGGAACCTGACCAATTTATTTAACCATTTGAAGTCCACACACAGAGTAATACATGACCAAATAGTGAAGGAACAAAAAAACTCAAAAATGAAAAGCTCCTCGCCACCACCACACATTCCTCAACTAAGGACACACTTTACAATGCCACGGCATATCCACCCAGATCCTGCAGGCATAAAGAAAATAATGGATGCCGTCACATACATGATTGCCAAAGATATGTGCCCTATCAACACCGTTAGCGACTCGGGGTTCAATAAACTGATTAACACATTGGACGAGCGGAATGTGTTACCATCATGTCACCATCTCACCATTTCAGCAGAATTGCGCTGCCTGCTCTTTATGACAAATGTCGTGGAAAAGTTGCAAGAGAAGTATCAACAGCGTTATATTTTGCCACCACAACGGACCTATGGTCGACCGCACCGGGATAGTGTTTATTTTTTATTTTTACATATTTAATTCATTTTACTGATATATTTTTCTCTTATTTATTTGCATTTTTCTTGTTTTTCAGTTCAAACTTATCGTGTTAAAAGAAATACCAGAGTTCAAAGTTCAACAAGCGCTTGTTCTCAAGTCAATGAATAATCGTCTTTAATAATCGTGATTATGATTTTTGCCATAATCAAGCAGCCCTAATGTGTTGAGGAGGTTATTTCAAGTTTGGAAAAAGAAGTAAGAGGACATTAAATTGCACAATCTCTACAATTCACCTGAAGAGTAGATTTCCTTTTTATCGATCGTGGGCTTAAATCTTCAGATTGCCCACCGCTGCCTCCTACATAGGGAAAAATGTACTTCCTATAAAGTATCTAAAGTATTTACGTATCTCAATACAGTTTGTACACCTGTTGATACAACTTTTCTACAAGTTGTGATATTGAAGATAATAAAACTCTGGACATTGATCTGCTAGGTTTTTAATCACTTGTTCATTTAATGAGCTGTGAAATCAGACTGTGTGTTGCTTCAGAGAGCAACATGGAGCATCTTAGGAAAGGAAAACGAACATTTGCATTAATAAACTGAATGCATTTTTCATTAACAGGGCTGCAGTAAAGACTCCTGCATGCATCAGGTGTTAAAAGGTGTCATTGTTCCACAAATTTCCTCTCATTATCGCGATAACCACCTTCATTACTTCCATTACCATCAGCGAGCCATATCACCCTCCTGAGCATCTTGGCCATGTTCCTCGTCAACATCTTTACACGTTCCTCCTCTGCACTCTCCGGAGGAGGATTCCCTGTGAGGCCGTGGGGCAGCATACGTCCAGAGCAGCGGATGTGAAGTGACAGAAGCTGCATGTATTTATAGGCTATCTGAGTAGAGAAACGTGCGGCTCACTTGAATCTATTTATAGAGCCTTTTACTGATGCCTCTGAGTAGAGTGGAGGGCAGAAGATGGTTCTCAGGGGAATAACTTACGAGTCGCCCTCATATCTCCCCCTGCCTCCATTCAGTGCACGTTCGCCCTTTAGCTCCCTACATCTCTGCTCTGCTCATCCCTCCATCCTCTTCCTATCCCCTCAAATCGACTCGCGCCTTCTCAATTTCCATCCTCTGTCCAATCTCCTCTTCCCTCCTCGTCTCTCCCCTGCTGATCTCGTCCTCTTAACCACCTCTGCTTCTGTCCTCACCCCTTCTTCCATCTTCACGCAGAGCCTCTTTGCTCATGTCAACATCAGTCACGTTCCCTCCCTCTCACTGTTTACTGTAACCGCACCTCTTTGCTTCTCCCTGTGTATTTTCCAGATCTTCTCACTTCTTTAGCCCCTTTTGACGGTCTTAAACTCTCATCTCCACTCATATTAAAGACTAGAATATTTGAATTCCTCAACAGCAGATACTCTGGCAGAGGCGCAGGCTAATGTAACCAAGTGATCCCTGTGAATGAAGTGAAAACCAAGTGTTTCAGTCAGTCAGTGTTACATAGTCTCACAGCATATACTGATTACATTATCTGGCCATTGCCCCCATCATCACTTGGCTTTTTTAAATCAAACTTGATCTGTGATGGACACTGTAATTACAATCTGGCGCTGCAGAGTCGCAGTGCAGACTAGCAGGAGTCACATTTTACTTATCACGTGACAACAGTAAAGATAGTTGCCTGTCAAGAAGATAGTGGAGGATTTTTTTTTTTGTCCAAGTGAAAAGCAAAAGCACGCGTTTGGCAATATTTCTGATTGAAACCCAATGCTAAAAGAGAGGGTTATTAATTTTATACCTAGCTGACTTCAACTATAGCATTATGACTGTGTTATTTGAGAGGAGACAAGTATCTTAAAAGCGTTTTGAATAGAAAAGTCTGTAACACCAGAGATGTCTCACATATTCTGCTTCTTCACCCCAAAAGCCAAATAAGCCTTATAAAGCTGATGCAGGAAACATATTGTATAGTGAGATTCATGACAGTTTAGACATAGATGCAAATACACCGGATTACCAAGAAAGGTTATCCAAAAAACTAGACATCACACTCGCAACTGTTTAAGATCTGGTGGGACAGAAAAATAACCTGTGAAAGAAAGTGTTTTCAATAATATTTTGGTGCAAGGTCACTGAACTTCTTTACCTGATTCGGCTGGTGTTTCTACACATGCAGTTTTTATGCGCAGTGACCGCTGAGAGTGAATGTGCTGGTTCCCTCTTTCCAATTATTTAGACAGAGCCTTGGTCTTGTTAGCCCAAAATAACTGCCCAGTGGCAAAACTCCTCTAAAAAGGACTTTTTCACTTTTTGTATTTTCAGTTTGTTTCCCTTCGGTTTGGTTAGGCTCACAAGACAAACGTACGTAGTGTAGTTAGGGGAAAGATTTGGATGGTTTGGATTAAAACTGATGCTTTTGCAGCATTAACCACGTTATTAGAACATCTTCTCCCATGTGCTCCCTCCGTCTCTTCGAGTCGCAAAGCTAAGCCATTACACAACATGCTTGGTCAGCTGAAACGATGGTCCTGGAGCAAAATGATGATGTTGTAGGAGGAGTAACACCAACACCGATATCAGATTGCGCATTTCTTTGAAGTCCTGCTAGTGTTTGGAATGTGTGCATGTTGAAGTACCGATACATGTCAAAAATGAAACACACACACAACAGGCAGCCTGATGGCTACAATATATGTGAATAAAGTCCGTAATATCAGATGGTGAATTATCACATTCAATTCATTATTTTTTGGAGAAGGGCTGATCCTTGAGCCAAGTGATGTAACAGGATGCAGGAGTTGATGTCAACATGTGAGCCTTCTAGCCGTATGAACGCACACACACACACACACACACACACACACACACACACACACACACACGCACACACACACACGCACGCACACACACACACACAGACACACCTCCTCCCACGTCCTTCAGTGTGACAGCATGTTGTAATGCAGAGTGGCGTCTGCTTGTCAAGCTGACAGACTCGCACTGACAGCATGGTCAGAGCGCTGCAGACACAGGAGAAAAAACACTGATTTTATAACGCTCCAAACCACAACAACAAACAGCCTGCCGGGCACAAGCGGCGCAGCACCCAGTACCTTCATCCCTGCTTTTTTAGCTGTCTGATGCTGTGTCACTGATGGTGGAGCCGGCTGCTCCTGTGTGTGCTTCAGGAGGTCATGAAGCAAACGTATATGAACATTACTCACATGCAGTGGAGATGACCTGCTGACAAATTAAAGCAAATTAAATCAGGCTACGATGATTTTGGGGGATCTCTGTTAATATTACATGTATTTAAATGTCAAATATTCAGCATATAATACAAAGCTGCCATGCAGGAGGTCTAAGAGTTGGAATTTCTATAATCTTCATTACACTCTATCAGCTTTGTTAAGTGAAAGGCAGTTAATTATGGGGATGGCATTACCACTCACACATCATAACACAGAATAACTGTCTTTCCATTCTAGTAAAGGGCTGGAAGGCGACTATAATTGAAATATGGTGACAAAATTGTACTCCGTGCTACCAAAAGAAGCCATTGTCAACCTTCGGCCCCCGACAGGGCTGAAGCGTGTGAGGACCTGCAGTGTTGAACCTCAGCCAGTCACCATCACCTCAGTTATCACCCTGCCAGTCGGCCTTCACTGCACTATTACACAGCCAACAGGCTGACAAAGGTAGAAAAAAAAGAAGGAGAAGGAGAGGAAAGGAGAAGGTAAAGGAGAAGTGGGCTGTCTTGAGGTGAAATTGAAAGGGAGAGAAAAGGTGATGGAGTGAGTTGGTGACCAACTGGAATCAAAGAGGGGAGAGAAGGAGGGAGAGTCAGGGGGATCGGAGTGAAAGCAAAGAGATGAAGTCGACAGGAAAGAGAGGGATTGAGGAGAGGAAAAAAGAGGGAGAGAGAGGCTCAGGAACTGTGCAGCTGTGGGAGCGTATTAAACAATCACTTCTGTGTCAGCGGCTCAACACACCAGCAGAGGACTTCTAGTGTAGTAGAAGCGCCCGGCCAACAACTATCATGTGACGTCAAATCCTCAGCTTTGCTTCCTCATGGTTCTGTAGCAGAATCTTCAACTCCAACCATTTTGACTTGCAAAAAAACGCCCCAGACAGCATGACGGAAGGTTATTAACAGAGGTTGCGAAAACATGTCAGACAAACCCTTCAACAAGCATCTCGTCACAGATCCACATGCAGCATGAAAGGAGTAACATGTAGTCTGCAGAGTCAAGCATCAGAGAGCGGCTTCGGTCTCCAGAGAAGCTGATTCATGAGCTGCTCGGCGTATTGACAGCAGGCGGAGCTACTGGGGACGGCTCCCCTCAATGTCAATCGCAGCAATGACATCGTCCCCCAACAGGCAACAGGCACACCCTCAGATAACACAACGTAAGGCACAAAGCAACTATGTGAGGATTTGTGCACCCAGCCAGTAATATTTCTCACATACAAAAAAAAGAAACATCTTCCTTATGCATCCAAGAGAGTGGTTGTGTGATTATCTTTGTATATCTCTGTATGTGTTGTGCATGTCTAGCGTGTGCTGAAGGGGGTAGGGCGTCAAGGCAACGCAAGCCTCGAGACAAGAGGGTGGTTGCCGTGGAAACCTCAGGCTGAGAGCTCAGCAGCCGGACGATTGAGGGAAAAGAAGGAGCAATAGACGGCGGTGATAGACGGAGAGAAAGAGTGCGTGTGATGAAAAAACACGAGGGCAACGTCCCGGGGGCAAGGAGGGAAAAATAAGCAGAGAAAGAGAAGGGAACAGAGCTGGAGGAAGAGATGGACGGGAAGAATCTACATTTTATTATCTATCAGAAATAGAGAAAGACAAAGGACTAAAAGAGACACAGTGAGACAGAAAGAAAGGAGGATTGAAGACTGAAAGAGGACAGAAAGAGAGAGAGAGAGGTGGACTCACAGGGAACAGTGCGGAGGTAGAGGTTGTCTCTGATGATCTGCTGGTGGTCGTGGTCCACTGAGCCCTTGGAGAAGCGCAGGTTGAGGTAGTGCCGCAAATCCTTGTCAACCACCCCCCCTGAAAGAAAACACGGGAAGAGACAGATTACAGCTCACTTTCAATCCATAACATGCATAACACACAAACCTGGCAAGTGACATTTTGTCAGAATAACCGCAAAAATCATTCTTATTATAGTTATTCTTTTGAGATATTAAAGGATTGGCTCCGGATAAATCGTGATGTAAGTGACACTCGACTGAAAGGATTTCGCTCCAAGAATGAGCAGCCTGCCCAGTAGGCCAGTCACTACACACTCATGCTGTGCAGCCAATGTTGCTCAAACTCACAGAGCTTTTTTCTTGTGGATATCCCAAAGTTTTCCTAAGAGACCAAATATGTCAAGCTGAATGCACAAGATACCCAGAATATTTCAGCTTCATGGAATGGCGTAGCCGTACAAAAATCTCAATCATCTCGAATGTAAATATTGTTCTCGGTGCAAACATAGTGTGAGCATACGGAGCTTGTTACGTCTGTCAGACAGTGGAAAGTAAGAATGAGGACGATAGAGGAGACGTGAAGAGGCAGAACTGCAGGCCGAGGGTATTGAAATATAGGGAAAATGGCCTGTTCGGATTGAAAGCTTGCACTGAATTTCACACCCAAGCAAAACAGCAGAGGTTACAACACACACTGGCGTAAACACACACACACAGATCATGGCAATTGTGTTAACCAGTGATCCCCTTGGGGCTAAATATGCGGTGTCAGCAGGTTGGGTGACAAAGCCCTACAGAGGACAGAAGCTCACACCACCTCTTCTCTCACTCTCTGCTTATTATTTGCTTTACAAACCGTCTTCCTTCTGATTAAGACACTGAACTGAAACACAGTTAAATGAATGACAATCTTGATCGAAGGTAGACGACTGAGACCAGGCCAAACATATCTGTGTTGCACACGCTCTGTGTGATAAGGTCCATGAATAGTTTCTCCTCCCTTCATCCCAAACCAAAGAAGCCCAGGAGGACGAGAGGAGGAGAACTTGTTCTCTACACAACATTCAACATGCAAGGCTATCACATCCGACAGCGGGAGGGATGAGGTTACATGCCATGCATTTACAAATGAAAAACATGTCTTCTCACTCATGCATACTCTAGTGACCTCCTGCCAAATTCGCTTGACAGCGTTCGGCCTACCGGTTGCAGCGAATGCAGCGCCAACCCATCAGAGAACATACAGCGCACCGTCAGCGAGGAAATTCTTTACATGGGGCTCACACTGCCCGGGCACCTACCTGCCTGTGCAGATACCTGTATGTATGTTGCTGAAACTGGTGACTCTGTGATTCTGCATTAATAAAGCCTTTTGGAATAACATCTTATGTAAACTGACACCATTTTAAGCGAGGCTGTGAATTGCTTCACAAACAGCGAGGAGAGGAGAGGAGAGGAGAGGAGAGGAGAGGAGAGGAGAGGAGAGGAGAGCGCCAGAAAACAAAGGAAGACAGGATGAAATCTTGATTAACATCATTAGAGCTATCACAGGTTACAGATGGGCAAACATTGCATCTCACAGCTATGTATTCAGACACAGGCCATGTCTTTGACGTGCACAGACACCAACATACACATATTTGTACATGCACACCAACACACACAGATATGTGAACAGAGAGAGATGGAGACCTAGACAGGATACCGAGAAGAAGGCAGAGCAAGCACCTCATCAGCAGCTCGCCCAGATGTTGATAAAAGCCGTCCTTTTCTCCACAGGTATACATCCACAGACAGCCTGTCCTCCCAGGCGTCCTCTAGCCTTGTAACCAACCACCGCACATCTTCTGCCGTCTCTGTGAAACCTCACTGTCCTCCCCCCCTGCCTCGGCTTCTCCACCGCTGCTCCACAACACACACACACACACACACACAGAGCACCTGGCCGCAGCCAATTTTAATCCCAGAGAAGAAGACGAGAATGAGGGGGAAGGGAGATGCGGAGAGACGCTGAAAAATGGAGAAAGACGACGACCGTCGGGAGAAAAGAGAGGAGAAGGAGATGTGCCAGTGGGAAGCCAGGCTCCAAAACCACCAGCCAGCGGATTGGCTGGAGAGCTTCGACAGTCCTGCAGCAGCCTCTATCTGCTGCTGCTGTTACTGCACTGGAGTGTGTGTGCATTTTTATGATGACTGTTTGTTTGTGTGTGTGTGTGTATGTGTGTGCAAGAGACTCAGAGACCGAGAGGGAGACATTCCATCAGTGTAGGAAAGAACTGGTCATGTGTGTGAGAGCATTTGCACACACGTGTGTCTGTATTCCTGAGTTTAAATGTGAGTGTGTGTTAGTGTTCGTGTGTTCCCAGATGCTCCCTGACATTCCTCAAATACTCTGCATCTCGCCCACCAGATGCTCTCCCCGTTTGACCTTGTGTAAACGTCACTGACTGGAGTGAAATACTGTGAAACACAGCGGCGGAGGCAGCATATGCCACACTGAGGTTACACACACTCGTACGCACACGGAGGGCTGACGAGCTCACAGCTGCAGATGCCGGCGAAGATGCCTTGAGCGCCGTCTTGGGCACGGTTTGGTCTGAATATAAGGAATAAACAAACACCAACACAGAACCACACGCTCGTGATATTAGTACTCTGCTCAAGGCAGAGCGGCGTGCGGCTGAACGGGATGTATTTAATAAGCAACCTCGGAGTGATGCGTAATGCTGCAAACATCACAGTCAAGTTGTTTTTTTTGTGGCTGGCTGCTTCAACGCAAGCTGGGAAAGAGGATTTTATAGATTTCTAAAAACTGTAGCGCGTCGAGGGGAAAAAGATGACAGCTACGATCAATCACAAACTCATCAAGGCAGACGGTAATCAGTGGAGCTTCTGCACAGTGAAGCATTACATTAGTCCATGCAGGTCACATAGTCTCTTGTGCATCAACTGATGCAAAAAGAAAAAAAAAACACACTCAGACTTTAACAAGGAAGCCCATTCAAAAGGTCAGCTCGAGAGCCCGACCAGTATACTGGTTGACCAGTATTATCTGCCAGCAATCATCCAGACAATCATCAGAATATTCCTATAAACTGGAATCTGGAACTGGAAGACACAATTTACTCAGCTGGATGGTGGTCACTGTGTGCAAACTGGAGGTGTTGTTTTTCAGGATATTCACAATAATCCTGATTTACGATCTTTTTATCCACAATAAAAATCATATCCTTCCATCCATATTTATCATATATGTTGTCTGATATTTGCAGATATGAATTTATTAGAGATTATAATGCAGGAAAAAGATGTTTGGGGTCATTTATAACTATCAAAGTCACACTGACCTTTACAGTTCAAGTGTTCAATAACCACATTTGAGTGGTAATAACTGAAATATGATTTACTCACTGGATCACTATTAGCTCCGGACTTTAAGTATCTGTCGAGCTCTTGTCCGCTCCACATTCCTCCCTGCAGCAGCTGCTAAGTACAAACTGCTGTGACTTGTAGAGCTGCTGGCACTACCTGCACCACAGCAGCCTCCACCTTATTAATCAACACACTGCGACGGTACAGTGGGTCTCTGTGGGCTTGTCTGTTGAATTTATATGTTCAATACCTCTTCGTATGTGTCTGCTCAGTAACTGCTGGGTGAGTTAACTGTTCTCCCGTTGAGCGTATAGATGCTGCTTGGATCCAAACACGGAGGATCCAGAGTCTTTAAAATACAAACAATTGTGCCAATAAATGGTTTCCGACTGCATGACGGCGAACATCGCGCTGTATCTGGGGAGAATATTTAACTGGGTAAAGCTTTCCATTTTTACCAAAGACAGTCTGGGAATCGTCAAGAAGCCAGTTTCACAGACAGAGATGTATGGAGGGTTGGTGGCATAGATGATATGATCTAAAGCCCGTGTTGCTTAGGAACACAGAAGAAGCAGATTTGTTTGCACAGCTGCAGAATTACTCTCTGCACTATAACTATACTAGAGAAGAACATCTGATAACAATACTAATCATATACTAGTTGTTAACTCACTGTATTTACATTTGTAAGATAAAATACCACTAAAATCATTTGAATTTAACCAATTGACGGTATACCGTAGAGCCAACAGACAAAGAGGTGACATGAAACCAAGACGGGATGCGAATGACGGACGTTGCTCTTTACATGACATGAATTTTAGCGCCCATACTGTAAAAACTGCCCCCAAATCAGCAGATTTTTTTGCTTGCTGTTGTGAGACATTTTCATCTTACAAAGCAATGTGCAGCAGAAAAAGCAAGAGATACTAATATAAAGCCTCACAGAGGCAACTCTGCCATTTCAAATGAGAACACAGCAAATCCAAACAAAACCATCCCGAACAATAACTATATGTTGATATGTTGAAGGATAAGATCTGGTGGAAAAGTAGCAGCAGGTCTAAAGTTTCAGCTAAATATTTGTGTAAAATAATGACGTAGTTCAAGTCAGAAAAGTGCACTTAGATGTAAATCTAGGACGATGATGAATGAAGACAGATTGGCTGGTTAATCTTCTCAACTTCAAATACAATTGATAGTTTAGCTTAATCAACATATACACATAAAATGCAAACTTAAGATATTCTTCTTTCACAAATCTTAAATATCTAACCTCAATCCTAAAATAAAAACCACATGAGTGCCTCAAGAAGTAAGAATCAAACACCCTCCTCATTTCTTCGTTCCTCGTTTAAAAATAGCAGCGCAGGCATTCTGCTCATGTTTCCATCTTTGTAAAGACATTTACATGGATGAACTGCAGCGCAAAAAAAAGAAAGCTGAAATACAGAAGGCTGATACAACTTTGCCGGAGGTAGAAAATAAATTGTTAATCCTGCCCTCAACGCCCTCAGCAGGTCAAGATTACACTCCCAGCACCTGTCAGTTATCTTGAGGAGCCGTCTTCATCGAAACAGCATCTCGCCTGAGGCCGAGCGATCCGGCATGCAAACCACGCTCAGAAGAACAGAAACGGATATTCATTAAAACATCAAAACAGAAACTCAGGGTTCAACAGAGCCTCACCTGCTACATATTCATTTCTATTTTAACGGACATACTGACATAATTTTTCTTTTTTTGTGCATGTGTCCCACTTTTATTCCAACAGACTTTGATAGGCCTGATGTTTAACTGGTCTGTATTTGTTTTTTATTTGGACTCAGTATTCCACTTTGTCTACGGTGGCAGTGTTTTCATGTTTGGCTTGAAGTGCTGTTTTTTTTTCTCACATTTCACAATCATTATCGCTTGTTTGTAATTTCTAAAGCTCTTGTGTTCTGACTCTGGATTTTTCTTCGGGCAGCCAAATTATTGTGTTTATTACGTTCACTCTAATTCATCCAGTTATTATTTTCTTGATGAATTAATAATTATGCAGTTTAGAATAATGCCAGAATAGTGAAAATGCCAAGTACAAGTTCCCAGAGTCCAAGGCGACGTCTCCAGATGTTTTTTTTCTGACCAAAACTCAACAGAAAAAGCAGCACATGCTCATATTTGAGAAGCTAAAAAGATTGACTGACTACTTGCTTGATCAACAAATCTTTTACAGTCTAAAGTCTCGATGTAATGGGAATAAACCTGCTCAGCGTCGCCCTGCAGAAAACAGAAAATATCTTTTCTAAAAAGTCCTGATATGACTGAAAAACTAATGGAAAAAATGGTTTGATTTATGCTCAGATCACATTTTCGTAGCGCCACTTGTTTCTTAAAAGGCAGGACTGAATGCGCCGCATTGTTTGTGTGTACACCAACTTGAGGCTTAGGGGAGGAGCACATAGATAGAGAAACCAACAGGAGCCATTTTGTTTGATTTGGGAAGGCATAATTAGGCCTGACATGCCCACTTCCCAGGAGGCGAGAGAGGAGGGAAGCACAGTCGTGCCACATTGATTCTCTGAGTTTTCTCACAAAGTTTAACAGCTAAACTCTTAAGTGCAAACAACCCTGCAGCCGGGTTTCAGGAATGCACACCGGCATGCAATTAGCATTACTATACTCGCACACGCAATCATAAGTAATCATGTTCATACATACGTGCACATAACACCTCAAGACAACTCAAGAGAAAAAGTAAGATGTAAAATGTGGCGTAACATCACATTGAAGTCAAAAGTCAATTTTCTGCTCACAATCCTTGCGTTTCTCGATTGACACACTCGAAACACTCCGTCCTTTCACCGTACTTAATCAAAGATACACTCGACATGCACTCAAAACAAACACCTGATTGAATCCAACTCACTAAGACACACACACACGTACACACACCTCATTAAATAAACAGCGTCTGTTTTCAGTTAAAGGCTGAGATCTGAGATCTGAGCTGATGGTCTGGAGGTCTGAGGAGGTCTGAGGTGAAGTGGTGCTGGACCCAAGTGGTTATCATAGATGGCAAAACTCGGCTTGGTGATCGATATCTTGCCCGCACTCCCACGATAGGTCACACAGGCTATGGAGGAGTACAAAACTGCAGGGCGGGAGTCGGTATATATACAGAAACACCTCTGGAAGAGGAATATACATCTTCATATGCTTCCTCTGCTAAATTCTACCAAAGCTACTGAGCAGCATAGACAAAAACCCTCTCGCCCCATGAATCTCTATCTGGGCAAACATGGGAGCATTTTTAGAAAATCCCCTCAGAGAAACCACTGAATACGCGTCTGGACACTTATACCTCAATCTCAATCCATGGTTTCTATTACTTTTCCTGTGTTTTTTTATGCATAACATCTGAGGTGATGTGAAATGTGAAAGCAGAACATTTGACAAGTTGGACACAGGTGTGACTAATAACCTCATTAATCCTTCTGTTGTGCTTCTTGTATTCTTGTGTTTTGATTCCTCGTGTCTTCTTTGTGTTCCCCTTCCTGCTCTCTCTGCTTTGTTCTATCCTCTGTATTTTCCCCATTCCTCCTCTCTTGTCTGTCTCCCCCTGTCTGTCAGTATTGTGCCCTTCATGCCTCCTCCTCTGTGTCTTCCCCTCATTATCTCACCTGTCCTCCTCCCTCCTCTCACCTCACCTGCTCCTCGTCTCGTCATTAGTGTCCGTGTATTTAGTTTCTGCCTGCCCTTTTCTCTTTGTCGGGTCATTGTTTGTTCGCTCTACTCCTGTTGGTCAGATGCTCTATCTGAGTTCCTTGTTTCCCTGTCGTATATGTGTTTTGTTTTTTTATTTTGATTTCTGGTTTTTCCTATGTTGGATTTGATCTTTCAATTTCTGTTTGCACTTTGTTCTACAGTTTTATTTTGCTACTTTGTTTTTGGTTTCTTGATTAATTTCATTTTTATGCTCCTTGGTTTTTGTTGCATTCAGCTTGATTATTAAAAGCTTTCCTTTTGTTCCCTCTGATCCTGTCTGATCTGCATTTGGGTCCACCTTTTGTTTTTTCTCCTTTTAACCCCCTGGTGACACTTTCTCTGCTTTGTAATGCTTGCTGGGGCAATCATCAATGTTATTAGTTGGACCTTTGATTGTGATGATTTTAAAAATGTCTGCTGTGCAAAATCTGATTCATATGATAACTCAAAGAAACAAGACTGGTCAAGATATCTTATTTAAGCAAAATAACATAAACAATGCCCGGTGGAAGAACAGACTTTTGGCAGAGAGCAATTAAGAACAACACTAATATAAATAAATTATTATAAATTTCACCGTCATTGTAGCCGTTTTTGTTTTCAGCGACCAACGTACTGCAAAATTAAGCGCCAACGTTACAGCTAGCATTAGCTTACAAAGACTCTGTTAAGCTTGATTAAGCTAATAGCAACACTAAATTAGCTAGCTTAATATAAACATCAAATACCATCAAAAACACATATAATTAATCTTACTTTATTGCCACGTTTAACTGGACCTTAACTCTAAAATAAATTACTTATTACACTACTTTTTTAGTTTATTAAAATGTCAAAATAATCTATAAAGAACAATCAAATAGCCTCGAACTTTTCAAAGATAAATGATGAAGATTTCTGGCAAAAACAGAAGGGTGTATGTAAAGAGACGAACAGGGGAGTGAACGATACCGCCGTGTTTCAAACCGACGGTGAGACGTGCTGATGGTCTGGGGACGTTGGGACACCTGCACAGAATAAGCTCCACCTTGATGAAGGAGAAAACACCACTTCCATTCTTCAGAGACACGCTGCACCCTCTGGTTTGCATCTTTGTGGAGATGGATTCATACAGCAGCAGGATAATGAGCTCACACAATTCAAAGCTTTGACAGAACTACTCGAAGACCAAATACCACCAAGGAGAACTGTCTTGGACTCGCCTCCACGCCAGGTCGAGTGCACGCTATCATTAAAGTCTGGTAGAAGTATTTTCACTAGTGGTCTCATACTTCCCGACAGTACACTGTGAGTTCATCGCATTTATATTGAGCACCTTGAGCACAAAAAGCAAGTTCTACATTATTTCAAATTGATTTCTTTAGGCAGGGACTTGCTCCTCAGGATATTTCTTCGTCTGTAAATCACTCGTTTCCCTCCTCACTTCCCTCTTCCCACACGTTTCTACTATTCCAATTGTCCAAAGTCTCCTTGCTCTCTCTCCTTCGTCATTTTAGTTGCCCAATCTTCTCTTTTTTTTCCCTCCTCATCCTCCTCTCCAGTGGTTCCACTGAGAATACCCTGATCTGACCTAGTCTACTTTTTCTTGTTTTACAGTCCCAATTAGGCACAGGTAGTTTAAACTGGTGTGTGTGTGTGTGTGTGTGTGTGTGTGTGTGTGTGTGTGTGTGTGTGTGTGTGTGTGTGTGTGTGTGTGTGTGTGTGTGTGTGTGCCTGCAAGAGAGAGACTGAGAAAAAAGTGTGTCTGTGTATTTATGAGTTATACTGTATATTTACTGATTTTCTACATGTGCGGTTATTGTGAAGGCCATTTAGCCGTGAATGAAGTATCTGTTTCCAGTGCTCCTAATGGCATTATTACAGCGGGCGGCAGGGCCCATTATTAATAGTAAATGACAGAGCCTCTCTCCTAAAGGTCTTAATATTGATCCTCCTCTCTTCAGACCAGTCTTAATGATGATGTTCCTCCATGTCTTTCTCTACAGCGTCGTAATCAAGGCCAGACACACATTTACAACCTCCGAGTCCCGTATAGAGAAAAACAAGCCCACACTACAAATGAGACTTCAAGATTAAAAGAGGGAGGTTATAGGAATTGCCATCCCTAATATTCCCTCCTACCACTCTCCTCCTCCTCCTCCTCCCACCACGCCGGGGCAAATTAATTCCTCGTCTAACCTCGCACATCTATGCTGATGAATGTTTTTGTGTATGTGGTGGCTGCTGTTTTTAAACGTGGCTGTATGGAGATGCTTGTCACTCCTGATTGCGCTCCTCGCACTCTATCAGGAGCAACAAGCAGGATGCATCTTGATGAGAATTAAGGCGGCAGACTGACTGACTGAGAGCTGCGGAAGAAGTGGAGAGAGGATGGAGAAACAGTCGGGGAATAAAAACACAAGAGGACGGGCAGAGGTGCGTTATAATCTGCTCTGTAGCAGTGGGAAGCTGAGTATGATGGAGGCTTGGAGGCAACAGAGTAATAAGAAAGTCATCGGTCTGAGGGCGCAGCGGTCGATAACCTGAGGGGTTAAAACCAGCAGGGGTCTGCTCCCGGTCAATACAAAAAATTAATAATCATGGCAGTGGCTGGGAGAAGTCTGCCTTCTGAGCATCGTAATGATTCTCCCCTACAATGCTTAATTTGGCTGCCATGGTCTGATAGTCTAAAAAAGGCTGTCTGCATCACTACAGGGGCCCTTCATGTTGTTAAATCCAAGGCTAAATGAAGTGAATTCAGCTCAACTTTCCTGACCCGACTGCTCCTTTCATTTCCTCATTACATGTAGGATGAACTATATGAAGAGAAAAATTACACACACTCGCACATAAAAGGCAGTGAGGAGTCGCCATAACTCACATCCTAACAAGTCAGGCGGAAAACTGCTCAGAAGCTCGTCACCAACAGGACATTTTGCTCTGATGCAAAAAGCCGCAAAAACACGATGCAAGCAGCTAATTACAATTTAATATATATAATCTGGAGTCTGACGCCAACACAAAAACTGACGCACTGTCACATCTGACTGTCATTCCCGAAACCAGTGAGGTTTGTTAAACTGTTTTAAACAATCACTGTATTATTTAGCTGTAATGCAGCAGACATGTTTTCCATATTCTTTAAATGCCACATATTAACATTCTAGATTTTTATCATTCATTGTCTCAGTTAAAATATTTCATGACAATGATTTTCTCCTTGTAACTAAATATTACACTGATTATAACGAGTTGATACAATGTCATCTTCTTACATACTTCCAACGTATTATTGAATGTTATATTTCATAGATCAACAAATACACCAATCATTGCTTATTCCTTTTACTGTAAAAATATTACAATACTCAGAATTTACCCAAATATGTTATCTAGGGATGTATGTAACATATGTATTCAAAACTCTATTAATTGAAATATATAAGTAGATTATCAAAATGTACTCACTATATTTTCTAATAGATGTTTTATTCAATTTGATGATATCTTGGCATGTTTTGTCAAACATATTATGTGGACTCCTTCCATATATTAAAATAAACAGCTGGATTTTATTCCTCTGGGACTTGACGGCCCTGTCAGGTCGGTTTATACAGACATCATCTCTCTCTAAGATATTTCAGTACAACTATGCAACATGATTCCAGACAGGCTGAAGCCAGAAGACATGTTTATTTTTACAATCACCAGTCTCTCTCTATTTACAGTTTTTATAGAGCAGCTCAGCTGTACAGACAGCAACAACTGTCAGATGAGAAATCAACCACTAAATCTTTAAACCTTCACCGTGATCTAAAATAGTGACCTCGTCATATAAACGGCATCATTTTTTGGATCACAACACCTGCTGGTGTCAGTGCAGCACAGGGAGCTGCTTCAGGCCCTCTGAGAGAGGACTCACTGATCAGGCAGCTACTGACCTCTGCTGGCAGGAAGTATCAACTACAGTCATGAAATGATCCTGAATGCAAATGAAGCACTTATTCACATCAGCTGAGATTTCTTCCAGTAAGACAGGAAGCTGCCTGCCTGCTGCAATGAGCATGATTAGGTTGGCAGAGCAATTAAGGTTCATATTTAAAGAGTCCAGTGATTAAATCCTTCTCTTCTCTCAACGGCAGCGTTACTACTGAGGCACTTATTAGTCTATATGAGGGACCACGATCTGGTACATTCAGGTTAAATCTCTTGATTTTTCAGACAAAACATTTACATACAGGTTGACACATTGATAAAAAAGAAGAAGACAAGTTGGAGGATTTTAAAACAGTTGAGACGTGACTGTAAAAGGGCTTTAACACAACACTGTAAGACAAAGTCCCACGTGCTTTGTAAATGTAGTGTAGGCCTATATAAAACTGTCTATATGAGTTAGCTTCAGTCCAAGACATTCAGCTCAGGAATGTTAGCGAGCGTCTCTAGCAAACATCGTTGGTAGCCGTCCACCAGTTTCAGCGCTGCAGCTGGATCGGCTCCTGACACCAGTTTTTATAATCCTTCTCATTCAGATCTGAGGCCCACAGCAAAGCTATCAGATTAGCGCTGCTGGCTAATCTACACTATGTCAATGAATGAAAACCATCCGCTGCCTCCTGTGTCGCCATGCCTGACTGAATAAGATATGATTCTGTGAAACTGTGAGGGGAGGAGGGGACTCTTGTTTCAGCACAGACCTGCTCCACTGTCACACTCTGAAAGTTAGCTGCATACAGCGCTCTACATCTCGAAGGCAGACCTTGTGTCTTATACTTTGTTTGCCAGCAGAGGGAACACACACAGACACACGAGCCCACACACACACACACACAAACAAGGCCGAATAACTTTGAGTTCGCACTGATGCAGCAGTCGTGATGAGCCAGATGTCTCTGCTGCCTCCATCTCTGGAGGTGAGAGATGGTTTTGTCTCGCAGCTACATCGGCCTCGCTGAACCCTCCCACCTGCAGAGCGGCTGAGGCCGGGAGGGGGAAGCAGGCAGGGTGCCAGGATCGCACGTCAGGAGTGATGAGGATGGCTGTCACTATTTGCCAGTGGTGAAATGGAACTAAGTACATTTTAGTCGGCTGCGGTTAAGAACAAATTTGACGGAGGGAAATATTATAATTTGCACTCCACCACTTTTATTTGGGAGCTATATTTACCAGTGACTTTGCAAAATTGGTTTCGAACACTGTGCATATGTCGGGCTTATAAAATCTGATACACTGATTAAACAACTCAGCGGCAAATTAAATGAATAAAACCAGCTCCTCCTTTACAAAGTACATCAGTAAAGTACTGTTTGTGCATTGACGCATCAGCAATATCAACCAGATCTTATATTATAGTGTTTACAGTTACAG
This sequence comes from Diplodus sargus, assembly GCA_903131615.1. Lineage (NCBI taxonomy): Eukaryota > Metazoa > Chordata > Actinopteri > Spariformes > Sparidae > Diplodus > Diplodus sargus. Next base: position 2,049,121 of record CAEMYA010000262.1, read on the forward strand.
GGGCCATGAGTCATTTCTCTCTGATACTTTTAGTATGTAAAGCTGCTGTTAGTGTTATTTTCTAATTAAAATAACTGTTAGATATTCCAACAGTAATCACAGTTATAAAGTGTTTGGTCAGAAACGTATTTCCCTCTTCACCCTGCTCATGCAGTTAAAGAGAAAGCACATTTTCTGGTGTACCTGCCAACTTTGTCCCATCAGGACCTGCACAGCCAATGGTGGAACAAAGAAAGCAGCTGCTCAGGTGACAGTTTATACGACTAAACAAGAAAGGAGTCATGGAAGTGTGGTGATGTAGAGAGAAGGGAGCTAAATCGATGACGCTAACAGCAGCTTTGAGTAACATTTTGAATGCAGGACTTTAACTTTGAATAGCTGCACCAGTTTTACACATTAAAGTGTGTTTACAGGTCTTGGAGAGTTCTACTGCACATGTGAAAGACGGCAGTATAAAAGCTTTTGTGGCTCCAGAGGAAGCTGCATGTAAGTTGCATTGTTGGTAATGTAGGCGCCAGGTTTTGAAGCCTACATTTCCCACAATACAACTAACAGTGACATCACTGGAGGCAATCTATCAGATTACATGCAGCTTCCTCTGTAGCCACAAAATGGTTGATACTTCTTTTTTCCCATATGCATTAGGACTCCCCCCCCAAGACCTGTAAACACCTGTTAAATAAGCGGAGTAACCCTTTAATCAGGCCTAAAGGACCTGGATTCGTCCTCCACCACTGCTACGTGCTACACAGAGAAAAAGCCACTGATGAGCTGCAGCTGTGTAAAATTGTCAGTCTACAAATGTTTAGTACAATTTCACATTCATTTAAATAAACTAAAATGGTCCAGATGAGAATAAAACGACAAGCAGGGCACGAACACAATCATGGACAAAACTATTACTCATCACGATTATGATTAAATGAGCCTCGATCACCTCTTGGCTGCTCCACCAAGTGGTCGGAGGTGTAAATACAAGTAAACACAAATACTCCTGAGTAAGACTCATGTCCACATATACACTGCATGTCTTGTAAAACATTTATATGTGTTAAAGTGTATCGTTCATTTCTGTTGGCTCAGCACCGATGACTGGATGGTGTGGTACAATTTTGTAAGTCCAAAATATAAATCTACTCCACACAGTGCCAAAAGGTGGTTGCCAAGGGAAAGAACTCGCCAAATGAATGTAATAGGATTTGATTTATCTACGAATAGCGAGAGGTGCAGGCACATAAACAACAATATACGGACAATGGGAAAGAAAGAAAGAGGCTGCTGTTGAGCTCCGCTGCTATCATAAACAGATATGTTGTTTGCTGTTAAGTCTTTTATTTAATGACCAGTTATTCTGATAAACATCCAGCTATTCCTCTTCACAAGAGCAACTGATATAACCCTTTCTTATTGCTCTCATAAAAACCATAACGCACACTCAATCACACACACACAAACGCAAACACGCACACACTCACGCACACACTCAGAGCCATCATGAATAATCATAAGAATATGGTGTGATATCTCAGCCAAATGAACTACTCTTTAAGGCAACATCCTACTTGTTGTTTTTGCCCACACTGCATCTTATGGCCAACATCGCCATGGTGATCCATCGCTAGAATGTCTGTGTTGCTATTCTTGAAAAAAAAAAAAAACCCTCCGGCCAAAATCTCCAGTTCAATCACCTCCTGATCACAGGCCATCACAATCCATCATTTGCCAGCGTTACAAAAAAAGGAGTGAATGTTTCAGGCATCTCACATAATCACGGTTGATAGAAACTCAGATCCTTTTATCATTTAAGGATAGAAAACCCTCCTTTAGCACACAAACACCCCTCGAATCCACGTCTCACAAACACATGCAGCAGCACAGATTGTCCCATGCAGTGCGTCCGCGGTGAGGAGAATTACATTGACCTAATTCACTTAACTGGACCAGTTAGATTTTTGGTCATTGGCTGGCTGAGCTTGAGTTTGATCCTCTGAGCCGAGCTCCAGCAGCTTCCAGCCTCAATAAAATCATCCTCTGCCTCTGACAGAACCCATCTCTTGGTGGGTTATTAATACCAACAGAGCAGACAGGATGTTATGCACTGATTCTTCAAGCTTCTCATCAACAAAGCGACATGAGAGGAGAAGAAGGTCGCCTTCTCTCCCTCTGCTCCATCTGTCCCTCCATACTGTACCCACATTAAGAATACTGGCATGACTCGGACAGCCGAGTCAGACAACTTGACAACTCCTAACAATCCTCCGAGGGCTAGTTTTTTTCTAAAAACATTTAAATGTCAATCGCACATCTTCCTAGCTGTGGCTTTATTTTGTATGACGCAGGCTGTTTTAAATGGCTCCACATGGATAAAAATAAAAGAGAAAAGTGTGAAAAAATATATCACTGCATGATTATGTGCTCTCACATAAGCCACAAGTGTTAGGATGCCAGACCAGCAATAATAGCCAAGGCTATATACTTCAAAAAGGCAAGTGGTCTGTTATTACCTAACTGCACTATTTTAGGGGGTTACAGGTTATGCAAGAAAAACTGGAGCTAAGCCTCTACATCACAGCTAAGAGTAAAGACAGCGACTCTGTTCTGCACTTCATTTGGTTTGGAGACGCTTACACTCCAGCAGCTCTCGCCAAAACGTGTGCTAGATAGCATTACATTTGCCAAACTCATCGCTTATTCCTCCTCCTCCTCAAATCCTTCTCGCTGTGAAAGTGAAACATAAGATTCTGATTGAAAAGCAGAATCTGAGTTGCTGGTGCAAGTATGTTTTTCATTTGTAGGGATACAAATATCATGAGGCTTTTTTTTGATTGAAACAGTGACTCAAAAAAGTAAGAAATAATTTAACCTTGTATAAATTTTCATGTTTTTTGTTCTATCATGTTGGGTCAATGTGACTAAAGTAAATAACTTCTGGTCAAAGTAAATAAATAAAAGTGTTTATTCCATTATTGAATAGAAAGTTATAGGAAACTTTTATATTTCAAGTCTTAATCATTCAAGTGCACTATTAAAATGGGTTATTTATCTCCTGTAATAAATCACACATGTAGTTATTTCATTTATATAAATCTGGACCCTTTGCACTTTGCAGTCATCGTGCATGTTTTCCACAGCAATAGATGGATGCATTGCAAAAGCTAATGGAAGAGAAAATAGTTCTCAGTGCAAACATACATCTATTGTTACCATTAACAATAGATAGTATTAGATAGACATGTTTTTTGTTTGAATTCATTATGATAATGTTAATGTTAATTATGTTACATGTGAGCGAGACATGAGGTTGTTGGACACAGTTAGTAATGACAGCGATGGCGCTAAGCACACAGCACCTGACGCAAAGAATGAGCAGCGACAGAAGGTCGTTCAGCTGCTAACCAGGTACCACAAAGCACACAGTCCCTGAACGACCCTGCTGCTGCAACAACACGCCCCTGTAGCGGCTAACGTTAGCACAAAGCACGCAGCCTCTGAGCTGAACAGAGCTGCAGCAGCAATAGCCTCCTTCAGTGGCTAATGTTAGCCCGGACTAACTGACGCACCGGGTAGCCTTTCCAGATTAAGGGACAATTATGACGGCTATTTTGAGTGTGTCATTTCTGCATTTAATACACTTGTTTGCTTGTGTATCTTTTGGCCTAAAAAGGGACTGCGTTGAACTTAGCAAACTAGCCGCGAACGCTTCTCCCAGCTGGCTTCTCCTAAAATGTAGCTTGCTTTTGCTGAATTCTGCCGTCTAACCAACCCTAGCTTTAACATTAGCATTAGCTTACTCTAGCTAGCTAAAGAGATACAAATCTTCTAGCAACAGTCATCATTTCAGCTAGAAAGGTGAGACCTGTCCTCGTTTATTTCTGTCTATAAGTACCTTTTCTAGCTAATCTGCCACCGTTATCAGTGTAAACTGTGCTGTGCTGCAATGATGAATCACTGTAACTTTATAAGTTTTAGCGAGTATTTTGTATTCCAGGTTCTGTGTTTATATTCACACAGTTTCCTCAGTAAACAGGGAGCTCCCTGGCCTGGCCTGGCCTATATATGCTGTGGCCGAGAGCGACTGCACAGTGCAACAGAGGCTGGCTGTGCTCCACTTAGATGTTAAAGGGCATGCTAACATTTTGAATTCATGTTGTTTTGCACCACATATTGTTCTAATAAACCCCGAGTGGATGAAATGTCCTGGAGACTTCCTCCTCCACACTCCTCTGTGAGAGGCAAAAACACAACTCGTAAAGACGGAAAATTACATTTCAGAACCGGCAGTATCAGCAGGCAGCGACATATCGCTGGCTTTAAGTGTGCATTTCTTATCCACAGCTAAGTACCTTCAGGTGGGGGAAACAGCTTTCTTGATATTCTGTTTATTCTTATGTAAATCAGAGGATCATTTGTTGTGGATTCAGCCCGGGATGATGTCCTTAATATAATCTGAATGAAATAAAAATACAAGACCAAAAATAGCTGACATTAATATTATTTATATCACTGTATTGGTGTCACAGCTATTTATGACAAAAAGATTAATGCCAATTAAAGGCAACTAAAAAAGAGAGCGGGGGGTTATTTAGGGGTGGATACGTATTTCATTTTAACAAACATCTTATTCCTTGAAGTGTTCAAGAGAATAAACACGGAGATGAACGGAAGAGCAGCTTTGAAATGGGAGCAACAAAATCAAAATGTATGAAATAATTTCAGCACAGTGTTGTGTAAACTGAAATCTGCAGCTATTTACTTAATCATGACAGAGGAAAGACAAATAAAAGGCTATCACTGGAATATTCTGTCTATTGTGCTTTAGTCAAAACTACAAGTTGGCACAACAAAGACACGTCGCAATCAAACATAATCAATTCATTTTGATTTTAAACACGACGAATCTGACAGAGACGATCAGAAAGAAAAACCTCACAAGATGGAATTTTCTCTGTTTCCCGGTGCGTGTATATTCACACCTTCACCATACTCTTCTCTTAAAACTCCATCTCCCTTTCTCACATACGCACACACACTCAGTCACACTTCCCTCCTCTCCATACTGTTCTAACACCTCTCGGCGGTTATGATCTTCATGGCACTTTTATAAATCCGCCTCACTGAGCCGAGCAGCCGGTTGCACTTCACTCCTGCTCGGCGATGATGGGAAGATGAGCACGGACGAGAGATGTTTATCAGATAATTGCGTGCAGATGGACACGGCCAATAACTCATTTGCAAACCAGCATTTTAAAGCAAATCTATAACTGTGGGTTTCTTTTAAAAAAAAAATAAAAAAACACAAATGCATCGGGACGTATTCTTCTAATCGTTCAGGTTAAAAAACAAACCTTTCAACAGAGTGTGCATGTAGAAATTATTCAGCGTGGCAGTGGGACTTTTGTAGGAAAAGCCCAGGTGTCAGTAATGACATTAACAAGGCTGCGTTCAAGTAAGTCATGACTCGTGTGACACTGAGCCCGCGTGCACAATGCAAGGACCCTGAAACTGAGGCAGCGAAATGGAATTCAGCCGTGATTCATTTAGCTACTTAGCCTTCTCCTGAGTCAAAATGTGTCGCGCCGGGAAATATATAAAAGGTTGAGTGTAAAGGTTGCAGGGTGTAACTTACGTAAGAGCGATTTTTGTTTTGTTTTGTTCGGTGCTATTATGCTGTTATACTGCCATTATTCGAGATTTTTTTTTTTCTACAGCGCATTTGCATGAAAGAGATCAAGATCCTTGAAGAAGCCACACACACACAGACACACACACACAGACACACAGAGACACACACACAGACAGACACACACACACACAGACACAGAGAGACAGACAGACACACAGACAGAACTAACAGCCCTCCTGAGATGCACAGTCAAAGCCCGTTTCTGTCGCGGCAATTCCTCTACCACATTTACGTCACGTCTCTACAAAATCAAAACGGTGTGCAATGATTGACTGATTGATTAATTGATTTAATGGCTAGTTACGCGGCTCATGATGTCAACAGAAAAGGTGGCTTAATGCACATAAAAGAGGTTCAGCTCAGGTTTTTACTCCGCGATTATCGTGGCCAAATGAATTCACAACAACAACAAGAACATTACCGCAATATTAGACATTTGAAAAAAATAAAATGTGTTATTCACAATCATGAAAATAGGACCCGAATGCAAAACAGGCAGGTAGAGAGCAAATAGTGAGCTTTAAATAAGCTGATGTAAATCTGAAGCAAGCAGCAAAACTGATAAAAAGAGTCAGGGGCAAATCCACAAAAAACAAGAGAGAAATACAAAAACTAAATACGGTACAAACAAAGAAGCACTGGGAACATTGGCAGGAACATGAGGAACACGAGAGACGCGGGACGGTCGTAAGCAAAACAGACGAACTGACAAAGAGTGAGCGAACAACAGAGGGCTTCAATACAAACTCAGCTAACGAGGGGATGAGGTGCAGGTGGAGCGACACCGGGAACAGGGCGGCGCCAACGAGGCTGATGTGAGACAGGTGTGGGAGGAACAATCGGACTGGGGAGGAACACAGGAGGAGACAGAACACTGGGAACACTGAGCAGGAAGTGACAAAACACAAGATGCTATAACTTCAAAATAAAACAGAAAAAAAACCAACCATGACATTTAACTTTTGTTAACCGGGTGTTTTGTCTGTTTTGACTGTATAAAAATGAAGCCAGTTATAACGAAATGGCCGTCATGAACTCGTAAACAAAAGATGCACAAGGACGAATGTCTTCGCTGGATTTTGTTAGACGATATTGTCGTGTTTGTATTATTAAAGAGGCACAACGTCGTTTTGGAGAAAAAATTCCAACTCAGAATTCTAACATTTAAAATATTAATGAGAAGATAACACACACTCAGATTTTTTTGTTTCCAGAACTGAATAAAAAACACTGTTTTGAAGCTAGAAAGGTGGCAGGGTCCGCCAAATATAAACAAAGTAAAGCAGTATGAAATTTAAGGTCAGTTTGTTTACTCCGTCTGCCAATGAAGATCTTTCTCCTCCAATTAAAATGTCCTGTTTCGTTTTCTAATATCACCGTTGTCATGAATATTGCGATACTGCGACACGGCTAACACAAAACTCACACTGGCAGGTTGTGACTGGCAAAGAAAAACCTGCCAACACAGGATATGTGAAAGCAAACCGTCTGTGTTCATGGCTCCTTGTAAAAAAAAAAAGACTGGCTCAGAAATGGATTGGAGAATGCAGCAGCACCACAAATAAAACAGGTTCACTCCAGTAAAGGGTGCATAAAAGCCCTGTCCTCTATATGTGGATGTGTGCTTTCCCCCCAAACCTGTGCTGAGTGTGTGAGAAGAGGTCAGGCCTCGCTGTCATGCTGAATGCACTGGTGAAATGTGTAAGTGTGTGTGCATGGGGCAGTCAGACATGATGGTGTATCCAGACAGGACATCCATCTCTGATTTGAGTGTGTGTGTGTGTGTGTGTGTGTGTGTGTGAGTGTGTGTGGCCGCTGAGAGCCCAGCGACTGCTTCTGGACGATTCCTCAGCGGGCCCTGAGTGTGTCAGCAACTGTCTGCAAGCACACTACCGCCATAAATACACTCCACTCTCCACTGGATGGAAGTCAAATAGTAATATGACAGCGAGAGAAAGAGAGAGAGAGAAAAGGGGGGACGGGAACAAAAAGTGTACAGTGGAGAAGAGGGACAACAAGCTGTGCACCGACAGCAGAGAGCTCAAGGACGTTCTTTGCAAAGAAGTCCACATTCAGCTGGAGAGCAGTGTGAGGTGGTAGTTCAATAAACAGATAGACTCATGTTTAAATGGATAAGAGAGGGAGGGAGGGAGGAAGGGGTAGAAGACCTGTCTGAGATACATGCACATTAGCATTTAACCCCTCGCACATCACAAGCCTCTACTCTTACTCTGTCAGCAGCTATAACTCAATAATCAATCACATTGACGCAATCCACGGAAACACCGAGATTGAGAGCGAGCAGTCAGGCGGTGGAGTTGTGAAGACAAAAATCCTCTGTGAGCAAACTCGCCAGTGTCCAAAAATAAGAGCCGGTGTTTGCTTTGCTCACGTCCCAGATAAGAAAAAACAAACAGAGCCACTGTGATGCTCATTTCAGCCACTTAATGGGACTTAAACTGAGCCTCAGAGGGTGCGAAGATGATGTGTTCTAGTCCTGCAGACACCCTGCCTGTCTGCCTGTTTCTCTTTTCTGTTCCTACGCCTGCTGACAGAAGCGGGTCACTCAGTCAACACAGCGTTGCCATAAATCCACCGCTACGCCGAGGAACACTGAAACGAGCCTGCAGCTTCAGAGGGCAACGATAATTACACAAAAAAACACTGCAGAGCCTGACAACAACAAAAACCACTCCAAGGGCTCCTCAGACCATGACTGAGGGGGAACCTTGGACAATTATTTCTCACTTCTGAACTCAGGGACGGGCTCGGAAACAAATGAGGCCTCGGTGTGAGAGAGTGTGTGGGATATTTAGGAGGCATGTTGACTACAGAGCTGATCAATATGAAAGCAGCAGTAATTAGGCTGCACAGCTTTAATTTTTCATCAGCGTGTAATTACACTGTAGTAACAACACAGTCTGGACGGGCAGACTGGTGTGTGTGTGTGTGTGTGTGTGTGTGTGTGTGTGTGTGTGTGTGTGTGTGTGTGTGTGTGGACAGCAGCACGGAGATGAAAAAACACTTCATCCACGGCGCACACGCACGCACGCACGCACGCACGCACGCACGCAGGCCTGTTCGGTGAGACGAGCCCCGCAGAAACCACAGGCTGTGGTGGCATGACGCCTGGACGGACACACCCCCTCCAGGCTGTGGCATCGAACCAGCGACGCTGTGATAAACAAACGGCGGCTTGCTCCCGTCTGCGATATTATCATCATCACAGTGACTGATCCTGGTGGAGTGAACCCCATCATTACCGCTCGGGATTCACATTTGCGCCGACACACGGGGCCTGATCGTGGGTTCGCGATTCGAACCCTCGTCCCCCCCCTCCAAAAAAACCCCAACACACAGCTTCTCCCGTCACAGATTGACAGATGACTGCACGGATGACATCTTCATCAAAGCAGCTCCACACACACATAAACACACACACATACTACTCCCCGCCTCTCTAACCAGCGCGGCGGTGCGCTCCCGGTCCCCCTCACGTTCATCATGTCTCACCTTGTTTGACACATTTGAGGCGGACCGGGTCTTTGCAGTGCTTGATCACGGCCAGCACGTCCCGGGTGGTGAGTCCGGCCACTGGCATGTTGTTGACCTCAAGCAGCAGCTCATCCTGGGCCAGTTTGCCGCTCTGGATCAGTCCCTTTCCCTGCTTCACCTCGCCGAAGTAGGGGAACTGGCCGTTCTCCGCGCCCCCCTTCAGCTCGAACCCCAGCTCCCCGTCCTTTCCGCGGGTTATCACCGCTTCGTGGACTTTGTTGGTCCAGTGGTTTTTCTTCTTGAGGCTCTTAGACATCGTTAGGGCGAGTTAATCACCGCGGGCTGGCCCATAGAAAAGCCTCCTACCGTCTCATCCCTGCCTTTGTGCGACCGGCTGCAGCTTCACAGCGCCCGCGGCTCCATCATCAGCGGTGCACGCCACGCGCAGTGTCCGCTCGGCGAGCCGCGCAGTCGGGCAGAGAGCTGCAGTACGGCACGGCGGCGGATGAAATAATTATTACTCTGTCAGACACACAGACGCAAGAGACAGATACTGGCGGATGACCCGGATGTGAAGCCTGAAGGAGGGGAGAGGAGAATGGTTCTGGTTCGGCGTAAAAGGATGGAGAGGAGGGGAAATAACACAGGAGGCGCTTCACTCCCACCACACTGCCAGGGGCGCTTCCTCAGGCTCACTGTGATCACACACTCAGCCGATGACATGGAGGAGGTACATCAGTTTACACTACAGCATGCACAAACCTCAGCCTTTATATGATCCAGCCTCCGCGTTCGGCTCGGTTTCGCGAATTAAAACAGCCTCAAATCGGACTTTTCGTCGCCTAAAGTAGCAGGAAGCATCCTGTCAGACATGTATGAAAAAGTGTTTTATGGAAGAGGGGAGAATGAATGTGAGCAGGAGGCGATACTGTTGTGATTATATGCAACATGCAGTGGAGATTTGTATGCATCCAGAGCTGGACCAAATGGGGCCCCACAGACCCCCTCAGGGAGCCCGAAGGCTTCAGGTTCATCATGTGGAACTTAGTATGGAAATGAATGCAAGTTTGTTTGTTGGTTCTGCGTTGACACTTAAGCTCATTAAAAGCTGAAATAATAACGTAGCCTCAAGGAAAAAGCTGCATTACTTTAGATTAGTGGAGACCCATGTGGATGAGGGGCCCCCCAGATTTTAGGCTCTATTATTATTAATGCCAGGATTGGGCAACAAAACCCAATATCTCATGTATTTTTTTTAATAAATACTCCAATATCAGTATTGTGATAATATTGCAGGGATGGCTATCGGTACTTTTGCGACATAATAACGCAATGAGATTTCCTAAGTTTAAGACTCTATCGCAATATAACGACATCCAGATTCTAAGACGATTATGTCACGATAATAATATAATATTAGTATACGCCAAGCATTGTGTTATCGCCATTTAATATAACCTTTTAGTGGGGTTACATGTTGCATTTTACTGAATAAACTTGTGGGTTTTACATGCACAATATGTACTCAGCACACACAGTAATCATAACTCGAAACAAGAGCATCATTATTACTTTTCATGCAAACACTTATTTTTAATTATTGCTTTTTTACAAAATCTGCAAGCAGCAGATGTAACAAGATGTTTCATGCGATGGGAAGATTGTGGTTTTGACTCCTGCATGAAATTCAGACGCTTTTTTTTTTTTATTCAGCCAACTTCACATAGTGGCCAAACAGTGTAATTACAACGTCACGTGACTCACTGGGGCCTTCAAAAAAAATAACACTTTTTCCTTAAGCTTACATTGTGAATGACAAATGACACATTTCACTGGCATAATCGGATCCATCCAATTTAGAAAGTCTAGAAAAGCCATGTGATAAAGTCACTTTATCCCCATTCAAGTAAGATGGAGCCTAAACAGGAAATAACCCGAGCTGCGTGCTCGTGCTGCGAGCTGCACAATCCGGAAGATTCATGTAATTTTATACTCGGGAAGTCAAAATTTTTGGCTTCGTGTGCAACTGAGCAGCTTTCATAGGAGTAGGACACACTACTTCCTGTACTGGCACTAAACGTTGGCTTTGAATGTAAATTATGAGGTGCAGAATTATCCATTACAGGACTGAATGCAAAGGCAAACTCGGCTACATATAGAGAGGAAATGGGGGTCAGTGGGGGCTCACAGCACGTTCTCGCCCTGAGGCTCTGTGGCTGGTTAATGCAGCCCTGTTTATGCACCTCTACTTTCCTGGGACTTTTCACTTTGCTTCATCCGCTTCCATATGCAGCACGACCAGCACGTCCGGTCCTGCTCGCTGCTGAAATACGACTGCTAACAGGCACGACAGACTCCTAAAAGTGTAATGGTAAACTCACCCTTTGCTCGCCTGTGGTCACGGATCGTTGGTCTGTGTAAATGTGAGAGGTGAGCACTTCACTTCATCATCTCACATCAACGTTTCAACTGTACGAGGCAGCGGAATGACGAAACAGTGCGCCCGACTTGCTCCCAGTATCTGCAAACCCTGCTGTGAAATTCAGCCTGTTCAAGTTGGTCAGCGTTACATAATTGCGACGATGACATAAATCCAAGTCCAACAGAAAAATGACAAATCCTTTTGTTGCCATTACTTTTTCATGATTGCACGGCTTTTCCCGAAGCGGGCGAAAGTAAAGTTTCATTCAATATTTAACACACATGTCAAGAGCTGCTCCTCTAAGTCTACTGAGGATGATTGTCCCTCTTAGTCCCACTCTGAGCAGGGCCGCTGTGTGTGTGTGTGTGTGTGTGTGTGTGTGTGTGTGTGTGTGTGTGTTTTAAGGACACACGCATGTGTTTCTGTAATGTGAGTACCGTCCCTACAAAACAACATTACTGTACACAAACCCACTCGTGCATTTGCAACCAGTAAATAATCCATGTGGAGCGGCGGATTCACTCTCACTGTCACTTTACTTTCTTCAGTGTTTCGGCATTTAGGTCACGCTGTGCGTTTTCTGGTTACCAGCAGATGCTTTTGACAGTAATTCTGAGAAGATGATGATGCAGACGAGATGATTATGAAAGACTAACCACCACCAGTGGAGAAGGAGCACTGGTATCGGGCAGAAAACTGGCTGGATTAAGAGATTATATGCACAGAGGGGAAATGAATTCCTGCTTTTTCTTTAAAGATGCCCCTCCTGGTGGATGTCTGAACTGCAGCTTCAGGAGGACTGGCCTTAGCTGTAATTCAGGGGTTGAGTTTAAAAAACACAGACTCCAACGACATCTCGTTTAAAAGCTCCTGGGTGGACTAAACTGTGAAACCATCCGACGATGCCTTCAAACGGATAAAAAAATCTGGCACCTTGCAGCTTCATTTGTAACACGTGTAGTATTCTTGTGTGTGCAGGATTTTACATTTTTGTCTCGTGCTCATCAAATCTATATCTGGATCAGAGTATTTCACTACAGAAAGAAAATGACATCAGCTGTCGAAGCTTTGAGCTGGTGCGTCTAAATTTGGAGGCACTTCAAGCAAATCACCGGCTCTCAGAGATTTTTCTGGTTGACGGGGGTGCAGCACAGCTCTCGGTGTCTTGTGTGGCCACTCACACGTGGTCGCGCACACAGCCTCAGTGTCGGGCGGAGGTGTCCTTATATGAGCCGCTAACAGCATTGCAATGAAGTCCTCTGGTCAGGGTGTCATTGTGCTGTACGATGGGGGGGAAAATAGCTTTGAAAAACACAGCCCCAAATGTATCTGTTATTTTTTCTCAGAAAGCTGCAAAATGCCATCCAACTCTTTCACTTTCCTGCCAAAATGTTAATGATCAGAATAAAACAGTTGTATTAGGCGCGATCGTGCATCCGTGGAGGCCTGTAAATATGTTTGCGACTGTGTTTGTGCGTGCTGGGTGGGGGAGGGAGATGAAAGAAGAGGATATTACTTTATATCATCATTATAGACAGAAAGTAATGAGCATCCTAAAGCAGACTGCCAACAACAGAAGGCAAAAATACAATAACACGAGGCAGTCTGCGCACTCAGAGGGGGAATTTCAATAGAGATTATATGGATTTAGCTCGCTGCCTCTCTCGTTGACTCTCCGCTTTGTGCACTTGCTGTTAGGGAAGAAATGCACACTTAGTTGTTTTTATAGCTCGGCAAAGACAGGGGGGAGCGGGGTCACCTTCACACAGGCTCTCTGAACGGGCCGAGCAGACAGAGTCCGCCCGTCCTTCTCATCTGTACTTTATCCACAGATGCGCAGAGACAAACATATTAACGACCATCTGAAGTCTGCTGAGACGGTAACGATGTCTGGAAGACGCTCCAAACTTTGAAATGAAAAAGACGGCACAGTGGCACCAGTAAGGAACCCAAGGGTGTGCTGGAGAGGAGGAGCAGTTAAAAATCAGATTCAAACATGCGCCCACACACACACACACACACACACACACTCGAGCGCGGAACACACATAGAGGAATAAGTTAATTAGACTGACTTGCTTCAGGGAATTGGCAGCTAAATCATGTTGGCTTTTTCCTCCAAGCTCACAATGAAATTTAATTATGTAGTGAAACTTGTGATGGCAGAGCACACCTGTACAAAGTCCAGACTGACTCCCAACCAAAGCACCGAGACTTCCTCCTCACTGGAGCCTGGATGGGAACTCAGACAAGCTGATCAGCTGATATTAGCTTTGGACAAATAGCCTCCGTCTCCGTATCGGTGGGGCCAATATGTTGGCTGATACTGACAGACGTGCTAAATGTTTGAGGAAATTTAGAAACACGTGATGCGATATACTGATACTGACAGTATTAAAAAAAAAAGTGATGTCATGTTAAAGGTGCAATATGTAAGAATTGACCAGATTCAAATGTCAGATTCATTCTCAAAACAAATAGGGGGCAGCAGATTACAAGAGTTTATTAGCGCTAACTGTAGCTACCCTTTGCTAGGTAGCTTAGTTAGCCGTGCAGCTACCGGTTAGCGCTTGGAGCAACGCTGTCAAAATGTTTTTTTTAAATGTATATGTAAAAAAATATCACTGCTGTTAAGTAAAAGATTGTTATTTAAACGTGGCGTAAAGGATCCAGAAGCCTACAGTCCTCAATTACACGGTCACTTTATTATAGACCAGTATATAAGCTGCTCGCACACATCTTATGAATTCTCTCTCTTCTGGTCCTCTCTGATTTTCACCCTTTTAAGTTGTAAATGTGGATCCACAGATCAAAAAAAAAAAAAGAGCTGGTTATTGCACACAGTTCTCAAAAAGATGTTTCTTTAGACAAGATTTGTGGTCCGGATTGAACTTTTGCTTCGACTCCCCGGCCGGCTGCAGCGATGAGCAGTTTGATCGTTAACATCACCGTCATCTCTTTCTCTCTTTCTCTCTCCACTTTCCTCAACTACACCTTCATTTTTGAAGAAGCTTCATATCCTCGCTGTTTGATCTCCCTCAGAGGGCTTTGGGGATTAACTAAATGACTCCACAGTTAGCTTTTTAAATCACACAATGCCTCCCATAAATAGTGTCCTCTCAGCTAATGCCTAATCATTGTGCTTGAGCAGTGATGGCTTAGCGAAGTCTGCGAGACAGGAGTCAGCCTTGGCACCGCTCTGACCCATTTGTAGGATGCTCGTTGTCATCGTCTTGGTGTTTATATATAAAGATATATAGCGAGAGGAACAGGACAGTTGCTGTGATAAGCCTATCACTCGCTCTAATTCCTTTAACGTTTGATCGGCTCATGAATACTGGAAAGGATTGTGTGCCACAGCTCCTGCTCTTAAATCACCACAGCTTGGTGGAAAATCACTCTCTCCGCTCAGGATTAATTAGTCCTAATCTCGGGGTGTTTCTGATGGAGTTTTTATATGAAAGACCAAGACATCTTTGTCAGGAACCATCTATGTTAATTATATTAAAACTGGTGATTAGATTTTCCTCAGCTGTCTCCTCCATGACCATCAAGCAGCGATCAGTCTTGGTCATTGGATGCAGATACGGATTGTGACCACTAGATGGAAACATTTACTACAGAACTGAGCTGCTGGATGACATTAAATCCCCCATTTCACCACTACAGAGGCTTTAAATTCAGTGTTAGGTAAGTCTCCCTCCACTTACACATATATTAAAGCTTCAATGTGCAGAATGATAAATCTGCAGCGTTTGAGACTAGAAGGTCCTTTAAAGTTATCAGGTCAGGACTATTTTTGCAGAGGTGGATTTACAAAAGTGATGTTTCTAAGTACAGTTTCAGGGTATTGTAGTTTACTTAAGTATTTCCATTTACTTCTACTCAACTACCTTTTACAGGCTAAATACTGAACATTGTACCACATATTAGATATTATAGATAAAATGAACCCAAAGGATGAATTTCACAAGCTAACCAGCAGTATATATCATAAAAAGACAAAAAAGCTCCACCTTTTCAAGAAACAAGAAAGTAATGTACATGTTAATGTATAAATAATGATACATTATTCTGGAATGGCCCATTTTGCATAAGTGGGTATTGTTACTTTTTGTATTGTAAGTTAATATATGTTAATGCGAACACTTTTGTACTTTGAGAGTATTTCAGCGCTGTTGTGTTCATTATCTACTCACCGATGGAAAGTCAGGTGAAGTTTCGTAGTCCACAAAATATTTCTGGAGCTTCACAGCAAAACAGCTTGGCACAAGAAGATAGGGACTTCTTTTAAAACATGGAGTAAAGTGGGAGACTTCTCGTCTCCGACAGTCAAACTTTTGAAATGGAACCCATTTGCATGTTGCCAGTTTCTGGAGTGAATATGTTTTTTGCATTTTAAAATAATTAAAAGTAGTTCACAACTTTTTTTAAAGGTGTCTTTGAACACATCTACAGGGGACCTTTAAGATGCTTTAACAAGCTGACTATTAAACCTGCCCCTCACAACTTGGTTCACATGATGCAAAGATGTGTCAATGAACGACCAGGGCTTTAAAAATAAAAAAGCTGCTTTCTGCAGTGCTGGACCTGAAACCAGAGATGTCCCTGAGGAAAGCAACATAAACTGTTAATGAATTATATGTTAACTGCTGTTTTTACAGTAACTGTTGCACACATATCTATGAAGTAAAATATAAAATGTATGATCAGTGAGTTATGAGACAGTCAAATGACTGTATGAAAAAAAAATCCTCATTAGCAACGTTTCTGTAGAGCCGCAACCGGCGATTAATCTGATGTCATTTCTCAGTTAAGCATTCAGGTTAACAAACATTATATTTGTGAAGACTGTCTGCTAAAATGTCCCAGAGGTGGATGTTCAAACAAACATTTTGTCCAAACAACAGTTTAAACTCAAGTAGAATGAAAGAACAGAAAAAAACACTAATTCTCACAGTGAGCTGTCATTTTGTTTTGCAATCTGACGTCAACCAATCACACTCTGACCGATGAAGCAACAATGTTCAAACATTCACACACAAAAAAACGACAGGAGAGCGTTTATTGCATAAGTCACCATGGTTTTACCATAGCAACTCTTTTATTAGCAAAATCATGGAGATTAGTCCACTAATGTGCCCGTCCAATGGAAACAGAGGGTTGGGGGTCTAAGGGGGATATGTAACTTGAAACCATCACAGATCATGATCAATAACGGTGCACCTGTACTCCACCTGTCCGTCTGTCTACGCACTGAACACAGATCTACATATGGTCCTACCGTCTGCTACAAGGCCGCCATTGGCATCCTCTTTTCAAAGCTTCTCTTTGCTTCATGATTCAATCAGGAATGTTACAGTTTGTAGCGGCGCACCAGCAACGTGCACTCATTAATCAGCGAGTAGCTTCTTTTTTTTTGTTTTTTTTTTGGTCATTTAGAAAAATAAAACTTTGAAAGAGGATGACAAGTAGAGGAATAAAGTCCCTTTGTTTTTATATTGTGCACACATTCACACAGACACACGGCATCATTCACACTTGGCTTTTGATCAGAACAAAAGCTCCCCACTCGCAGCACACATGCAAACCACACATCTGAAAAGGTTTACACGCAGCTCTCACAGTATGTCAGAGTCAGAGTGAATTGGTCTACAGAGTGACTTGGTCTTGCTTGGTTTGTCCAAGGAGGCAAAAATAATGCGACTTTGAAATAACCAGAAAGAAATCGATAATAGACGCGGGGTGGCGGCAGGGTAACATCTACGTAAAGCTAACATCTAACTCAACAAAAAGCAAACACTGCAACTAAGGCATGCAAGGCACAAGCACCTACAAACAAAAAGACAAAAAGTGTTCATTCATGGACAAAAAAAAAAAAGAAAAAAAAGAAAAAAAAATGTCAAGGCCCCCCTTCTTATATAAAAATTTAAAATAATGATAATAAGGTAAAACAAGCACATTTTAAAAACTGTGAAAAATCCCCGGCCATAGACAGTTGTACAAATACTTTACACAAAATGTTTTTTCTACACACCGTCTTTAAAACTTTTAGAGATGAACATAAGTTAATAAGAGGTTAAAAGTGACATTCTCATTCTCGTCCCCTCCAGTCAGAGTCCCCTTCAATAAAGTCACTTGGAAAGCCGGCCGACCGGGCTGCCTGAACACAAAGAAACAAAACGTGATTAGAGGAGGAAAAAGGAAACAGACGACACCAGCTCGTGCTCGAAGCGGCAGGCGTTACCTTTAGAAAAGGCCGCAGTCCTTCAGGTTGTTCTTGATGATGACGTCAGTGACGGCATCGAACACAAACTGCACGTTCTTGGTGTCGGTGGCACAGGTGAAGTGGGTGTAGATCTCCTTGGTGTCCTTTCTCTTGTTCAGGTCTTCAAACTGGCACTGAATGTAAGCGGCTGCCTCCTCGTAGGTGTTGGAGCCTGACGGAGACAGGAAACAATTTAAACTGGGCATTAGGTATCGACTAATACGTGACATCATGCAAGTACACAACTCAGCTAAACACAACAAATAAAGGTGAAGTCGTTTCTTGAAGCAGAAATGTAATATATTTATAATATATATAAATATATTTATGTTATAATATTATATATTTAACTGCCTGATCTGTAATGGCGGCAGCTGGGGAATAACTGTTCGTTTTAATAAATCTTACATTTGGACACAAGTTTGTTCGCTGAAACAAAGGATCTGATTATTTTGGCCTCTCAGCATCACAGCTTACCAAGAAAACTGTTGTTGACAGTCAAAATTGTATAAATTAGGTAAACTCCAAATGTAGAGGGCTTTTTTACCTTTTAATCAAACAAAGTTTGTGTCTAATCAGCACTGATTGTCTGTGAAATCTAAGTATTACTAGAACCTGACAAAGACACATTGTTATATGCAAAAAGCCGCCCACACAGTTCCAGAGCAGAGCAGAGAAAAACTAAATATCTTTGTGTATCTGTTGAGACTGCCGCGCCTTTGAGAGGCAACAAGAGGCCGACAGACTGAGAGTTTAAATAATGGAAAACTGAATGTGATCAAGAATGTTCTGAAGCTCTCGGTATATAGATATATAAAGCAAAGAAGATTAAGAGTAGATCTGTAAGTATTTTATAGACTTACTACAAAGATTTTGCTGGCATGTTTGTAGAAAGATGATTTTAAACCACATGTTGCTTTGAGCTGATTTAATGTCAGGCTCCCTGAAACCCAGCGAGAGCTTTAAGACTCATTATGTAGGATTTAAATTAACTCGTTTGATAATTCCTGAAACTTTAAAAAGGCATTGAGTTAAATCTGTATGACCGAAGATAAGATTTAAAGACGTACATACTCAAAATACACTCAATGGATTTATTATGCAACACCACCTGGAGTACAGTGTTTGCATGTGTGTGTTTGTGTCTCGGCCTCACCTGCATATTCTGGGTAGCAGATTGTGAGTGGGCTCTTTTTGATCTTCTCCTCGAACAGGTCTTTCTTGTTGAGGAAGAGGATGATGGAGGTGTCTGTGAACCACTTGTTGTTGCAGATGGAGTCGAACAGCTTCATGCTCTCGTGCATTCGGTTCTGAATGAGAGGAGAGACGCACGTTAGTAACCGGCCGTGGTAATCTGTGCCAACTTAATTGAAAAGCTGAACGGGTCTGAGAGCTCTCACCATCTCCTCGTCCTCGGCCAGCACCAGGTCGTAGTCACTCAGAGCCACACAGAAGATGATGGCGGTGACTCCCTCAAAGCAATGGATCCACTTCTTCCTCTCTGATCTCTGTCCGCCCACATCAAACATTCTGCAGAGAGATGACAGATATACATCGTAAATATAACGCATAAACACATGTTCACATATCGATGTATAGCTAATAGCTACTATAACTAATCACAAACTATTTTGATAATCAATTACTTGGTTTGTGCATTTTCTTTTACAAAGATAAAACACATTTTCATTATGAAACCTCGTGTTGTATAACGACAAATAAATCACCATAAATTACATCCCCGTTGTTAGTCCCACCTGCTAAACTCTGATTGGTCAACTGTTTGTCCAATCGTCAACGAGAAGAAAACCAGACCAAATTTGAATCAGGGAACAAATCTGAGCTGTGGGCAGTGATCCAGAGGTCTGCAGCCGGACTATTAGAGAACACCACTAGCCATCATGTAAATGCAGTAAAATGACTGGACAAACTGTGGTGGCTGTGCTCACTTGAAGTGCAGGTCCTTGAAAGTGAAGTGTGTTTCCACAATGCCAGTAGTTTTGACTCTGGTCCTCAACACATCCTGCTGGGTAGGCACATAAGCACCATGGGATATCCTGTCCAAGTCATTCAGGTAGCTTTGGGAAGAGAGAAGTCAAAAGATTAGGAGACAAGATGGAAGTTTGCAGGCGCAGAGTAACTCTGCACTGTTCAGTTTCAAATTAGTTCCTGCTCATGTCAGTGCATTGAACTCACTATGCTGCAGAGTCGTTGAGCTGGTACTCTCGGGAGCGGCTGAAGCAGGCCTGAACGCCTCCGTCTTTCCAAAGCCGCTGGATGACCCCGGCGAGCTCGCCAGTCATGAAGCCCTCTTCTGCTGAACCCGCCAGCACGAACAGCTGCCGCGCATCATCCTACAGAGACAAAGGCCCTCCGGTCAAGAGTCATACTCCAAAATAACTTTATATAAATATGGGTCTGTTTTGTTTAAAGTTTTTAGTACTTTTAATGTCAAAATAAGATAAGTTTCAGGGAGCACTGTTTTGTATATTCATTGTATCATAGCAAAATTACATTAGATTTTCTAAAAGTGTATTAATATTGATTGACTGTATTTGGATTTGCAGTAGATCTTCATACAGTCACAGTAAAAGCACTCTGCCTCAACGTGCCATTTTGAAAACAAATTTATTGCAAAATTAGTTGCCTGTTCTGGACCTTTTAGCCTCGACACTTTGCATACAATTTGATTCCAAAAGCAACACAGTGTTTTGTGCAGGTCAGTGGCCAAAAATCGATATGTGTGTACAAGCAAAACGTCAAGAAAGAAAAGCTTTGGGTGTAAAATCGGTCACGATGACTAAGCCAGGCCAGTCACGCTGAAGCAATGACTAAGCCCCTTGTTATGCCAGGAAAAAAAAAAGACGGATTTACAAAATGAAACGACAGTTTGTTTGGAGAGAAGAAGAAATAAAATACGCAGCAGGCTGCGTTGTATTTATTTGCATCATGTTGTATTAATAAACCACACTAAACTACTGTGCACAAAGTCTGCAAAATATCATGAAGTTACTGATTATTCATGCAAATCCTGTTGCTGAAAGGCAACTCTTCTCTTCACGAACAAGGACTTTAAACTCAGCAGCACAGTGAAGTGACCGCATCAACTGAGGAACCCCCGGCCAGCTCTCATGTCAGGAAGCCTCTACTTTAATGTAGTGTTATGAATGTGATACTAAACCCTAACAGCTCTGTGTGACCTGCTGCAGAGGAGGGACTGAGAAGAGAAGTGCCCAATGGGGAAGGATGACATATGACTAAGTAGCTGTTGCCCTTATTGCAACGAGCTATGTATTTACACGGAAATACAACCTGTAATATCCGAAGAGCGGCACAAAAGCCAGCTTTGTGTTCGCTCACTCACCGCTCTGGGTGCATCAGCAAAGTCGATCTTGAGGCGTCCCATGGCTCTGATGATGGCGATGATGGACTGGATGGTGTTGCTGTAGACAACGGCCTTGTACTGCTTACATTCCTCCTCTGAGTAGCCCGCCTCGTGGATGATCCTGGCACACAAAGAGAGAACATGAGCACTTGTCTCCAAGTAGCTTTATCTGGGAAACATATACAGTATAGATCGTTATTATGATTTAAGACCACAGTCTGGCTATCGTTTTAAACAGATGTGTCATAAGTGTTCTGAAAGGCTGCATTGCACCCTCGTGATGTCACTTTCTGAACATGTTGTAATACTAGCGAAATATAATTTCAAGGCCACACTGCCCAGCCCTAAGTTTGTTCATTATGTAGATTATTGTGATTGGATAAGAATGAAAGTGGCGTGTTGAGACAAACCACACAGTTACTATATTTAGTTTCTTGGTTATTTCACAAGTCTTAAAAAAGGGGGAAGTGAGAGACTGAATTTACTCTCAAACTAAGACGTTTTGCATCCACAATTAGAGTTCAGTGACACGATACATGTTTGAAATACATAATAATAATAAATAATGATGCTATTTTCCAGATAGAGATGTGTTTGTTTATTTACCATTTTAGATGGTTTCCAATAATGTCACGAACTGAGACGGTAGTTGTTTTTTTCAATGAAACTTGAGGTCATGTTTAAACAGTGTGATACCAACATGAGTGTTAAAATAATCTGTGTTTACCCAGCATAACAAGCACTGCTGTGGTTATATATGGACTAAACAAAACTGCATAGACTTACAATGATGAGATTACATTTTTATGGTCTACTGACCTTTTTAAGGGCAACTACACATGACTTTGTTTAGGGGCGTCATAAAAAGAAAACTGATTTTGTAGTGAATGAATGAATGAAGCACAACGATTAAGTTGGCTATTTAAAATTGAGACATGTGGACTCGCTTGTTACCTGAAGAAGGAGTTGGAGATGAAAAAAAACTCTTTGTCAGGATAAACTCTTGATTTGTAAAAGGGCTTTCACTCTACTGTTCATCTGAAATGTGTGATTTCAAGTAAGTTTTTATTAAATTAGTAACCTATTTGGGGCATGTTTTGCTGCTGCATGAATCACAAGAAGATAATGTATTTTTTGTAAACTTATGATGATTCCATCTTATTTGATGCCGTTATTGTCATTGTCAGGTGTAAAATTACTGACAAATGCTTGTATGGCGCCCACATGCTTCCCAGAAAGCAACTGGTAAACAACATGTCCACCACTTTCTATCCAACGAGTTAATGAGTAACTTTTGAAGTGACAGAAAAATTACAGTTTATGAACACAAGACTTGATGATGCAAGAAGATGATGAACATAATTAGGTGTCTGAGATCTCAATTTCCTGCTCGCTGTGGAATAAAACTCTGAGCGTCCATTATGAGGGGAACAGTGAATGAGTAAACAAATGAATGATTTCCCACACAGCGCAGTTGTGTGTCACCTGTCGATTACTAATAATCAGAGCTGTGTCAGTTGATCCGGTGCACATAAAGTTTACTGCGTCATGTGTCGATGATTCTCCGAACAATCACTACTTGAAGTGTCACAGCCCTGATTAGTGTGTTGAAAACCGTCCACACTTACTTCATCTGTTTGACGATGGTACTCTTCCCGGACTCTCCAGCACCTGAAAGAGAGAGAAAAGGTTGATAGTTGAATGATGTTTATTATTTTAAGTATGAGACGATAAGTAGGTACATAATTTACAATATCCTCAAAGTCTTCACAGGTTACTTTTACTGGTGAGATATAAATCCATCACAAGCATTTGCAGCCTTTTATTTATTCATCACATATTTTCTGTTGAATTAATGGGTTTGCTCTGACATGGAGCTCCGCGCTAAAATGATGTTTTTATTTTGCTGATTCAATCATCCGTCTCTTCGACAGACCTGTGAAGGTCAACATAATCAAACCAAAAGGGCTAATTCACCACAGATTAGAGCTGCAACAATTAAAAATCTATCACCATTTATTTTGATAATAGATTAATTGTTTCAAGAAAAAGATAATATATTTTCTGGTTTAATCTCCGAGTGTAAATAAATATCTTTGGATTGTGATGAAAACAGAACATCTGAGAACATCATCCTGGGCTCTGGGAAATACTGAACGACTTGTATTTTTCTTATTTTTCCTATTTTTTTCCTATTTTCTGACCAAACAACCATCAATGCATCACTGATGCATCATTAATTGACAGTTTAATCCACAATGAAAATAATCTTTTTTTTTCAACGATTGAAGTTTGTTTGGACTACAGTTTTTTCAAGCTACACTGGCGGCATTTTCACAGGGATTGCAACGATTCTGCAAATTGCCTCGGGCTCCAAAACTGGTTAAAATTCTCTTTTAACTCCAAACTACAACACAGCAATCAACAGACACCCTGAAGCCCTGAAGTCAACGCAGTTGCATAAGCTCCTAAATTAATGGGTTATGATAGCATCTTAAATCTCCCATCCCAAACAAAACTAATCACTAACAGACACTTATAAACAAAATGTGTTAATGTTAACCTACAGCAAATGATTCAGAAGCTACACAGTCACAGAATGCAGTGAGGAAGTGTCTAAGGCCTAGTTTAGCCAGGTCACAGTGCAATTGGATTAATCAACTGGATCCTCTTGGCAATGAGATTATAAACAGCTTAAACATGCCTGGGTTAGCGTTCATGCTGCATCAGACTGGCTGCTTGTTGGACGCATCTCATACGGACAATTTGATTCATACAGCGCTGTGTGAGGCTGCGTGACATCGTCACTGCCTTAAAAAAGGTGAAAGTTAAGGAGAATAAGAAAGATACTGGTGTGTATCTGTAGCCAAGAAGCGTTTGGTGGCTCATACAATTCACCAGCCTCCTCTGAGATGCAGGTGTGTTTTCAGCTGAGCACACAACATTTTTAATTACCGTACCTCTGCAGGGACTCTCAGCTCCCCAGTGAGGAGAACTGTTCACCAATTCATCGTCCCTTATGATAAACAGCTACGCACCGAAGACGCAGAGCGAACATTACTGCAAACATCACAACACACTTAAATTTAATTTCCAAACACATTCACTGAGATCCTGAGAAATTGAGGGACTTAATGGATAGCAATTACAGCAAAAATGTGCAAAACGTAAAATGGCTTACATTTGTCACAGAGCTAGGATGTTTGCTGGGACTACACCAGGGAACTCACATTACCCTCAGGCCGCAGATATCAGCCCCCAACAAACAACAAACAATGTGCCTACAGCTCCTTTGTTCTGCCTTTTCAGCTACTGTATGTGAAAATACCCCTACACATTAAGAAAGATCAATCTTTATGATTTGCATTTTTGAGAGCACAAACAGGCTACATCTGAGGCAGCACTCCCACTCAAAACACTCGTCTCAAGAGCCATGTCATTTGCAGATTACTGCATTAATGCAAACACGCCCGGCGGGATGCCCGACAGAGCGGCAAACTGCAATGAGCGCGTAAAGTAAGGCTGCATATCTCTTTGTCTTGTTCAAAGACACAAATGAAAAGACATCCACTGTCACAAATGTGGAAGAGATGTTTTCAACACGTATGGTAATTGAGCCCCATCAGGCAACAAATCCACAGACCGAGCACTAACATCTAATGCAGGTGCTTGTGGGAATCGTGACAGGAAAATTCAAATCAGGTCCATCTCAAATGACGCACAAACGCAAAAAGGACCGACTGCTGCAGCTGAGCAACGTGCAGCGTCTGTGATTGTGGTGAAGTCACATGCCCGAAGAAACAGACCTGCCCGAGCGGCAATTCACTTGAAAGACGCAGAATTCTGTTGCATTTCTTTTGAAAGAGCTCGTAGACTGCACGGTGCTGGCAGAAACCCAGTTGGCATGCACTAGCAGCCTCTGATGTGTGTGTACAGTTGTCACAGATGCTTTTTGCAGTCAGGCAGGCTGATAAGTTGCTATGCAACCTCAAGCCCGTCTTCTCCTGGCTGAGACAGCCAGCAGTGGCCATTAGCTCCCAGTTCTGGCGAGGACTGAGAGGAGGTGTGGCAGGTTTCCTTGACACGATAACGCAATTCCAGATAAACACATCAACAGGGACGTGAATATGGATGTCATGTGAAAGATTAGTTGTTGTCATATCACCTTAAGCCTGGCATCTCGGCTTTTAACCATTTTAAGGCTGCATTACAGTTCAATGATACCACTTTCTGTCATTTGCTTGTCTATTTAATGTAGTGAAAGGTGATAGAAGCCTCTGCCAGCCTGGCCACCATATTCAAATGTACTCTATGGATGTTTCCCCCCTCAGACATCCTATCAGATTACCCTTCATTTGGATAAAACAGAGCATGAAATCAACTGTAGTCTTGAACAAGGAATAACATCATGAATAAGATGTAATGACTGTGAACCTCCATTTATTTCAACCCTCCCCTCCAGAGTCAGCAGAAACACTCAGACTAGTTGAGCCGTGTAGCTTAAATCACACTGCTCAACCACCATTTAATGTATCACAATCCCACAGCCGTCTACTTTTAAATCGTATGACATTTAGATTAAATCTGTTAAAACATCAGCTCGTTTCTCAGCTAGTTACAGAGTCGCCCGGCCTGAAGTGACTTACGTTAGTGTTTATTTTCTGTATGAATGGCTGTGGAAAAACAAGGCTAGCTAGCTACTGTGATTAAAAATATAATAACAAAAGCAATCCGCTACAAAAACGACATGAGCACAGGCACTTCGGAAGGTCAGACCTGTTGAAAGATAACATCTCGGATACTGTTTAAGGTTAAGCCTTCTGTGAGCTAACTAATCCGAGCTAGCGCCGCTGCGCTAACCTCACGCTAGCTAAGCAGCTAATTGCTGAGCTAAATTAGCTTAGAGACTTAGCGCTGGGCGATAACGGCTGGCAAAACTTAACCCGCACGGCGATCTGATAACACCCGAGTTAAATCACACAGCGGGTTTTAATTAACCGGGGAGCAAAGCAACTCCACCAAGTCCAACTTTTTAGCTAACTACACCACCGCCTTGTCATTCATATAAAACCCCGAAAACGCCTCAAACTCGACCACTTGTTTGTTGCCTCAAAGTCGAGCCCCTCAAGTTATCCAGCGCTAACGCAGCTACATAAAACTTTGATTTTAGTGCGTGTGAAACAATGTGTAACGGTTGGGAACAAGTCTGGAGCAAAGGGCAGTAGAAAGGAAGCAAATAGACCAGCAAATAGACCCGAGACCCCGTCCATCCATCTTTCTCTCACCGAGCAGAAGCAGCTTGACCTCCCGGGCAGCTTTTTCTCCGTCGTCCCGCAGATTCCTGTCGATCATCTTGCTGCGCTCCTGCGCCGCCTTGTCGTCCGTGCTCAGCGTACATCCCATCTTCTTCTCACCTGTCCTCCGAATAAATTTTAAAAAAAAATTCGCAGACTACAACACAACTTTAACTAGGCGTGCAACGACATGCAAGGGCTACCGAGTTAGCATCCAGTGAGGAGGAGGAGGAGGAGGAGGTGGTGGTGAGTGTCCAACACCCGAGATTCAAACACGCCCTTGCCTCGCGCTGGAGCTCCCGATCTAACGGCCAAGACGTCTCACACAGAATAGTTAGTTAACCACAAGGCGCGGCTTTAGCGGCAGCTGGCTCTCCTGCTTGCGTTTCGACGACTCAAACAAGTCGAGCACAACCTGTACCAGTCACAGAAGGAAGGGAGTCGACAGCAGCATCTGCGTCGGAGTCTCAAATTGTTCGCTTCCTGTTCTTCGCACCACACGCGTCAACTGCGCATGCGCGGGCAACAAGCGACGAGCAACAAGCTTCTTTTTAAAAAAAAATGTTAAGCTCCTTTTTAACGACCTGTCTGCTGAGATCACCGTGAAAAACACACGGATGCATGAAAAAGTTAGGCAAAAGGGAGGATGACATATGAGAGATGTTGTCAAGATTGTGAAATAGTATTTTTTGTTTGTTTGCGTCACAGTTTCAGCCAAAATTAAGACTAATTCAGTCTTTTGTTGGGATTCATGATATAGATTTTTATCAATATCGATATTTCATGGTCGATAATGATAAATAAACCGATACCAGAAACTCAACATTTTTATATTTTGAAAATGGATTGCTAACTTGTAGTATATGCACACCTGAGTGTAAGAAAGGCCATGATGTAGTGAGCAAAGATGGATTATTTGATATTCCATAGCTGTGGTAATACATTTTCTATTGTGTTGTGTTCTTCTTATTAAAAAGAATACTCATGTCCAGTGATGTGCATGGGGGGGGCAATTTCAATTGTTGAAAAATGCGCGCTAAAGTGCAATCTTGGTTGGCAAAACACACTAAACTGCCCCCTTGGCTGGTTAAAACATGATAAACTGCCTTCTTGGAAGCCACAACATGCGCTAAAGTGCCCCTCTTTTCGCCCCTGCCCTTCAAGAAGTCTGTGCACGCCACTGCTCATGTCTACATTGTGTGGCTCTACACAGGTGCAGCAGTTTGGAGTTATGAGTGCGACTACATCACATTTGATTTATTGATTTATACTCACAAAACAACTTTAAAGGTGCATACCACCACCAAAAGCAATTTGGCTTTATATGAACAGCTAGATTTATCTGCTGTAATTTCTATATCTGCCAATGACCGGTAATTTATCTGTTGGATATAAATTGTGCATCCGTAGTCTTTTGACTAAGTAGCAACTTCATAGTTTTGATTTAGTGCAATTCACTTAAGATTTAAATCTCATAAGTCAGACTTATATATTTTACATCGGCCATTTATAAAGTCGAAATCTTTTTTGTGGCCCATGAGTTACGCTATCCTTACGCTGCCTAAATGTTCTCTTTTCTGGAGGGAATATTCAGATTTCTGTTGTCTTAGCCAGGTGTTGACAAATGACAGTGTTTTTTTTTTTCCTGGAATATTTGTAAAGCGTAGCTGAAGCGCAGACTATCAGACGACAACTCAGGCAAATCAGCTGTAATAAGACTGCGCCCCGTGTTTGTTCTGTCTGAGTGTGCAACACATGACCGGGAGTGTGTGAGATCAGTATAAAGCATACCTCACCTGTGCTGCCGGTGCTGATTTGCATTGCAAGCCTCTGTCATGGAGTGCTGATGCTCAGTAATATGTTTGCATGTGGAGCTCATGTAGACACACGCTGCTTAAACAGAGACACTTAAAGTGTTCACAGGTTCGGCTATTTGACAACCTGTCGTCTTCAAACAGAAGAAGGTATTGTATGTTTGGATACAGGTGAAGGAGTACTGACTTTGATTTCTTTCTTCGTCTCTTTTTTTTTTGCAAGAATTACTGAACATAGATTTATTTGAATAAGGAATTTACATGCTTGTTAAATCTCAAGTTCAAAAGTTCAAAATGTTTTTTCCATTCCAGCCTTGAAAATATACAGTTGAGACAGAATGATTCTGTAGGAACAGATTATAGAAACTGATGGACATTAAAAGGCAGAATCATTAAAACATCTTAAGTGGTCGCATCCTGATACTTAGATGTGGAAAATAGAAAAGAGAACAACATGGATAACGAGAAAAAGACGAGTGAGAACACCCATATTAAAGGAGCACTATGTAGTTTATCATTTAGAATATTAATGAGGCAATAATACCAACTCAGAAATATAGATTGTTTTTCCATAACTGACTAAACAAGCTGTGCTCAGAGGACAATAAGGTCCACAGAACACTGTCTGGAGCTGGGAAGGTGGCAGGGTCCGCCACATATAAACAAAGTAAAACGGTATGAAATAGTTTTGTTCTTTAAGGTCAGTTTGTTTATTCAGTTTGTTTTGTCATGAAATCTTTAGATTTTTTATATATATGAAAATACAATTCTCTTCTGATTCAAATTTCTTCCCCAAAACTACATAATGCACCTTTAAAGAAACATCACTGAATAAAGGCACACATGTCAGAATATACCCCTGAGAAGAGATTTAAACAACATTGGGTCCAAAGAGTTTAGTTGATCTGATGGTGAACGCCTTCTGTCCTTCAGTGTTAAAGGAAAAGTTCACCCTAAAGAAAAATTCAGTCATTTTTTACTCACCCTCGTGAGGAAAGTTGGCCTTAAAAATAGTTATTTAACCCCTTTAATGTGCTGCAGTGATAATAATGTCGTTCCAAACCAATTTTGGGGTCTTGGTTATTCTTATTGAGATATTTTATGTCTTTTTAAAAGCTCCCCATCTACTTCAGTTGTTTAGGCAAATGCTTCAAAGCTGTTTTAGCTGTGAAGCTCCGTAAAATGTTTTGAGGGCTACAACTTCCCCTGACTCCCCACTAGCATGAGGTGTGAGTAGATATTGACTGAATTCCAAATTTTTTGGGTGAACTTACCCTTTAGGCGTCCCTGTCAGGTAATGGAAGGACACGCCGAGGCTGACAAACGTGGGGCTACACCCTGTGGTTAAGCTCTTTCCATGACCACATCCAGCAATTCAAATAACCCGGCGGATGATTGTGTGGCTCCGTTTTAAAGAGCTCTGCGGCCAAAAGCACCTTCAATCAGCGTAACACAAATGAACAGAGCAGGATTTCACAAACAACGTGATCGTGCATGAGAAGTTAAGATGAATAAAAACTGCTGTGCAGCATGTGGTCGTTATAAGAGGCACAAAATCATCTGAGCTTCCTGTGTTATTACTGTGTGTGTTTACATAGACATGTGGGGTGCAAACAGAGAGAATTATGAAATCAGAATCTTTTTTCGTGTTCCCCTGTTGTGATCCAAATCATTATGACCTCATGTGAACCATCATGCTCTCTTATGGTTTTATGTATTTAAACATGATGTGAGAGGGTTGACATGCGGTCAGAATTCATCTCCTCGCTTTGCATATGATTTCCATTGCAGATGGCCACTGCTTCATGCAAACTAGCGCCATATTCTTTTTTTCTAATCGACTCTAAGTGAACATGGAAAGATTTTCCACACACTGAGCTGGTCCACAGTGTGAAACCCCTTTTCTAATCATCATCAGACAAAAAAAAACAAAAAACAGACCAGTCGTGTTTCCAAAGGTGGATGTTTTAGTTGTTTTCTCTCAGAGGTATGTGTGTTATTGTCGTCATAGAAACCTCCGCCCTCCACCCTCCCCGAGCAACAGGAAATGTTTTGACTCTTTCAAGTGATGGAGCCTCGTGAGCTGGATGGTGACGCGACAAAGCAGCTCGTCAGCACTCTGACGCTCCACTGAGATCGGGGCCTCCAAGTGGGACCTATTAGCATAAAGTCCTTTAGTTGCACAGTACTTGTTGTCTGTTGGTTGAATTTCAGTCCACTCATTCTGTGAGTAACAAACATCACATCCAACGCTTCAATATCAATGAGCAAACAATCACTGAGGAACTATTCCAGGATGTAACTGCAGTAATCTGGCTGGTGGTGACTCTGCATCGACTGGGACGAGGCCAAAGTCATCGACCGGGCGTCAGCGGCCGAGGAGGATATTAAGCCATAAACAATTCATGATGCCTTAAACCGCCCTTCAATAGCGCATCCTTGCCCACATATTCATTAAGCCCCATTCTTCGGTCACATGATGACAACACGGCCATGTTCATGACAACAGAACAAACAGCGGACGAAGAGAGATGCAGTTAAGATCGCAGGAAAAGGGGGTTTCCTCTCTCCTCTCTGTGTTCAGTGTGAACTCTCAGTGGTTAGTTGATTTAAGCACACAAAGAAAGAGATAATTCTTTACTTACTTTAAGTTTTAACACGTTTATTGCACCCGAGCTGCCTTCACTCGAGTGACTTTGGTTTCAAAAAGGATGTCAGCTGGTTAGAGCCTTTCAAGTTTCAGGTTCTGGTTAAGGCTAGTTTCAGTTTTTAAAGGTTCAAAAGGTTCAGTGGTTGATTTGATTGTCTTTTTACAGCATAAAGTTGTTCAATGAAATGCAAGTTGTTGTCCCTCTATGTTACGCAAGAAGAAAAACAACAACTATCTCTAATGGTGGAGAGTTGAAGATGAGTTCAGGAGACAGAATACACTGGAAATATTGTAACTCCAAAAGTAAGTAAAAGGAAACAATGAAAACAATTTGTCTATTTCTTGTAATAAGTAAAAAATCTGCCAATAAAAGACATTCAAATGATGTAAAACCAGGTCCAATGTATCTCAGTAAAGTGCTATTTTCTGTCTGATTGTGTCTTTTACTAAATTTAATGAGACTGTTTGACTTGAGATTAGATTAGAAACTTTTGCAGTACAGTTTAAACTTTGAATATCCTGTCGGCTGCACGCTGTTTGCCTCTTTTTCACTTTCCAATCTAAACTCTAAAGATATTTTCACTTCCTCAGAGAAAGAGAGCGCTTGGGATCAGAGCCGTCTGCAGGAGGCAGCGTGAGGAGCTGCTGGACGGAGAACAGAGGCTGACATCAGTCCTCCAGAGGGCAGCAGAGTCATGAAGCAACCGACCGCAGCTGGTGACCACTGGCTTGAGGAGGGGTGGGACCTTGAAGTAAAAGATAAGAGCTTGGATCAGTGTTTTTATGTGATCGTGAGATGGTTTTAAATAGATGTTTCTTTTTAAACTCAATGACAGATGAATAATTAACCAAGTGGTTTCAGCAGATCCACGTGAGTCCTTGAGTTGTTGTTGTCGTCAGTGGATCCTCAGAAAATAATGAAAGTTGTCACTATTATTATAGAGGGTTGATACGATCTTGGCAGGGGGCTTAACATTATTAAAGGCTGAAGGTTTTCTTTTATAGAAAAGGCTGTGGTGGTTTAACAGAAGTGGGCTTTCAGGAGGAATGGAAGAATTTATTGTGGGTCAAGTCAAGCTGCGAGTCAGTACACATCACCCTTACTTGGAAATCTTGGTCTGATTCTTGTGAATACTCCAACTTTAAAGCAACATAATGTAAAAATTGGCATTTTTTGTGATTTGGCGCCTCCCGCAGTTTCTGAGTGCAGCACCGCTGTCGTTAATACAAACCCCAGGTCTGAAACAGTTTGTCAGATGTAATGTAGGTGCAGACTTAAAACAAAACTAATGACGTCGTAACAATGTTACGCGTTGAAGTAATCTTGAAGTAAACATGTAACGCTGTGATCCGACCCTCTGCACAAACAAGTGATGGCGGGTGTGGTGGCTATATAGCAAGACTTCTGTACCATCAAAATGATTTTGAAGCTGCTACTCTGAGGTAAACAAGTTACATAAAGTTGCTTTAAGCAAATGCAACACTGAAATGCTGGAATGTATCATTTCTATATCTGTTTTGTTGAATCTTTGTTGTTATCAGGCATTTATTTAATGACAATATTGTTTTCCTTTTTAAGAAAATTTGCATCTGTTAATCTAGAAAAGAATAGATTTGTTGCAGGTTCTGTCGTCACATTTATCTATAGTCTCTATTACAGGGTCACGGAGATAAGCATCCATTTTATCTTTAAAGACCCAGAAGCTCATTAAACAGAACTCTTCTGAAGGTATTTCCACAACTCTCAAGACTAAGAGCATGAAATATTCTGATCACTGTATAAAAAAACTAAAACGTTGATATGTATCACTATTGTTGGACACTGAAAATGAATGTCCACTGTGCAACGTGAAACAAGTGTGAAAGTTTTGTCCGTTATATTTACATTGACGTCACTTTGCACTATCTTATATGAATACAACTATATAGTATATTATATATTTAGGATATATGTTCTTGTATCATACAAAAGAACCATGCAAGGACGTGTGTAGGGACAAAAAATATTATTATTATTAAAATAAAAAATTATGTAATGGAGGAAATGTTGTTTCATCCAGATTGTCAGAAGAGTCTTTCTGCTGTTCAGGCAGCTGTACGTGTTAACAAGGAGATTATTTTTTCAGAAAAACTGATCCGCAGCTCTGTGATGCACGAGACACACAAACTGGGCCGACTTTATCTGCAGGTAACATCATCAGCAGCCGTTGACCAGAGTCCAGGTGGCCCAAATCCCAACTGAGCCTTAACACGATGAAGAATTACAGCCAGTCTTTGATGAATCATCCGAAGAGTTAAACAGTCACGACGCGCTGCAGGCCCTCCGAAGAGTTCCAGTCAGTGTCTGCGTGTCGTCAATATTTGCTTCTTCCTGCACGATGAAGTATGTAATTATGCGCGCCACACTGTCAGACTGACTTTGAAGTTTCCTCTCTCCCTTTCCGTTAGACATTTTCTGAATTTCCACAGCTTTGTTGATAACTAAATGCACCAGTAAATTTCAGAAAATGCGAGGCTGTCTTATCGGACGTGTTAGATAAAAGGCTGCTATTGTACGTGGCCCCTCTCCATTCAAACAGCTGCTCGGGCTCCAACTAGATGACCTCATTTCCATGCAGCCTTGGGGGCTTTGCTTCACATAGTGAAGTCGAGAGAGCTTCATTGTAAGCTTTTTTTTTATTTTTTATATGCACATCAGAGTGGTGCAAGGCAACTTCTGAATGAGGGTGTTCTTACCGCGAGGACACTATGTAACAAGATGTTTTCAAGGTCTTGCCGCAAAACTGATGTGCTTGCTTCGGCCAGATGAGATGGAAGCTAGCCGATGTGTGCAAGTCAGAAGGAAAAACTAAATGACGGGAGAGGTGATTTGGTGTGAAAGGGGATTATCTGTGTGCACAGGGGTGATGGCTTTTATCACTCATGGTGCTGTGAAATAATATACATCATTCGCCCTGCGGCAGCGCATCTTTTATGTTTCCTGTCTGTCCTCTTTTCAACTCCGAACACTTACATTTCAGCCCATGAATGTATGCGCACACAGGTCAGCTTGCATGTGACTCCATCTGACACATAAAACAAGGGGGTGACGCTTTTGAGGACACACATCCATTCACATGTGCAGACTCTTATTCAGCGCCTGTGCGAGGAAGCCTTCCTATGACGTAACCATGCAAAGCGTCACCGGTAGCCAGCGAGGACCTGACGCTCAGAAATAACCAATGTTGACACGGTGTCTTGATTACGAAGACACTGAATCGAAATGGGACCGTGATTTAAAATGACCATCCTGCCGTATTAAGGAAGACCTGAAACTATCGATTGAGACCATAAACTCACAAGGAAACTGTTTACAGAGGTAAATAACCAAGTGAGAAGTGGGGTCATTTTCTCATAAACTTACATGCAATTGGACTTCCTTTTGAAACCTCTGGAGTTGAAAGAAACCTAGTGTAAGGCTTCACTTTTCCTATCTGGCCGCTGTGTTGATATTTTTCACAATCAATGGTAAAATAGACCATTTCTATCTCTGTTCATGATGTGGCATGTACACTGCCTTTGCAAACAAGTGTGTATCTGAGTTTTTGTGTGTATTTGTCGATGTTTTGTGTGTTTTCGTGAAGACTTTGTGTGACTCCATTTAGCCTTTTCGTGACACTTTGGTCCTTGAGCTGGTAAAACCAGATAAAACATTGCAATGCTAGAGACTTCAACCTTCCTCCATCGGCAGAAGTCTCTAGTGACTTTGTTTCTAGAAGATTTGTACCTTCTCTTCTGTCAATAAATATTAGAACTTCTTCCACCACTTGGTGCAGTTGGGTCCAACATTTTGTTTACTTGTTGCTTCACTTGCAGAACCGTGACGGCATGCGAGGGATTTTGTGAGTTTATTTCTTTGCCAGGTGACTTTTATCTAGATGTTTCCCTCCAGTCTCCAAGTACAAACACAGGAGATTTACCTTCTCATCTTCGTCTCTGCCAAACAAGTAAAATAACTCTTGACTATTTAACCTAACAATTTCCACATGTTACTCATCCTTATTACCAGATACCAGATAATTAAATCATCAGGTTGAGTAATCCCACTAATAATCACATTTTTCTTTTTTTTAATATTAACAATGGCCGCGAATAATTAGACGAGCCAGAGGGTCTAGGATATTGGAAAAAAGAGCTTCTGGGAGACAGGAAACCAAAGACGCCCACACACATGTAGTGAAGACTCAGAATCAAAGCCTCATATTGATTTGTGTTGATGACAAATGGTCGAACGGCAGAAGTGAAGCTCACGGATGCACCAGCACAGTTTTCTGCGACACAACTACGCCCACATTCAGATGAGAAAATGTAATATATTTATGCGACATTAAATCATCGAGGTTGACCAGAATGTAAAAGGCGCAGCGGTCTTACACACACACAACTCAACGTGACATCCCAGAAAATCAACTAACAGACCGATGTTGATGTGATCAGTGTGCCATAAGTCTGAATCAGGACAACCGCCATAAATCATGTCGTGTTTTCTCATATTGAATCATGCGAATATGCACTCTCCTCGTTTCATTTGCAGTATTGTTTCTCGGAGAGGGGGTCCATTATTCTTTGTGGTAATTCCATCAAAGTAAGGTCACCCACCAACTGGGGCAGACTGCGTCACTGGGTTTGGTTGAAAGGTCAAAACAACAGAGTTTTAAAGGTTAACGTCCTGCAGCAGCAGAACATCGGCACAACCCTCTCCTTTTGTCCTCTTTTTAATAGAGCTTTACCGTTTTTATTTCATGCCCGAGCCACTCAAACTTCTCTTCACATCATCGCCTACAGCTCCGTAACGTAGGAGAATGCGTTTGCGCTGGAGAGGCCAGTGCTTTCCATGGTCCTGAAACAAACATCTCTCTCTCGCTTTCTGTCTCCGTCTGTCTCAGCCTCTTGTTTATTCAAATGTGCGACCCTAGCTCAAGGGATACCACACAACAGTCACTAATAGCCCCCGTAACCCCTCCCTTCTCTGTCTGTCAGTCTCTCTTTCTGTCTCTCGAACACACAAAACACTCTCACACACTGGTTCTTGTCAGAGGAGGAGCGACATCAACGTTGGGTTCCTCTCTGCCTCTGCCTCCGCTCCAGTGTGCTGACCGAGGTGAGAGGAACATGGAACGGACTCAAGCAGCTCATCCACGTCGTTCTCAGCAGACAAGGTGAGAGAATATTTCCCTGTGGATTTCTGCCGAGGTAAGGACACTTCTTTAGAAAAATTTACAAACTTTATGGAGACACAGGTTTTAAGTCAAGCTTGTTTCGGCACTTAGAAAGTCAGAGAATCTTCTTTAACGTGTCTGAATTGTCACACAAATCCCCTCCAGGGTCTAAATAACACCCTTTAAAGTAGAGAAACAAATACACATATACAGCAAAGATGTACTCTTTACAAATATAAAGCATTTGTAAGTTAACAGGACATTAAAATGTTGATGAAAACATCCCTCACAGACCTCATTTTCCAAGAACATAATGTCATATCTTATGTATTGATTACACATTGATTGAAATATTACCTTCCACATGCTGTTTTGGCTTCCTGTCAAAGTTTTTTTATATACCGGAGGGGTAGATATGGGTTTTATTGTTCCCCTAAGGCTGTTCTAGACATGTTTGTCTTCATTTCTGTCCCGAGCTGAAAGCTTTCAATCAGCGACCTGCATCAGATCCAGGCTCTGGATTCCCCAGTCTCCCTGCTCCCGAGGAATCCCCCCCTGTGACTCTGTCTCTGTGTTTAATTAGATTTGAAACATGCAGCTCCTCCCTGAAAACTGTACCTACCAGATGAAATCAAGTTATGTTTTTTTTAATCCCCGCTCATCAGCCCTCCTACTCTTGGACTCGCTCTGCTTGCACGGCACTGAAGCCGCCTCTTATGTACCCACAGCTTTGAGAGATTGTTTTCATCTTCTCCTTCCCTCGTGCCTCGTCTCCTCCGAGCCTTATTATTTTTCATTTTTATTTTTGCAATCCGTCCCACCTTGCTGGTCTTCTCTCCTCTGCACTTCCCGTGCTCTGGCTCTATTGCAGTGCAGGTTTTTCTCTCCTCTCCTCTTACCACTGCCGTGCGAGGCCAAAGCTCAGGTTCGTGTGAAATGTCCCACAGTTCAGACACAGGACAACAAACTTACGGAAAAACTAGTGCAGCAACATCAGGAACACCTGCTTCTAAACACTGCCTTGAAAAGCTATTTCATTTCTGTCAGATGTGCCCCCAAATAATGTGTGCAATGTATTTTTTTTTTCAGGTCAAACATATTGTGTGTTTACTTGCTGCTGGCTGAGTTAAAATCCCATCTGTGCAAACACCTGAAATGACGTTACAGATTTCCAGTCAGAAACATGTTTGTCCTGGAGAGATATAGCAAGCAATAAAATGCATTTAAGAGATAAAAGCTTTTTTTCCCGATGAAATAATTAAAAACTGCAACACTTTGATCCTCGTAGTCGTTAAATCCTCCTTTTGATGGAGCTGTGTATCCACACCTGCTCGTGTGTCGGCAAACAAGCCTCTCGCTTCATCGTCTCGTCTGCAGGTAACTTTACTGACTCTGAGGCTGACTGTCGTCTATCGTTCATGATATCAAAGACAGTCTTTTTAAGGCTGAGCTCACCCAGCCAGAGGAGTACTACTATATCCTACAAGCATATTACCGGCACAGCTGTTGCAGGCAGCATCTGCTGGATCTAATTACTATGTTTCTGTGGCTGTCAAGGAAATACTGTTTGCCTCTGTGACTCTCTCCAGTAGCCCTGAATAACAATTAGGGAGGTCCAGTAATGCAGGTCTTATTAGTGTGAATGAAGAGAAGAGGTGCAGACGGGCTCGTGAGCAGGCAGCGATCTCCCGCTCTGTTACGAACCAATACCACCTGACATGGAAACATCTTCACACCAGCTCATTAGACAGCTTGTTAACATACGCTGCGTGTGTGTTTGTGTGTGTGTGGGAGAAGCAGCTTTCAACAACAAGCCAATTCAAAGTGCTTTACATAAAACAGATGACACAATAATCAATACACAAGGTGATTTAAAAAGACAATATGAATAAGGATTAAAGGAAAACAGGGGAAACAGAAGATTACAATTCTGTGAATAAATGCTCACAAGTTTTACTTA
This sequence comes from Diplodus sargus, assembly GCA_903131615.1. NCBI lineage: Eukaryota > Metazoa > Chordata > Actinopteri > Spariformes > Sparidae > Diplodus > Diplodus sargus. The sequence continues at coordinate 2,087,289 of CAEMYA010000262.1, forward strand.
AAGCTGCTGTAAGTGATTTTTTTCGTAAAGTAAGTGTTAAATAGTGGTCAACAGTAATCTCAGCTACAGAGTGTTTGGTCATTAACAAATGTCTCGTACAGTAAAAGAGGAAAGAAAGCGGTCCTGTCTGCTCGTGGACCCACAGAGAGCAGGATCCTCCTGTTTGCTGCTGTGTGTGGAGATTATCGCTGCACATACATGTGGCGACATAGAGAGGAGGGAGGGGATTGCTAACTGCATAATGGACAGGAAGTTAGCTAAAATGATGAGAACAGAAAAGCCTTCAGCAATGATCTCAAAGTTTTCTGGGGGTTTGTTTGGCATAAAAATGCAGCTTTTCTGTGTTTAGTTTTGTCTCTGGAGACAGTAAGCTGACGGATTTTAGAGATTTTGTAAAAGAGCAGCGGATCAGAAATGTGTTGAGGCTCTGAAACAAACTCAAACATCTGAGAATTGGACTTTTCTGATTTTTGTGAGGACTGTGAATGCTGTAATGATCAAGAGCAGCGTTGGAGTAGTCGAGCCTACTAAAGATAAACTGATGCTTATGTATTTCTACAAGTCTTTTTATTGTTAATATTCTTGAGGTGATAGTAGGCAGATTTTGTAATTTGTAATTTGACTTTCAGTCCTTGTTTCTGTAATTTAATATTAGCACCAGCAGGTGAGCAGTAGTTCGTCTTTGGGTCAGTGCACCTCAGTATTTACATGGGAACACAATCACCTGATGGCATCAATATATAAATGGTTGTGTTGTCCATGTAATTAAGCTAAGAAATACTTTTGTTTCCCATAAGAAGAGTTAGAGGGAGCGTGTAGATGTTGAGCAGAAGAGGTCCAAGAATGGAGCCTTGGGGAACTCCACATGACATTTTTCCACGCTCAGATATTTAATAACAAGTCGACACAAAACAGTCCCTGTCCTTCAAACTGGATTCAGTCCAGGTTTGCACTGTGACATATAGGCCCACCCAGCTTTCCAGCCCATCTGTTAATGTGTTGTGGCTGACTTGATTGTTGATTGCAGCGCTGAAATCTAATAATATCATGAGAGAAATGTTTCCAGTGTCTGTGTGGATGTCATTCAATACTTTAACAAGAGCAGCTTCTGTGCTGTGGAGTGATCGAAATCTTGACTGGAAAACATCAAAACAGTTCTGTAGGACCAGGAGGGTGTTAAGCTTTTGAAAAACAGCATTTTCAACATCTTCTTCTTGTTTTAAGAGTGGTTTTATAACTGTAGTTTTCATGGCTGGTGGGGAAAAGCCTGAGAAAAGAGAAGTGTTGACTAATTGCAGAAGATCTGATGCAGTTGATAATATTTTTTCAAAAGTAGGTCGGATTTCTAGGCAGCAGGACGAGGATTCCCAATGCTGCACAATCTCTTCCGTGGTAACATGTGCATGGTTGATTAGATCGAAAAATGTCATCCTAATTGAATTAAATTTAAGCGAATGCAAGAACAATACAGTCCCTAAACCTGATACTGCAGGACTGAGAGCTTGTGAATATTATTAGTTAAGGTGGAGTTGAATTTGTCTAATCAAACAGGAAGAGTAATAAAGACTTGGAAAAAAGAAAACTTTTGTTGACCCTGCTGACTCAGAGCATGCAGGACAGGGTTGTCTTCTATTTTTGTTGACTTTGTTCTCAGAGACGTTGGTGTTGCAGAATGTGCTTCGCTGTGATGGAGTCAGACATCATGGTGTCTACACCTCTGCACCACAAAGAGTGAAATCATCATCACAGCTGGTTTTTGCCGCGCTGTTTTGACCTTAGTGATCGAAGCCCAGTGAACCTGCCGATCCGTCTACTGACCGTTAGTGGTGGCTAACTAATAAAAACTGGGCTTCTGGTTTGTCCGATTAAATCCTGTATTGTCACATTTCTGATTGCTCTTTGTCAGTATCTTTGCCCCCCACATGCAGACTGAAATTATTCATTTTGAGTTGTCACAGACTATTTGTTTTTATTGTCTTACCTCTTTTTTTTCTGATCTCAGCATCGCCCACATCCAGAGTTACAGGTTGAATAATCTCTTAGGATGTGACTTGACTTTTTTCCCTTTTTCTTTTGGCTGGCACACTTTATATGACTCCCATATCCAAAACTAATCAGCAGCCATCTTCACATCTGCCTCAAGGAGATATTGTAATGGTCTGTTGATGTGATCCGCTGTTTATGCCTTCTTTTGGCTGTCTGCCAGATGTCTGGGTCGAAAGTTGGCTGAGTCAAATCCATAAATTTGGCCTTCTGTGGAAGTGCAGTCTTGCGCTTATATCTCAAGGTTTTCCACAGAGGTTATCCCAGCAGGTAGAAATCCCCTTCACAGCACAAGAGTTCACAGGTTATGGAGAAGTTATGGTGTCATTCAGACAACTCTGATGAGCCAACTCACCAGCAAAGGACATAGGAAAAGTGTTGATACGTTTATAATGTATTTCTATAAAACTCTTACAAACGATCACATCAAAGCACATGCAAATATGTTGTTGTTCGTTAGAATCAGTGGTGGAAAGTAATTAATAACATACTTGAGAGGATCTTTGTTTATTTTCATCCACATCATTAAAGCGACACAAAGTAAATCCTGGAGTCAGACAGTTGATTGTCGAGTCTCATCTTCAGCTCGACAGGTACTGACACTGTGGGGTGGCGTCGGATCTGAACCACCAACCCAAAGAATCAATATTCGACGACCTGGGGGATGAAACTCAACAATCAGCTGTCTATCCAGAGAAGTTGCATTGTGTTGCTTTAATGTTTTGATTGTTATAGTCACGAGGTATATTCTTTTTTAAATTCCATGCATGTGGGTCCACGATAACAATCAATTATTGCAACAAGCATTGATAATTAACTCTCACAAACAAATAACTACTTAAAATGAATATCTATATGTCCACATAAGTAGCTATAATGATCACAACAACTGGCTAAGTAAGCAATACTGTCAATGTGTGGGTTGTATTTAAGCAATATACCCGGTACAGTGTTGTTTATTCGTCATTATACAGGGTTGCATAATAAAGGGAAGTTATTAATATAGAAACATACATACCTAGTGCATCTTTTGAATCTGCGTCAGGGTGTATGTAAACAGCAGCACCAGATGGTGATGATAGTGTGGTCGGCGGTCAGCAACTTTGACTGTGTGTGAATCTTTTTTAAGAACTCACTTGCAGAGCAGATGAAGCCACATTGGAAACGTCCATTCCGAGGAAAAGTTTCAGTGCAGTAAGAGGTCAGGCTCATCTCACAGGCTATGAAGACGTAGCGAAGCGTGCAGTCATTTCCTGCAGGCACTGCCAATGCAGCACACACTGTCCAGGTTTCACAGGCCGGCTTTGTAAGTTTTCTTTGCAAATGCATCACAAAAAAAAAGGAACCGTCAGAGGAGAGAATGATGAATGGGGAGATGTTTTGCCGCCTTTTCATCTTTAGAAGTTAACGTTACAGTAGCTCCCGATAGACTGGAGGGAAAATTATTCACAGTGCTGCTCAAAGGCTAACAGCAGCTAGCAGGAATATTTAGGATGGCGTCTTACAATCAACGTGTGTCAATTAAGACGCCTTGAATTTGACAGCTTTGACTGTGAATGTCTGTTCTGGTCTGTGTGAATTATTGACTGACAACTTAATGTTTCTATTTGGCAAAAAAAGAGCTGATTTGCTTATTGTTTCTACCTGAGTGGGCTGCTAAAGTAGAGCCATGGGATACACTGATTTGAAAATGTTTACTAGGCTATGTTTACTTGAAACCTCTACCAAGACTCTACCAATTACTGCCACATGCCCTAAAATATAACATCTACAAATCGAGACCCTGCATTTCTAACCCTAAAGTGTGATAGTTACATTTTTTGGGACCATATAATGAGAGGTGAGTTTAATGTAATCATGAGAACAGATTGTCGGCACCATGATGAACGCAGGTAAACACACTCTTTTGCACATCCGTGCAAATCCTATACAGCGACTCCACTGAGACCAAAATGTCGGCACAACTCGATCCTAGAAGTCACAACAGGCTGTCAAGACCAAGGTCCTGAAATACACACACACACATACACACACACACACACACACACACACACACACACACACACACACACACAACACACCAGCTCTTTCTCATCTGCGACAGAAAAGGGCCCAGAATGGGTCTTTGATGAGTGAGTGATAGAGTTACAGATGCAGTAATGAAGTTTCATCTGGCTGTAAGAGCAGGAAGGAAACATCTCTCAGGTACAGTATGATGTTATCATGTGGCCTAATGGAGTCACTTAGAGGGTTTTACCAGTATGCAACAACCCTCTTGGTCTCATCTAAGTGTCCTCACATTGATTTTCTGATCACAATACGTCAGTTAATCACATTATTATGCTGCGTATGTATCGCAGGTCTATTCCCGATGTTTCTTGGGTTTTTAACTGTAACTGTGATGTTGTGGTGTTTCGCTGTTTGTCTGCTTTCCTGGGGGCATTTCAAATAGGCATTATAAAATACAGAAGAACAGGTATCTGCATGTGCATGTCAGATGTTGTTTAGTAAATGCTTTTATCCAAAGCACCTAACATCACACGAGTGCCTGGATGTTCAGCGTGGGTGGGCCCAGTAGAGATCCGTATGTGCAGTCGCTGGAACAGACTTTCACAACTCTACTGTGCCTGGAAAATCATCCCTTTTTCTTTATTTCACTCAGAAAGCTAAAATTGCTCCGCAGATAAACCGTCTTTCCCTCTCTTGACATTAAAAATGTGTCCTCTATTAAGGTTTATCTGTGAAAGAGAGCAAACACATCCACACCCAGACATTCCCTCCCAATTGAAAACTCCAATTTTCAAACCTAGGCGGTACCTATTTCATATCAAGGGGCAGAGATGTTGGTAGGAGCCCACTCCCCCATGCCTGAAGGATCAAGATAACAAATTGACATTTTTGAATGGGCTCTCATGCATAGATTAGATCCTCTCAAAGGGCATTTTGTGACTTTCAAGGCCGAATGGTAGATGTAAATGAACCCTCTGGAGGTGTAGGTGACCTCTCGTTCAACCCGTCAGCTCAGATTTGATCAGAGTTAAGACTTCCAGGTCACTTAAGACGCGGTTAAAGATACCAACCCAGGGAAAATAACACGAGCCGAGTGTCGGCCAAGACGGTTTTAAAAAATCACTTTATACGACAGCATTCAGGTCTAATCATGATGATTTATACAGACCTGCAGATTTCAAGCCTTTCAATCCCTGATTTGAGTATGTGGGGCACTGCTGCTGTATATTTTAAAACAAAGCTGCTGCAGCCAGTATTTACTCACCTGTCCGTCTTTCACACCTGGGCCAAGCCGTAAGCTCAAAAACACTCAAGCACCTGCCATGTGTTTACACGCTGACAGTTACGCATGACTTTGCACGTGTGACTGCGCAGACAGATAAATGGGCACTCAAACACAAACATCACGAAACACGGCAGAGTTGCTGCAAAGAAGCTGATCAATTTCTAATGTGTGTTTACTGGATACAGGCATGATTCGAGCCTGAAGCATCTGTGAGAGGGACTTCCAGAATCCAAGTATGGAGACTCTGAGACTGGAGACTCTGAATTTTTCCGACGCCACCAACACCAGCAACGTGGACGACGCCAGCCTCTTCTCCGCCAGTCCGTACACGACCGTGGAGATCGTGCTCATCGTCCTGGTGGCCGGGTTTCTGAGTTTGATCACTGTCATCGGAAACATCCTGGTCATGCTCTCTATTAAGGTTTGGGTTTCCTCTTTTTTTCATCATTTATGATTAATGAGTGTGTTTCAAACATCCATCTCTGGACATCTCGAGAGGCACACCCCAGACTTGGAGATAAGAACACAGCATGTGAGGAGTGGTAATCTAATAGAAATGAGAAAACGCACATCACATTGCACAAAAAAAGATTAGCATCTGACAGCCTGCCTCGTGTTGTTTCTCTAAAGGTAAACAGGAACCTGCAGACCGTCAACAACTACTTCCTGTTCAGCCTGGCCTGTGCAGACCTCATTATTGGCGTCTGCTCCATGAACCTCTACACTGTCTATATTGTGATTGGTTACTGGCCCCTGGGAGCCGTAGTGTGTGACCTGTGGTTGGCTGTCGATTACGTTGTCAGCAACGCCTCGGTCATGAACCTCCTCATCATCAGCTTTGACCGTTACTTCTGCGTCACCAAACCGCTCAGCTACCCAGCGCGCCGCAGCACCAAGATGGCGGGTCTGATGATCGCCGCGGCCTGGGTCTTGTCCTTCGTCCTGTGGGCTCCCGCCATTTTGTTCTGGCAGTTCATCGTCGGCGGCAGAACCGTCCCGCCAGACGAGTGCTACATCCAGTTCTTCTCCAACCCAGCGGTGACATTCGGGACAGCCATCGCAGCTTTTTACCTACCCGTCGCCATCATGATCCACCTCTACTGGCGCATCTCCAAGGCCAGCCGCAGCCGAGTGAGGAGGGAAAGCAGGAAAGCGTCCGGCACCAGTCTGGGAGATGGCCCCTATCCCAGCCAGGAGGACAGATGTGAGAGCCAGAACACCTGCATCACAGCAAAAGAAGCCCAGGAGGAGGCTGGACACGCGAAGCAGACGGAGCAGCAGCAGAACGGAAGCGGGCCCTGCAAAGACGAAAGAACTGTCCAGGTGGAAGCCGGCGCAGACAGCGTCCACGCTTCGACGTCTGAGGACGCTGCGGTCCCTGCATCGTCACAGAAAGGCTCAGAGGGTGAGAAGACAAATCAAACACAGCCACCTTCTCCGGGAAACTCAGCCGCTGACAGACAGAGTTTGGTCACAAGGAACCTGTTCAAGGTAAATTTGTTGCTCGTACATTATGATTATCAGTATTTCTGATCATGCTAAGACTCCAGGGATGGCAATGTCAGTCAGTCAGTCAGTCTTGTCCAGACTGAAATATTGAAACTATTGGATGGATCATCGGTTTTGTACAGATGTTCATAGTCCTCAGAGGATCTACCTAGTGACACCTAGTGACTTTAATGAAGGAGTGAAATGTCTCAGCAAGTGTTGGATGCGTCTCCATAAAATTGGATTTAGACCTTCACGTTCCTCTCAGAATGAATAACAATAACTTTGATTATCTCTCTTTCAATTTAGCACCATCTCCAGTTTACAAAGTTCAACTTGTCCAGTATTTATTTTAATTATCTAAAATATCTGCCAAACAAATAGAATTTCCATGAGCCTCAACTACAAGCTTCTTTGTGTATACTGCTAATTACCAACACGTAAACTAAGATGGTGAACGTGGTAATCGTTACACCAGCTGCACTTCAGCACACTAACATTGTCATTGTGAGCATATTAATAACAATACATCTTATTTAAAAGGTGCCTTTCATGGCACTCAGTCCCACCTTACATTATAGAAATACACAGTTAACAGTAAGTTTAAAGGTACAATATGTAGATATTTTAATTAAATAATTCAAAAAGTATAAAAAACAAAACATTTTTTTCTCCCAGTGGTCCAAAGCTTCTTTGTTAGCGCTGTAAACACCAACACTCCCAGGGTAGTCTGGCTAGCTGCACGGCTAACCGAGCTAACAAGCTAACAGTATCAACAGTCACGGTGGATAAACAGCATGGACATTTCTTACAAATTACACCTTTAAAAGCAATCAATAAAACATCTCCTCCTCCTCTGATTTTCCAGGTAACAAAGCAGACTGCTGTGGCGAAGTGGAAGAGGAAGGGCATCTCCTCCAGGGAGAAGAAGGTGACGCGCACCATCATGGCCATCCTGGTTGCTTTTGTGGTCACGTGGACGCCGTACAACGTGATGGTCCTGATCAACACCTTCTGTTCCATCTGCATCCCGAACGCCCTGTGGACCATCGGCTACTGGCTCTGCTACATCAACAGCACCATCAACCCGGCCTGCTACGCCCTCTGCAACGCCACCTTCAAAAACACCTTCAAGCACCTGCTTCTGTGCCAGTACAAGAACATACGAACAGCGCGATGAGGGTCAACACACCAACTCGTGTATAAGTTACGATCTTGTAAACTGCGGCTACACAAATATTGGAATGAACATGTAAAAATATAGACTAGATGTTTTATTATTGTACACGTTCTCCATTTCTTTTGTTTCCCAATCTTAACTGTAATGACTTTAAAAATACATGGCGTTGCATTATAATTCTCAAGACAGTGCGTTCTGGTGAAAAGCAGTTTGTTGTGAAAAGTTAGATTTGACTGGGTGTCAGTAGGGGTTTTATTTTGACGGGATGTTTCCCCTCTTTGCTCCTCCTAGGAACTTGTGCAACATTTTCTTTGAGATGCAACCTGTTTTTTGTTTTTTTACCCCCAACAGTATAATTGTGGAACATGTGAACAGTGATTTTTTTACTCTTGAATAAAAGTATAACTCCAGTATAAAAAGAAGATAACATACAGGTGATATAAAGATGGTATATTGGAGAAATCAGCCAAACTAGAGAGAGACGAAGAGAGTATTAACAGCTATAAACTGATTTTTGAGTGTGTGTGTGTGTGTGAGAGAGAGAGAGAGTGTGTGTATGTGTGTGTGTGGTTAGAGTTACTCATATTAAGCGAACGACCTCTGTAATCCATGTTGTTGTAAAATGAGCCC
>CAEMYA010000262.1:2104555-2118230 GCA_903131615.1 Diplodus sargus
TTTTTCTGCCTCAGCTGAACCTTAATTAAAAGGAAAAGTCCTCTGAAGACTTAAGTCTCTTTAATTTGGTCCTAATCGGCTCTTTATGCCTTTCTCAAACGTGTCAATCACTGTCAGGGTTTGTAGAGACTTCAAAGGCTCAGAGAAACGACTCACCGAGCTTGAGTCTGATTTCTGAAACAGCAGAAACAACTTACATCTTCATTAGTATGTCTGCTTTTGGACATTACGTCGTATCAGCTGGTCATTTTCACACACAGTGCCTCGTTTCTGTGTTGCAGTGGGCAGCGACAGCTCGGAGGATGAGTCCTCTCCCAGAGACAAGGCTCAGAAGACCTCCAAGGGCTTCTCTGACTTCTGCATCAAAAACATCAAACAGGCCGATTTCGGACGCAGAGAAATAGAGATCGCACAGCAAGGTAACGTCAAAGAGCCGTCAAGCCACTTATAGACTGGAGCTTCCATCCAGTATGACTCACACAAGAAGAACAATAATCCCTGGATACATGAACGTGAGTATTCCTGATCGGTTTCTGTCTGTGATGTTTAGCTCTGATGGTCCTGAGGAAACGAGCAGGAGGGGAGAAACCTCTGGCCGGAGCCAAAGTGTTGGGCTGCACACACATCACTGCACAGACGGCGGTCAGTTCAACACACACACTGAAAACACACTGAAAAGCTGTGACTGTCTGTCCCGACGGCTCGCTGAAGGTAGAAGGTGAACGTGTTTTGCTCTCTGTTGCAGGTGCTGATTGAAACTCTGGTTGTTTTGGGGGCTCAGTGTCGCTGGGCGGCCTGTAACATTTTCTCCACACAGAACGCTGTGGCTGCTGCTCTGGCTGAACGAGGTGCGACCGACTGTGTGAAACTGACTCATCTGTTTGATTTAGCTTCCTCACTTTCTCCTCTAAGTATCGCCCGCTCTGTATCTCAGGCATCCCGGTGTTTGCATGGAGAGGAGAATCAGAGGACGACTTCTGGTGGTGTATCGACAGATGTGCGGGTGGGAACACCTGGCAGCCCAACATGGTACCGTGAGCAAACACCTCTGATCTGTCACAGGGATGTTCTGGGGTTATGACATTATTTAACTATTTCACCTTGAAATAACGGCTTCAGAATCATGTTGATGGTACGGGGTCTTGTAATAGAGTGAATGCTGTCGTCAATATCACTTGTTTCTGCACTCTGTAGCTTCAGTGAGACGGTAGGATATCAGATTTCAACACATTACATTGTGATGACAGAATGAGTTTAGTTTGTAGTTGTTACAGACCTGGATTTGTATTTACGACAGTGGTGTTGCCAAATCGCACAAAATGCCCATTTTTACATAACGTTGCTTCAAAGGTCCCATATTATGCTCGTTTTCAGGTCAGTATTTTTATTGAGGGTGTATGTAGACTTCCTCATATCGTCCACACCTGCAGGACCTCTATTAACCTTCTGTCTGACTGCTTGATCATAGTTCCTGTCTCTTCAAGTTCCCCTCTCTCAAAAATCCAGTCTGCTCTGATTGGTCGGCTCTCACAGGCCTGAGCAGACACTACTCACTTTTTACAATCAGGAAACTGATTTTTCTAGTTCAGTGAGAAAAGGTTGGACTGATGGAGGGCTAAGCTTGTTTTTTTTCACTCTCAGATTCTGGACGACGGAGGCGACCTGACCCACTGGATATATAAGAAGCACCCGAGCCTGTTTAAGAGGCTCAGAGGCATCGTGGAGGAGAGTGTTACAGGCATCTATCGGTTGGTGTCACACAGAACCAGAACAATGTTCCTACAAGTTCACAAAGTCATTCTCCAGCTCACGTGTGTGTCTCCCGCCTGTGTTTCAGGTTGTACCAGCTGTCAAAGGCGGGTAAGCTGTGTGTCCCGGCCATGAACGTCAACGACTCTGTGACCAAGCAGAAATTTGACAACCTTTACTGCTGCAAGGAGTCCATACTGGACGGGTAATGAACTAATGGATGAAACCACTGGTACAGCACAGAACTACAGTCTGACTGTGTCTAACTCTCCTCTTGTTAAGGTTGAAGCGGACCACTGACGTCATGTTTGGAGGGAAGCAGGTGGTGGTGTGCGGGTACGGTGAGGTCAGTACGAAGAGGAATGTCAGTATAGAAGAGTGACGACATCTCAGCAGCTCTACAAAACAATTTTTCTGTCTTCTTGCAGGTCGGCAAAGGTTGCTGTGCCGCCCTGAAAGCGTTGGGTGCCGTCGTATACGTCACAGAAGTGGATCCCATTTGTGCCCTTCAGGCCTGGTATGAATGCAGGAAGCTTTTATCAGCACGGATGTAAAAGTCCACTTCACGCTTTCAGGCACGCTGCAGTGAAACATCATGAAATGTTGCTTAAAAACAAATCAAAACCCTGTTCTCTCCTCCTCTGCTCTCAGCATGGACGGCTTCAGAGTGATTAAACTGAGTGAAGTGGTCAGACAGGTAGACGTGGTCATCACCTGCACAGGTAGCTGCTGTCCTCTGGCTCTAATCAATAATATCAATACAATAATAGGATTGTGTTGAACGGCGTCTCTGTTTCTGTGCAGGCAATAAGAACGTGGTGGTGAGAGAACATCTGGACAGAATGAAGAATGGCTGCATCGTCTGCAACATGGGGCACTCCAGCACCGAGATAGACCTGGTGTGTGTGTGTGTGTGTGTGTGTGTGTGTGTGTGTGTGTGTGTGTGTAAGCCTGTGTGCTTCCTTATTGCCTCGTATAAAACACTTCTCCTTCTCAGGCGAGTCTGCGGACTGCAGAGCTGAGGTGGGAGCGCGTGAGGCCTCAGGTGGACCATGTGATCTGGCCAGATGGGAAGAGAATCGTCCTGCTCGCTGAGGTGATGATAGATTTAATCATTAAACACCAGCGCCAAGGGATAAAAACAATTTATTGTTAAGTATATCCCCACAGTGGTCTCTGAACTGGGCTCCTGCTGCACATTATGATATTTATTACACAGAATCTTACAAAATAAATGAATCCATTGACATGAAATGTTGATTTAAACAATGAGAAGTTCAAGTAGCAGCGATTATTTTCAGCACTTAGGTTGATATATTGTATCTGCAAGAGCATTTTTTATTATCCCGTTCATCCCACATAGCTTACACAGTACACAGCATTAACCATAGCCGTGCTCGTTGCTTTCTATAATGAGATACCTCTTGATGTGGGGTTGTGTGATGAATTTATCCCTAATCTGTGTATTTTCTGCAGAAGGTGACCGTGAACTTTCACCCTGTGTGGAGAAGCAGCATGCTCTGCTTCACAGCACAGGAAGAGAGCTGACGGTCATCCACTGCAGGTCAAACACAGATTAGTTCCTTATACAACTCAACATAAAAAGACCTGAACTATCACTTTAAACCTCCACACAGAGTCTTATAGCTCTACATATGCACGTCTGACCCGAGATAAGTCGAGCACCAGGAGCACATTCAGCTGATCATTGTTATGGGATCCAGCAGTGCAGCACAGAGACTTGAGGATTATTCTTTACATAATTATTTGAGATAACACACTTTCCTTTACATGTCTTTAGGTTGTTATCAGTGACTGCCGTCACATCACAGCTTGTGTTTTTGATGCTCTCTCAGGGTCGTCTGCTGAACCTGAGCTGCTCCACGGTGCCATCGCTCGTCCTCTCCATCACCGCCACAACTCAGGTCGGATCACGCGTTTCATGTTATTCGCCCACACAGTTTTATGTTAGCAAAATACTGACACTTTGAGACCGGTGTCATTGTGTAAACAGAGGCTTTCACTGTGATGTTTGTCAGGCCATGGCTCTCATAGAGCTGTACAGCGCTCCAGAGGGACGATACAAGCAGGACGTCTACCTGCTGCCAAAGAAGATGGGCAAGTCGTCCGCTTACATGTCCTGAAACAGTCTGAGCTTTTATTGTGTTTCAGAAGTCATTAACTGATGTGTGTGTTTTTGTCCTTTCAGATGAATTTGTGGCCAGTCTTCACCTGCTGACACTTGACGCTCACGTCACAGAGCTGACTGACGAACAGGCCAAGTACCTGGGCATCAGCAAGCACGGGCCCTTCAAACCCAACTACTACAGGTGTGTGCTTCGTCCTACACACAACAACAACACACACATGGTTTATTGTTTATTTGTATCTAACAGAATTAATTCTCCATACAGGTATTAACCCCCAGGAGATAAAGCTGAAACAGAAGCTCTTCAGACGCTCTTATGGATTTGACATCCTGCAGACTCTGACGCCCTCTACAGTCTGTTTCCTTGTCACAGCATCCAGAATGTAATCATAGTGAATTCTGATTTCAAATGAAACACAAAGTGCTGAATGGGAGCTGAAATAAATAAGAATATAATGTGTTAAATCGAGCTGCAATCAGTAAAATACACTGTATTTAACTGTGGATTATAAATTAACAACTCAAGTGATTTAAGCTGAAAATCAGCTGGAAAAACGCATTTGTACATATAGAGCAGCTTCATGTCTCCTGATTTAAATCTTGGATCAAAAGTTTTTTTCTGAACTTCACCTTAAAAACTTCTGGAAGTTCAGCATGCATGAAATATTATAATAAAAAACAAAAGTTTTGCTATTTCTCACAGCTTTTTCTTGCGTCTCATCATTTTAATACAACCACACGAGCCTGTACATGCAGGCAGTGCCGGATTGTAACTAAGTACATTTACTCAAATGCAATTTTGAGGTACTTTACTTGAGTCTTCCTATTTTCTTCTACTCCAGTAGATTTTGGACGCAGATATTGCACTTTTAACTCCGCTACATTTATGTAATAACTGTTGTTACTTTGCTCCAGTTTTAAAATAAAAGTATGTTGTCTGCACTCAACTGAAAAATAAAATAAAATCATCAGAAAGATGTTGAATGATGGAACAGATAATCAGTCGACCCACATTGCATACATGTAAATATATTGTTACGGCCACACAAAGCACACAGTCGGCCCAACCTTGTGAAGAGCAACATATGCAAAGGACATCATACCTACAAGTTTGCAAAAAATGCACAAATTTAGCTTAAATTGGTCTCAGAGTCTTGAGACTGAAACTAATAAAATCTACATGAACTAAATTCACAAACAAAACTAAACCACCAGACCTAAAATCCTAAAATAAAACAAAAACAACTGATGGAAAGACAACAGAGCTCTCAGCAGGTCAGAGAAGGTTTGTCTGGAGAAGAAGAAGCTCCTGATTCCTTAACGACCATTAAATATGCAGCAGGGTCTGATTGCTTCATCAGGAACACCTGAGAGAAGAGAGGATGGAGAAGAAGAGGAGAGAACCACACAGAGGAGGAGCAGGAGTGCTGTATACTTGACTAACACTCCTTCTGATCCATTAACCTCTTCGATCCTATTAAACTATAAATTGTTCCCAACAATGATTCATGGAGAGGCTGCACAGCTGCACCTGCAGCTCTTAGAAGACCACCGAGTCTCCTGAGTGACTGTTGTGCCACTAGGGGGCGTCAGAGCTCTGAGTGACTCTTCCAGTGGGTTTAATTAAAGGTCTCACTGCTGTTAATGGACTAAATTTAGCACCAGTTTGTTTTTGTCTTTTTAATGAACCTCTCACTCAAAAAGTCACACTGAGGTCAAGGTTATAGGGATTCAGTGGCAGATGGACGGTGGTTTGCTTCGGGGTGTGTGTGTGTGTGTGTGTGTGTGTGTGTGTGTGTGTGTGTGTTGAGTAACTGTCTTGGAGCTAATCTGCAAGGTGATGAGGTCAAACTCAAACACAACAGACCTTTGCTACAGGAGACGTCTCGACATTTAGCAGTGATAAAAAAACAAACAATAACAGGTGTAAATAATGAAAACTAAAGACGGCTGGATTCCATTTAGCTGCCTCAGTTTCATGTCCCTGATATTGTGCTGCTCTCTCAACTCATTTGTATTCTGTCAAGTCAAGCCGGAGTCACAATCTCACATCTCTGGTTCCTGAGCTCTTGAATCTTAAGTGTGTTCTGCCTCTCTGCTGTGACGATCAAGGGAGGAAATGACACACACATTGAGATAAAGATGTATTTAACCAGTGTTGTAACACAGTAATTCATGTATATACAACAGGAACAGAGTTTGTCACCTACGGAACATGAACTCACACGTCAGGTGATCATCAGTTTTTAATTCTCACCTTTTCTCTCCTTCCTCATTAATTCCCGTCCCCGTGATGTTTAAAGCTGCAGTGTGTGGAAAGCAGATATGTATTTTCTAATGTTTTCCATTTCCCTGTCATAGCTAATGATAGTGATCATCGTCTCTGAGCGTTACACAATCTATCCGTTCTCATAACCTGTAATTAGTTCCTCTAGTGCAAGCGATTAGTTTGAACTATCGGCTCCATTTATATGATAAATGCTGCGATTATATTTCAGGTACTTACCGTGTTTGTTTTAGTTCAGTCATTAACGTCACTGAGCGTGAGACGTTAGTTCCTTTTGTTTTGTTTTAATTTTCACATCCATTCACAAAAAGTCCTCTCTGAGTAGCTTTCTGAATCAGACGCTACGTAATTAAATCTGCTCCAAGAGGATCCAGCTGGTCGTATGACAATCTTTATCTCTTTTCCTCGATTGTTGCATCCTGTCTGTCTCTGATCATGAAGTCCTAAAAATACCCCCCTGTCCCTGGATTACTGTAATCCAGAATCTCCCTCTGTGTGTGTGTGTGTGTGTGTGTGTGTGTGTGTGTGTGTGTGTGTGTGCTGAAGATCCTTATTGAACTGAACACTGTGTTTCGTTTGGGGCAGCAGGCTAAAGGTGAGTCACTAATGCTGCAGGAAATAGTAGCCGCTGCCTCTCCTCTCTCAGACAACTGAGACTTTACATTACTGATTTCCCTCAAACGCCTCGTTCCGTCACTCTTCTCTCATCGCGGTGACAATAAGTGAACCGGTCCACCGATAAATCATCAGCGTCTGGAGCCAACCTTTTTTCCTGAGGAGGTGTCAGCAAGTCAGTGTGTCTGTCTTTGTATTCTGAGCGATCGATAAACTCGGACTCGAACCGCTGAGATTAGTGTAATACACCTTTAATGTAATAGACACAGCAACACAGTGATGTACAGCACAGAGGAGCGGTCGAGACAAAAGCAATTTAACAGCCATTAGTGTGAGAGATTAATGAGGAGATCGCCACACCCAATCTAATCTAATGACACCACTCATTCTCCTGTATTACCAGTGTGTGTGTGTGTGTGTGTGTGCGTGTGTGTGTGTGTGTGTGTGTGTGTGCGTGTGTGTGTGTGTGTGTGTGTGTCCTGCTGATAATCCATTGGTTGATGATGCATCTGAGAATGACAGATGGCCCGTTCAGCCTATACGCTGCAGGCCCCTGTGTGCTCAGGTTAAAGGCAGTGTTAGCAACCAGGAAGTTCAGGATTCTGTGTGTGTGTGTGTGTGTGTGTGTGTGTGTGTGTGTGTGTGTGTGTCTTGGCCTCCTCCTCCTCCTCCTCCTCCCTGTCAGGGATTCTCCCTAAAGAGCTTTGATGCCTTCCCTGCATCACTACACGGTCTAATCACTCCTACCAGCTGTCAGCGCGCCGGCCTCCCTCCTTCCTCTCTCCTCGTTCTCCACTGGCACCACTTAACCTCACATCCTCTGCAGTCGGCCATAATGGACTCTCACAGCGTCCATACTGAAACATGATGAACGTATATCAGGCGCTCATCGCTCCGACAGCACGGACCCACCAAAGAGACGCAGATGGTGGACTTACTAAATAATGGACTCT
This sequence comes from Diplodus sargus, assembly GCA_903131615.1. NCBI lineage: Eukaryota > Metazoa > Chordata > Actinopteri > Spariformes > Sparidae > Diplodus > Diplodus sargus. The sequence continues at coordinate 2,112,309 of CAEMYA010000262.1, forward strand.
TGCCATTTATCCTCTATCATCACTTTGCTACAACATAATGTTCCTAATAATGGTAAATCATGAATTATAATACTTAGAAGTGAAACATTTAAATCCAAGATACATTTAAAGGCTGCAGTGTATCAGCAGGTAAACCAGACATGTTCTAGTGCATCAGTCCTGTACAGGGTGTCACTTTAATTTAGTGTTTTAAGACCTTTTCTGGATATTTGTTTTAACCAAATCTCAGTCAGATTCTTGGACAGTTATGAAGGAATATGGTTGTGTGAGTTGAGTTTGGTTAATCTACATTTTTGCCAAAAGATTATTGAAAGTATAAAGTTAAACGACATTGTTAGTTTCAGTCGTAGGTTCCAAGAAATGTGTATACAACTCAGAAGGGCTTGACTCACTACGACAAAAATACATTATAAAGTGGATAAATCAGATTAGATAAAATGTTTGTGGCAAGACCTCACAAATACAATGAATTATTTATCGACTTTTAAGGCCTAACGTGTATTAAATTGATTTTAGGACTTTTAAAGGGCCTGCAGGCATCATTCAGCTGTAGCTCCGCCACAGATATTCAGCATTTTTTGGAAACATTCTGCTTTACTAGAAGGTTTCAGAGCCACAGTCGGGATTTCAGGAATACTGAGGTGTTTTTCTGCATCTTATATTAATCTAAAATGTTGTGTTTTAAAGTCCTCCCCTTTATATTAATATGTTTTAATGTCAGAGTGCACGATAATCACTGGTATTAGTCGATAGGGGTCTCTTAATCCAAACTTAACAAAAAGAAGTGACCAGCAAGGGATCATGGGAGCTGCTGATGTCTGATGTTCATGGACGAGGTAATGTTTTCAAGTTTATTCGGGATATGTTCAGTCACATTCGCTGACTCTCCGGAAGTTACAGTAACAGGCGACAAAATGAAACACACTGTCACCTTCAGTAAATTAGTTATTATTCAGTAAATTTTTCTCTGAGTTTAAACATTGTTGGAACATTTGAGATAATGTAAACACCTCAAGAAAAACAATTGCGAAGGTTGAGTTATTTTTTATACATTTTAATGCAGAAATATTACATATACATTTTAAATTAAACACTGCAAACAGCCTGAAAAGATAAAAACGACACTTTAATGGCGCACATGCAACACAAACGTTTGAGTAGTTTTCTCGTTTTGTCCTGAAAAACACTGCGTGTCTGCGTCTGGTCATGATAATATGTTAATTTCACGACAGGAGAGATTTGATGATCTCTGCGATTAGCTGGAATAAAACACGTGAATATATTGACATCGGCATCTGCAAACTTCCAAAATGAGCTGAATAATATCAGGTTAAGTTCAACACTTTCCAAGACTTTTGTCTCTGAGCTTTGACCAATCGGGGAGCGTAAACTCCTCGGGTCGTTGAAACCTCTCAAATTCCCAGAATTGCTGAATGCTAAACGTTACTGTAACAGTTTATCGTGATGGTTTAATGGTTTGACGCAGCGCTGACATCACTTACGATGAACCTCTTTGGCGCCTCGACGCGATCGAGCCGGATCAGGTTGCGCCATAAAAGTGTGTTAGCCGCTGCCGCTAACTGCTAACACGCTGAGGCTTTCCAGCTCCAGACCCTCAGCTGGGGGCTTCACGGCCAAAACACTTAAGAACAACATTGATTTATTGAATTATTGATCGGGGTGGATGACGGTCAACTCGGTGCTTAATGGCGCGTGTATAGATTTATGTGTCGCGGGCCATCGGTCGAGAGTCTCCGTTGGTTCATACCTTCAGTGTGATCTTCCCGGCCGAGACGACCCCGAGGGGACATCATACATCTGAAAGGAGAGACAAGCAACACAAAGAGGATTTTAAATCTCTGGGGATGTTTTTTTTCCTAAGCAGCAGATTTACTGGATTTCCTGCACGTGGCTCATTTTGTTCTCCTTCCTCCCAGAAACCGTCAACTTCTTGCGGAGTTTCTCTGATGTTCTGCGACTGCAAGAACGCTCAGGGGGGGAAAATCAATTCAGACCCCTCACTGCTCCGCCTGCAGCCACTCACACACACCCGACAACCACACCTGTGTTCTCCAACAATAAAGCAAACCCTCTTCCCCTGTGAGGAGTTCTGCCGCGGTGGCCGGGCAGGTCAAAGCTCTCTGGCAGTTGTTGGCAAGTCTAGAACCACCGGATCCTTCCAGCCCACCAGAGTGAGTTCTACCATTGCCAAACACTGTGGGAGAGCGCACCACGACTGTGTGACGAGCAGGGCTCGGGTTACGCGCCATGTTTCGAGCCTCCATGGCAACCAATGATATCTGAGATGGGACGACGCAAATCGATCGGATCCATTGCTCATCCTCCCGTCTCTCCTCTCGCAGACAGACAGACAGACAGACGTATTCTCCGAGCAGCTGGGTGTCTCTCTTGTCCTATATTGGCACTACACATGATTGCTCAAGCGAGGAGAAACAAAGCAAAAATGTGCTAGTGCCAAAATGGGCAAAGAAGATGGTCGAACGCCAACTGGGTTGAAGCAGACTAGGATGTGGGCCGTGTGGTTCTGTCTCTACTCTGTTTATGGCCCTATGGTAATTCACTGATAGTGTGCTGTGACAGTGAATTCTACCAGTGCCATACACAGAACAGGAGGAGATACGACTGGAGCCCGACGCCAACATACACTGTCAAACACAGAGCTGTCTGTGACTTCCTGTAAAACTCCTGCTGACCTCCGTAAAGGTCGGGGAAGCACGCAAGAGTGGAAATGAGCAGCATCAGAGTCAGCGGCGTCCTTCCCCTCATCTCTGCGTCGTAGTAAAGTAAATCCAGCCACGCCATCTGCTACACGCGGGCCTGTAGTGGGAGAAAATCTCCACGTAAATTAGCACCGATTCATCCTTATTACGGGATTATTGTGGGCCTCTGTGTTTTGGGACTCCGCGGCCTCCATGATGTGATGCCTGCTCGGTTGGAGGAGCAGGTCTTCTGCTGCTGCCCGGATTGATTCTGGCTGTAGGGAATGATGCGCTAAGTGATTTTTGAGATGCTCCAAATGGCTCCCAAAGCAGGGCTCATCTTTCCGTTTCCGGGAGAGATCAATAGAGCAAAAAGCTTGAGAGAGAAGAGAGAGAGAGAGAGAGAGACACAGAGAGAGTAAACAGAAATGTGCTGAAGCTGCTGCGTTTGGTTGAATGTTTTTCTTTTAGTTGCTCCTCATGTCTCGGTCGCTCCTTCCTCTCGGTAACAGTCACATTGGAGTGATAATCTGACAGGCTACACATGCGTGACACTTCACTGATAGTTCAGTTTCGTTCAATAAAGTCATTTCCTGTCAAATCCACACATCTCATGCGATCACCTGCTAGTTTCCAGGATCTCCAAATCTTCACATCATGAAAGCAGAAATCAAAATCATCATTTCCAAAGAACAGCTACTCATGTGTTGTATCTGTTTGTCCTGTGACGAGCCTGGCTAGAGGTCATAAATGCTCATAATAAGACAAAAAAAGAGAGTATAACTGCCTGAATACTTTCCTTTTACAAGTGGATTTTGTTTGGATTCTTACCTTAGAAATGATCCAATATCCTCAAAGCTCACAACAAAACTTCAGTTCTCTCAAAAAATACAAGATAAAACTTGTTTGTTGAGCCTTCAGTACCAATATCTCCACAACCAGACGTTTTGTTTAAATGAAAGAGGAGAAAACAACCTCGAGGTGGTCTCCATCTGGATGACCTGATGACTTTTCTCTTGCTCCGCTCTGTGCCAGTTTACCCTCCATACCTCCACCTCTCCGTCCCTCGCGGCTCCCTGCTTGTTTAGGCTGTATGGCAGGGGATTTTAGTGGACAGGTAATTAGTTGGTAAGCATCTTAACCCACTGGCAGTATAGTAATCCAAGCCTCCCTCCTCCCTCTCCGTCTGCTGCTCCTGTATCTACGTATGGCCTACAGCACATTCCCCCTGCGCCCTTTTACGCACAGGACGCGCACTGCAGTGGCGAAGAAGAAGAAGATGATGGACTCCAGTGATGCCCAAACCAGCCTGCATACGTCAGACAAAATCAAGCTTACGGGCAGACGAAAATAAAGTTAATTTAGAGCGACACAAGCCGGAAATAAAGCACTCAGAACGTTGTATGCTACTTTAAACTTTAAAGATTAAGGACTTGCCGGACGCAAAGCTCTCAGCTTCTTTTCTAATATTTGACACGCTACGAAATAAAAACTCCTGACGGTTTTTTTTCCAACCTACCAGCATCTTCCAGCGGGTGTGGCAGCCTGCTGCTGCAGCTCCGGCTCATCCCTCCACGGGACCCAAAAGTTTTTCTCCGAGCGCAGGCCTCCTCTGTCTGTCTGTCTCTGCTCTCCGCTCCTCGTTATATATACGCGCACCCAGAGGTCCCTCCTGGGCTCATTTACCTGCTGTCGGTGATTATTAGACAGATTGCAGGTGGAAAAAGAAGCATCATCCTCTCAGCTGCACGGGAAGCCGTCAGAGTGGGATGGGGCAGGTTTGGGTTACGGCTCTTTCAAAGTTGACGCTGAAATCCACCCGCGCAGCCTTTTGTCCTCTCCATACATTATGAAGGAGGCGCAGCCGGCCAGCAGCGCTGCGCTCCGCTGCTGCTGCTGCTGCTGCTGCTGCTGCTGCTCCACTTACTCACATAACTTCACTCTGCAACAGCTAAAGCCTAAAACATCTATTTTATTACTCATGACGCTCATTATTTTTTCTTTTTCGATGGTTATACAGTTTTAAATCTTCTTAAAAAGTAGCTCTACACTGCAAATATCAACTGTAAAGACCCTGAAATAACGATAATAATAAAATATCTTCACCTCAACCATTAATGGATCATATTCTAATCATCCGTTCTAATCTGAGCAGAACACAAAATACAAGGTGTGAATAAAATATACTGGAGTTTGTAATTCCATTAAAAAAACCTTAAAGTTAACATGTGATAATATTAAAAGTAATAATGAGTTTCTGGAGAAAATAATCCGAGTGATCAAATGTCTAATCTGCCTCACTGAGTGTGTCTTCACCCTCCGGCTAAATTAAACTGATGCTGAAACAAGAAACCTGACTGCGCTCCTGAAGAGGCTGAGCAGCCACACAACTATGAATATTTCATAAGATGATTATGAGCTCCTGTGTTCCTGATGAACAGCGTCATACTCGAGCATCTCATGCAGGAGGGCTGCCTTCATTCATTCATTCATTCATTCATTCATTCATTTACTTACTTACTTACTAACCCAGTAGGAATTTAATTGGAGAGGACGGGATAACATTACCACCATCACTACGGGTTTGGCCATTTGAGGAGACATGTTCAAAAATAGCAAAGTGCTCAGAAAAACATTTGCACAATTAATTGAACTGTGGACAAATGCAATATCCAAACTGAAGAGGCTGAAACGTTTTAAAGAAGGGATGACCTGAACTACAAATGTTGTTCTATAGATGTGAGAAGAGGTCACAAACGTCACATCATCGTGAATGTACCAGTTTTTTCAGTGAGAATGTCAATTGTGATGCAAATCTAATTATTCTTTCTAATCATGAATCTTATCAGTCACACTATCTGTCAAAAATAATGTTTCTGAAGAAATATCAGCAAGAAAAAAATGCTGATAGTTATGAGATGGTACGTCATAATCATCTTGTCAGAAAATGTCTAAATCCCAAATTCTAATTCTGAATAAATTGTATTTATTTTATTTGTTTAATTTTATATTTTTTTAATTAAATTAAACATTTTATACATACATACATTTAAAATTTTACCACGAGCTGTTTTAATTTCATCTTGACTAACTAACTCATCTATGTTTTATTTTCCTGTCGTAAATGGCTCTTTACTCACTCCACTCTCACCTACAGGCCTTTTTCACAGTAGACATCTTTACCTGGAATATCATGAATATA
>CAEMYA010000262.1:2118270-2154078 GCA_903131615.1 Diplodus sargus
TTGTTCTTATATTTTGCTTTTACCGACAATTACATCCACATTACCGATGAGTAAACTGTCATTGTGTTAAAGACGGTCATATTATGCTTTTTGCCTCTCCCTTTATTGTGTTATGCAGCATTCCCACAGAAAACTCTGCTCCTGCACGGCCTGAAACACCTGGTTTGGAGTCGAGCCTTTACTACGGTAACTTATGTGTGTCACCGTGTAACAGGAGTTATAATATATGTATTTATATTGCGTGGTTACCAGCCGAGTGACTTTATTTTGGATCACACTACCTTGTTCGACATGACCTGCTCTACTCTGATTGGCCACATCCTGCCTGTTAAGTATGGCACCTGAGCAGCTCTCATCAAAGATTGAACAGAGGCGAGATGTCTCACTCTGTAGCTAAAACGGGGTGTTCAAGACAGAATATGAAAAGGTGTGCTGCAGCAATGCACAATATGAGACAAATAATTTGTTTTTTGAAAATTAAAGTATGTAAACCTGTTCTACTAGGACCCCAAAATAAAATAATTAATCTGCAAACTAGCACAATACGACCTCTTTAAAACTTGAGGACTTTCCAAATGTCATCTGTACAAAATTTTGTAACATCAATATCCAGGTTTTCTTCTAAAAAAAAAATACCATGATAATCGATTTTGTTGACCAATTCAGCATTGATGAAGAACTTCTAAGGAGATCTCATAGTGTTGAGGTATATGTTGTGTATCGCAATTTGTCTGAAAACATTATTTTAAGGTCATATTGCCTGGCACACACTTTAATCAAGTATCTACAGTAAGCCATGACGGAGCTAAATGAAATCCAGCCTTCATGTATTTGTAATATTTAGCCGCACCTGTGCTTTCCTTCCTGTGACACAACAAAAGGCCTGCTGACACACATAAAACCCTTTCTCTTAAATAGAAACATATCCAAGAAGACAACTGTTAAAACGACAACAAGACATGAAAAATTAATATGTAATAATAATACACTACAGAAAATCATTTCCTACAGATATAAACCACATAAAACATCTTTGCAATGTGATTGAGAAATTGTGTTTTTTTCTTATATATTTAAAGAATAAATTTATGGTAAAACAAACAAAAACATTTACAACAAAAAGTAGTAATTTAAGGTTCCTCTTCAGCTCGCCTAACATCATGGTGGACCTCTACAGGCTATGAGACAGATAAGACTGCCATCTAGTGGCCGGAGGAGGGACATGTTATTGTCATTCAGTGAGTTTGAACATGAGTGACATCATTCTGCCCGGTCACATGACTTTAAATATGTTCCATGTGTGATTAGTCCCCTGGAAACTAGATTCAACAACTCAAACAATTTGAAAAGCTCCTTTGAATGACATTTAAATCATATTGATAAATAGCAACAACAACAAAAAAGTCTTACCTCAACACGTGAGGCGACCTGTAACCATGTCATACACACAAGCACAGTACAGACATAAATCACATATTTTTTTGTTGTTTATTTCTTTCTTCAAGTTACAAGGGAAGCACATTTATTCATTTTTTGCTTTTAAAAAATCAGTGATATCTGGATTTTCTTTTTGTCCTGGACAAAGGGCTTAAAAGACAAAAAATAAAAACATTCAAAGAAATTATAGGCGTCAAATATATGTGTCTCATTAATAAAAAAAATACACAACACACTGATGAATCCAGATAACAATGGACGACAAGGCTGGACAGTGGTTTGTTTTTTGTTGCAAATGACAGTCCTAAGACCTACACCAACTTATATTTGGTTATTGAGGCCAATTACAGCCGTTTCAACAAATACATTTCTAATGTCATCTCAAAAAACAAACTGTGACATGCATGTTATGCCAAACTATGTTAATTCTCAAACAAAGGTAAACCCTCTTGCAAGAGACCAGAGAAAGATCCTGATATCATTTTGGAAAATAACAAAAAAAGAATTATTAATTAAAGTTTGGATTATAATCCAAGAAGCCTGTTGTGACTGGGCTAAAGTAGGAGTCACATTTTTTGTTTTCCTTTCCAGAAATAATACACCCTGATCTGCAACGCCTGGAGTGCATCCTGCAAACATGTCGGGCTTTACGCCCGCACTGAAACGCAGACCAGCGTTCCATCATGAAATGGAAACTCACTCCAGGAACACAAATCTTTTCATGGAAAGCTTTTAAACTGAAAGAAACTTGTGCCTGAACTTGAGCTTTGAGATTTTGACACTCGGAGGAACATTATTCGTCCATCTTCTTGTTTAACCTCAGACTCGAGTCTTTTTTCCTTAATCTGAGGAGGATTTCCTTGTTTTCTCAGAGGGTATAATTATGAAACTAAGCTTGTAGATCCATTACATTTTGGTCCCACCATTTTGAAAAGAAGAAAGAACAGGCCATCAACAGCATGAAAACATAAATGCGGCAGTGTTGAATGGCTGAAACAAAGAGCACTTCTGTCCGACAACGTAAATTATCTTTTATGGACATATTTGCATATAAGAAGGGGGTGCAGGGGGTGCAACGTGTCTTTGGAGGAACTGATTCATCCCACAGACACAGAAGTTATTAACTCTCCTCATCTTTACAGGACAATTAGTCTTTAAACTAGTGTGTTATATAAGTATTAAACCATACATAATGATAGGATTCACCACCCGCAAAAAAAAACTAAGTATCCCTACGCAAGTCAAACACCTATTATAGTTCAACACAAGCAATAGGCAAAGTTAAGAAGTTCAATAATTCAACAAGGACCTGGATAAACCTCACCTGCACACAGGTGTCCTCCCCATGTCTACAGCGTTACAGCTCCACAAAGCCCTACACAAGTTTACTTCTGTGTCATGCCACAATATACAAAGATACTCAGAGAATGACAAACACTTTCCTAAAACGGAGAGGAGCAGGAGGAGGAGGAGGAGGAGGAAAAGGAGAAGGGAGGAGATGGGTGTTGAAGGGAGGGATCAGGAATGTGCTCCTGATCTGTGTCAGCGGTCAGTACAACACAGGTTATCAATACGCCATGATTCCCTGGATTACATTCATGCATTCACACACACACGCACATACATACACACACACACACACACACACACACACACACACACTGTGGCGTCGTCATGGTTGATGCATTTGTTGTTTGATGGCGTGTGTGTGACGTGTCAGCAGGTTTGCAGTCCTGTCAGAGCGGTTGCGCCTGTAGCATCTGTACACGATGAACACGTGGCGGCGCTGTGGCCTCCTGGTCGTCAGCTCCTCGGAGGCGATGATTGTAACGGCGACTCCTTCCAGGAGGGGCAAAATCAAAAAATCAAGAAGGTGACAGTTGAGAGTCCACGTCCTTTTGAAGCTGACACCGCTCAGAAGTGGTGGATTGTCATCCTGCAGTCCTCTGTCGGCGATGACTCACTAAAATGTCAAATTAACACGGAAAAAAAACTGGTGACAGCTACGCATGTTACAGCTGAAGAGGTGGTGAGTTGTGGCTTGTGGAACCAAAAATGTAAACAGTTTCGTTTGGACGACAGTCCTCCTGCCTCCAGCGCTGGTCTCCCCGCTGGAGATCATGGAAATGAATGATGCACTCCTTTCTGATCGAAACAGGCTCTCGGGGGGCAAAGGGTAGGTGGTCGTGACTTCCTAAATAAGAGTTAATATTCTGCAATATCATACTGCAAATCCTTGTGTCACAATAAAAATCCTTGTGTCGCTGTAAAAAATTGTCTTGTTTAAATATGAATATAGTACTGAGTTTCTGCTCTTTAGGAAACAACAGTCTGTTGTGAGGTGAAGGGGGACGCGGTCTTCCTCCCTTCACTACAACTCCATGTCCTGAGCCTCGTCCTCCGAAAAGTCTGACATGGAGCTCTCGGAGGAGGAGTCGCCCCCTCCCTCCTCCTGCTCCTTTAGAGCCTCCTCCGTGGCATACCTTTGGATGTACTCTGAGAAAAGAAACACAAGGAGATATTAGGACATATTTCAGGAATGTATCTGTCAAGCTTTCTTTTTCTTTTGCACAGTGAAATGGCCACAGAACAATGACACCATCAGCGACTCCACCATTTCCACTGGCTCTCTATTTTTCACCGTGCTTTCACTGTGCAATTCTGTCTGCCACCAGGCAGAAAACCTCCCAGGAAAATGAAGGCTGATTGGGGATCCAGTCAGGCTCTCAGCCCAGCACAGTTTCTATCTGCTTTCACGTCTCCATTATAGACTAAATTAATGAATAACCTCACTTGTTTGGTAGTTGCTACACTGGGGAAAACAGATAGCGATCCATCTGTCTTTGCAACTCAGCACCAACAAGAATACCCCTTGTAAATGGTGGTGGGGGGGGAAGTTCTGTGCTTCCACTTTAAGTCTTCTAAATACTAATGGAAAGTAACGAAATCTACATTTGGATGACTACACAACAAACAGTCGTTTCCATCAACTCGATTTTATGCACATTTTCAATTTGTGCATAAAAAAACCCATTTAAAAATCAAATTAAATGTTTACACTCAAGCAAAGTGTAAGAGCTGGTGTGTCGTTAAAAATAAGCCTCTAATGAGGAGACGAACACATCAGATCTTTGTGCAGCGATGAAGAAACTGTACAGTTGCTCAAATTCATACATGGACACACATCTTCAACACAGTTTCCCTATTGTTGTTTTCCAAAACGTGATGTTCGACAGGCTCTTCTTTTTCTTGTTTAACTTGCTTCTTCTGCAGTGTACAATGGCACCCAGCTGGATATGAACCATGTCAACAACATTCACTAAACACTTGTGGATTAAAAGTGCCATTAACGCACCAAATCCAGAATAAGCAAGTATGTGGACTTTGAGGTGGGCTCGTTTTGCGCAACCACTCATCTTTTTTTTAATGTTAGCATCTCACCCGTCATTTCAGATTGTCAGTGTAAGATGCTGGTGTTCTACCTTTGATCTTGTGTTTATAATCCTCCGGTCGGTGCAGGTACATGGCCGCCGCGTCCCCGTTCAGAGGGTCGATGGGGTTGGGGTAGGCGAGCAGCTGAGGGAGGAACGACTCGAAGATGTTGGTGAGGTCTAGAAGACGTGGGGAGAGAGATTAGTCAGCACAGAGAGCTACACAGTTACAGCTCTCACTACTCCATCATGTGTGTAGCTACGACGTCATCCACTAGAGGGCCCTGATCAAACACCTGATTGGCTGCATAAATGTACTGGTTCCTGGTCATGTGTCATCAATCTCAGCACTTAAAAGTGTGAGTAAAGACAGAGAGGTACATTGTCTACATATGCGGCTCTATGCAAACACATCGTACGTACTATATTGAAAAATGGTAACTGAGTAACATCCAACACTGTAACCACACAGGATGCGTTCAGGCAAAGTGTTAAGTGTATCGTTGTGTAGACAGCTGGATTGTTAAAAATGCAGGTGCACTTCAGAAAACAATGGGTGTCAGTCTTTTATCCAATGTAAGTACAGGACTAAGGGAAGTCTCACATTGTTTTAACATGAAAATAATTTTGGAAGTTACATAATTAGTAGAAAAAGGCTGCAGTCTCAAACTAAATCTAACTGTTTTGATGCGTCTTTGAGGCATTTTTAAGATTTGACATGTTTCTTTTTTGTGGTCTGTCAGCTGAAAACTATTTTGCAGATACATGATTAAACAAACCAAGGATATCTAAAGGGCTGATCTCCATGTTGAAACTCACTTTGTTCAGTATTATGATGTTAAGGTTTCAATAACACCTTCACATAGTCTAAATGTTGCATCAGTCTAGACTCAAACTCAGCTGCTGGCTGTATTCTTTCATTTGTTCAACGGTTAGTCATCGCAGCTGAAGATTATCATCGGTGCTAACTACTCATCACACCGGTGTCACACTGCCCCCGCAAAGACACACAAATACTTATCAGGGTGTTTTCACGTACACAGCACGTGTAAAAACAAACAAAGCTGCGGATCAAAAGCAGGCTGAAGAACAGATAAACCTCATTTATCTCTTGTCTGTCTCTCTTCTGTTATACAATCCTAACACATTTATCTTTCTTTACAACACAGAGGGGCTTAAGTTTGAAAACAAATACACCTTTTTTCATGAAGTCCTGCACAGCAGCTTTTTTTAAAAAACAGATAGCTATCAATGTGAGTCACAACCTGATTAAATGAACTATGAGTTATCGTATCTGTTACATGTAAAAGCCAAGTTTTCTCCTTAAGTTTGACAATTTAAACTTAATTTCTCCCTGGCTAAGGAGCCGCAGAATTGCAGAATCACAGAATCTCAGAATCTCTGAAAAGGTTTTCTAAATGGAGGATAAAAGGTATGGCATTTCCCGGATTATGAGGTTTAACAGCCGTATATTTCTACGGTAAAGTCGACCATGTCGCGGTTAAAAAGGGTCTTGCTGAGTTCTTTTGAGCAAATTTACGGTACTTACTGAGATAAGGAAACCTTCATTGGGAATTTACCGGGTAATTTTCACCTGAGGTGTTTTGTGCCGCTGGCCTCGGGAGACCACAACCTAAACCTGAGCACAGAGTTTTACAGTCACTGTGACACTAACTTGAAGAACAGACACAAAGTGATAAAAATCCCCTTCAGGTGAGCGAGTTCACCCGTCTCTCAGCCTCAGGACCTTCTTATCTGTCCCTGCTGCTCAATGCATGACCTCAATACAAGCAGCGGTTATCACTGAAGTGTAAGCTGATTAAACCGATAAAGATGCTCTGCCCGAAGCTGCAGAAGTACAACAGGCTCACTTTGTGTGTGTTTTCTGTATTGACCATTCCTGCCAGTCAGTTTAAACAAGAGACCGATGAAACTCTATGAACCCGTGACCCACCGTAGAGAGCCGTCCATGTCTGGTTAATGACATCTAAACACACAGTTCCTGACCTGCAAAAGACAAAAACACTGTCAGGACAACACAATAGCCTACTTATGGTTGTCAAAGCAAAGCAGCGCGCAGAATGAGGGGGAAAAAAACATCAACTTCTTCTTAACTGTGTGAATCATCTCTATACGTCAAAACAAGAGGATGTGCTACAGGAAATTATGAAAATATTTGTGCTCAAGCCCGTTGTTGCTATAAAAACCTGTTTATATCTTGGCTATACTGACTGGTTAAATAAGAGCCAGTGCAGAGAGATATTTAAAACACTGTATGTCTACTTACGCTTCATCGATGTTGGGATGAAAGATTTTATTCATGAATCCTGTAAAAAATGGAAACAGATGAAAAAGAAGCAGGTTTTAATCGTCGTAGAGTATAATTTCTTTTGGGAGATTTCACAGCTTCACCACAACACGTGTAAAAATAGATATATCAAACCTATTGATGGTGATTTGAAGGGGTATTTATCTGGTAGGTCCACTCGCACCTTCCACACACCTCCTTCATATGCCGCTGCAAAGAAAACACAAACCAACTGATTGAGTCCCAAACTACATAAAACATTTCAAACTCAATGAGAGGGAGAATACGTGTTAAAAATCGGTAAATATCAAGAAGCACTTACTTCCTGGTGGTCCGTGAAACTTGACTACAAACTCGTTGAGACCGCTGAGGATGGTGACCTCGTGTTTGCTCTCGATGCTGACGGCTGGTTAAGGAAAAGCAGCGAACCACAAAAAAAAAGAAGCAACAGGAGACGGGGAGAGAATTCAAACATAATCAAACAACAAAAAAGATGCCACAGTGCCGTGTCTAAACTGATCCAAAAACTGCCTCTCTCTCTCTCTCTTTTTTATGTCTGGGCAGAGATCAAACATAGGATCAATAACATGAGCAATAGCAGTGAGATGAATAATGCACACAAACTCCACCAACACACAACTGTGTCTCCTGAGCAGCAAAACAACCTCACAGGGTAACAACTTATCAAACATCGAGACAGCCGCAGAAACTTCAACAACCAACAGCTACATCATCACTTTTCTGATGGTTAAGGAAGAAAAACTTTCCAACTAAAAAGCAAAGCTGATCAATTTATCATCACAGATCATTAATCCCCATAAAAGGGAAATGATGGCGGAGACATCAGTGGAGGGTGTATCAAACATTATGAAGCTGTGTCTGTTCTGCCTCCGCCCAGCTAACTGACTGACGGGAACTTTCATCCGTTTTCTCAGGTAACTTCAGATCTCGATGGCGAAGGGGGAGGATGTGTCATAATCACAGCGTGTGGTGACAGCAGAGAGGCTGAGCGTATTTAATCAACCACTGCGCCAGTCTGACACAATGACAGACCGAGAAACAAAACACCGCAAAAACCTCACAAGCAACCGTCACGCCCCGTTTCATCATCCTGTCATAAATCCTTCTGTCATCTCTCGCCCCGCCATCTAACCAAGGTAACGCAAGGATGCTAATTTAGCTCAACTGCTGGAGCTAAAAAAATAGCGCTACACAGCTCGATTGCATAACTGTCAGGAGGCAAAGCCACAGTAAACATCTACCAGAGGATGATGGTTTAAAAAGCCAAGACACTCAATAGATGGAGGTTCGCAAACCACTGACAAAGACGACAGAGATGCACTAAATGTGAAGCCTATAAATAAACCTGTTATAGACCTATGCAGTAAAAATGTGCATCTGTCTCTTATGCCTTTCCCAAAGGGTTGAGCACAGAAAACCCAAGCACACGCTCACTCAAGAGTAATGTTACTACACCGGGGAAGAGCTATATTTAAAGAAAAAAGCTCTCAGTGCACTGTGATTTATCTTCTGATACCAAGAGGTTCGTGTTTAGGTTTTGTTCCACATGTTCTAAACCCATCCGTGCCCTTAAACTACACATCTAATGGACAAACTCTCCCGACCTGCAGTCAGAACATATGGCAGGACATTCTGCTGCAGAACTGATGCACACGTGTTCAACGTACACTGAGGTTTGTTTGTGACTGTACCGTAATCTGAGAGCAGCTATGACAGCTGTGGCAGCCGGCCAGCATCAACTGTGCTCTGTCACAGTGGTTCAGTCGCACATCTTTTGATTTAATGCCACATCATGGAACTATGTATGGTATCCGCTGGTAAAAACAGCGGTGCTACTGTCGAAAAGAAGCAACAGCAAGAATTAAAGGATCCCAACATGTTTGCACTGTGTAGTCTTTGTTTCCTCATCTGTATTTTATTACACTGACAATGAAACAAAACAATATTAATGACAATAAATGAGCTTATGTCGCGTTCTCTCTATTTGCATATTTTCATTGACAGGATTGCCTGACCCCATGCTGAGCTGTCTTTCTATGCTCAAAGGTACAGAAATTAAATAAAATAAGGAAATTTTAGGAAAATAAAACGTGTTAAATTCTCAAACTGTTACATGTGACTCATGGCGACGACACTGATTAAAAAAATAATAATAATAATTCCAAACACATGCTCAGGAGTGTTGGGTCGAACTTTCTATTTTCAAACCGAAAAAGTTTTTATGTCAAACTTCAACTTCAAACAAAAATGTAAGTACTTTTTAACCGCCTGGACGATTATTGGGGCCAAAAATCCGGAATTTTTTCAATTATCAGTTTCAGTGGTTATTAAGTCTGATTGGCAATAAAATAAATTAATTTAAAATTCACTACTTTGGCTCTGATTCTTTATCATTTGTAGGTAGTCACCACTCTCTGCTCTCATTCAATGAGTTTCCCACAACACTATCTGACTGGTTACAAGTCACGTTTAATAGACTATTTACATTGAATAATCTGAATCTTGGAAATAACTAGTAACCAAAGATATCAAACAAATGTAGTAAAGCGAAAGTTTAAAGTAGCAGAAAATGGAAATATTTAAATAAGGTAAAGCACCTCAGTAAAGTACATTACATTCCATCCCTGCCCGACTGAGCAAACCATGTTCAAAACACGTCAATTCTACCTCATTAAAGAGACAGAGTTAAAGTTTCTGCAACATCTTTTCATTGCTTCATTGAGATAAGGCTCACCTGGTAGACTCACCTGGTAGACTGTGAGCCTGGAGGTGTGATTCCAACCTGTAGCTTTTGTAAAGTTTCATTTGTTCATCATGAAAACTTTCATTTTGAACCTCAAGAAGTTCTTTAGACAGCCGTACCTGAATTTACATGAGTTCGTCTCTAATTTTAACATAATTCTTATTTATAATAACAATTCTTGATTGCAGAATCTGGGTTAGAAGTTTTTTTTTTTTGGTCTTTTTAAGGCAACCATAATGTATTCAGTTATGAAGGACTGAACCGAGGAGAGGACGGGCTCAGGTATAGAAGTACAACAACACTAACAACATTGATTGCATGTTTGTGATGGTGAATAAAAGTGCTGTTATTGTTCCTGCTGAGGTGGAAGGTGAAATATTAACATAAAGTTGATTTCTATTATGTTTTTTTTTTTTTTTTTAAGTGTGTGCTTGTCTATTTTTCCTACCTCTATGACAAAGTTAGCTTATTGGAGGGCTGAAACAAGCATGAACTTGTCCAACAGCTACATGAGTTATACAAATACATAGATTATTATCAGTGTTAGCCTCTTATCCTGTACTTCATTCTGCTAAATGTTAAATGTCAAATAAACAACATGTCCAGTACGGTCAGTTCACGATAGCACAGATGCCAGTTAAAACTACAGCAGTCCTGCAATAAACTCTCCTTTCATGACTTATAATGTTGAAGATTTGTTGAAATTCTTTTAGAGAGGAGTTGATTTTATCTTCTAAATGTTTCTCCCCTTTTTTTGTGAACCAAATCGAGGTTCTGGGCTCAGATGTTGAAAGTTGTACACTGCAAAGCCTTCTAAAGCATATTTTATGAACTTTATGCTGCAACAATGATTATTTCTACTCTTGATTTACACATCAGTTACTCTCTCATTAACGTTTGTTTTATTGTACGTCTTCAAATTGTTGTTCTGTGTGACCCTACAGAAAATACAGCAAATGACAGCAAAGATTCGCAGAGCTGTTGCTGATGAATCTTGTATTGATCCGCAAACCAACAGACAGTTTGATCAGCAGTTGTCTGTTTGCTCTCCAGAAGCAACATGGACACAAGTTGTCCACCTCCTCAGCCTGCAGCCCCTGTCCTGTCCCTGGACTGGACTGGATGTTCCCAGCCCCCCTTCACCCCCCGCCCCCAGCCCTGCATGTGCCCCGTACAGCACGCTTGTTGTTCCTCGATCAGCTGTGTGTGAAGCTCCGCCTTCTACCATGTTCCGGATGGTAACAGGCGGACCAATCAGAGCGCAGCATCTCGCTGCAGGACAAAAACAAAACAATTCACCTCACGCTGTCAGAGATCCTTTCATGCAAACTTTCAGCTGATCTCTGCGAATAACTGGCAATAATTTAGAAAATATATATTCGACGATAGAAGACGATTGTGAGCAGACAACAAATCGAACATAGCGCGAGGCATTGCACCTCAAAGAGAGAGATGTTATGGAGAAAAAAAAACACAATTAAAAAGGAAAAAACATCCATTTTTTGTTTTTTTAGCATCGCTGAACTGAGATAACATTAAATTTCGCCTACATAGTTTTTAGTCAGTAAGATTAGAATTTATATGTTGTTTATCTTTAAAATGGCAAGAATTCAAATGGCACAAAAAGGTCAAAATGTGGTGTCCCTGTCGTGTAGTAATGTGTCGACTTTGCATTTGTCATTTGTCACACATCGTCTCCGTCGCGCTACATCGAGCCTGTTTGTTCTCCCTTGGTGATAGCATGCTACACAGCTAGCTTGCCTTCAGACGTTAACGTTACAAAAAAAAACACGAAAAAACAAACGCGTCTTTCCAAACAAGGTTCCTCAAAACGTGAAAAAGTCCCCGCTAACCCTTCGCATTGTGTTGTCAGTCCTGTGGGAGCGCATATTTATATAGATATATATATTATTTTTTTGTTAGCTAACGGGCTAACTTAACGCTTCCGAGCTAAAGCTAACGCAACCGTCCAAAAGCGAACAGAGAGTTCAGCGTTATGTTGCGACATATTCCGTCGCTAATTCACGACTGATGCAAAACAAGACGAGCATTGCTAATGTGTTAGCAAAAGCTAAACGCTGGCTAAACAGAGCGAGCGTGAGTTCACACAAATAACAACTGAACTAAACGTGTAGCTTTCATCGCCAACCCTGCTAACTTAAAACAAGCTAACGTCAGCGCACATTAACGCGAAAGTGTTCAGCGTTAACACACTTTTCACCAAATCTGGTAACATCTCATAGCTGCTAGCAAACACACATCCTCATAGCAGCCGTCGGGAACAAATACTGTAATTCAACAAACATTAGCGAGCTGACAATTAACACAAAATGACACATTTGGGGTTTTTTTTGTCATCCGGGTGTTGTTGTTAATGTTCTGGAAAAGGATACAGTTTCACCACGTCGGTATCCATTCGCCTCTTGCCCGGACTTGGAGACGACATTTTTGTATTCCTTTCAGAAGTGATCTAAAAATACTGCGGCGATGAGGCTACCTCAACCTTGCAGCTTGAAAATACCTTACAAGCCCTCTGGACTGTATCAGCAGCCTTCCCACGATGTCCATAAACAAGATCCTAGCTGCAACATCGCCCACTTTTCTTTTTTCTTTTTCTTTTTTTTTTTTCTCCCTTCCTTCTGCTCTCAGCGGATCTTCACAGTGTTTCCCCTGACCAGCTCTGCCTCGTCGCGTCCCGTCCTGAAGACTCTCTCCGCCTGTGACATCAACCTCCAGCGTCCACACCGCGGAGAGGAGGGGCCCGGGTGTAGAGCTGCACCGCACAGAACGCGCTCACACTTTTTGTTTGTCGCTTAGTGGTGGCGGATAAAAGTGCCGACCTGTTCCTGCTGATAGAGAAGTCGACATTTTACATGTGCAGTTGATTTCTGAGGTATTTTTATGCGAGGCTGGTCGAATTTGTGCGGAAATATAAAGCGCGTGCTTGTCTAGTATGCGTACGTCTATGACGAAGTTATCTTATTGGAAGGCTGAAACAAGCACTTAAAGGCCAAAGTTGTTTCTTTACAGTCACTCTGTGTCCAACAGCCACATGAATTATACAGAAAGATAATCATCAGTTTTTAGCCTGTTATCCTGGAAAATATTGTCAAATATAGCTCAGCTCGTCATAGCACAGATGCTAATTAAAAACTAATGCAGTCTGATACAGCAGTCCTGTAATAAATTCTCCGGTCATGATATCAGGATTTGTTGAAATTGTTTCAGAGTGGTGTTAAAATGTTATTCCCTGCTTTTTTCTTTTAATCAAATCAAGGTTCTGGACCCTGATGATGCTCCAAAGCCCTCTCAAGCGTCGTCTTTGTGATGTTTATATACAGGTACAGGTACATTTGGTAAGATTGTTGATGAGTCTCATTCACAATTTGTCAAATACTGACATTTTGGGTTGGTGGCTTGACCTAACAACACAAAATGTCAGTATTTGATGACCTTGGGAAGCCAAATCGTCAGTATTTTATGTGCTGTCATACAAGTTGGTCCTTCAAATATGTATTTTCCATGTACTATATGCAAGTAGAGTAAATAAACAGTATTTATTGTTGGAGCAAACTCTGAGGGGATTCGCAACTTCAGGCATTAGATCTGGACAAAGTCATTTAGTTAGTTCTACATTCATTTTATGTTAATTTGGTGTATGTGGTGTACTCTGCCATTAGCTCAGGTCACCCAGAATCCTCTCCCCTATACATTTGTTTGACAGGAGACCTACAGTAGCAACTAAAATCCGTGTCGACAATAGTGTGTTTGTGTAAATGGAAGCGTGCGTGCATATGAAAACACACTCAAGGAATGTGGAAAAGTCAAATCAGCTGTATTCCAACAGTCTCACATGACCTGACATGAGTGTGTGGCGGTCAAAGTGTGACCCCCCCACCCCTCGCTTGTCATCAGATGACAGAACCAAACTTTGTTCTGCTGCTAGAAATCACATCAGCTGTCTTAACTGTGTTGCTCCAACCACATGGAAACAACAGAGAGCCATGTGACAAAAACAAAATGTCATTCCTGTTTGTCTGTTGGCTGTGAAATGTTGTCACCGTTGTTAATGTCTGTGCAACACGTTGCTGCCAAACTGCAGCGACATGACGAAGGTCTCGGTTAATTAAACTATGAATCACACTTTAGTCGAGTTATGAAACTTGACTCCAAACCTAAGGACACTGAAAACCTCCTGCATTGCAGACTGTGTCCCTCGGTGTTAGATTTAAAGGTGACGCTGTCATGAGATCCAGTTTTTAATGAACACCAAACAAACTCTTTCTACAGGTCAAAAAACAAACGTGCTGTACAGAACTTTTTTCAAAAAGAAAACAGCTCTCTGTGAAGCCTATCCTACAGATTTAAAACATGCAGAATTGATTAGACGGTTTAAAGTCCTGACCTCCATAAATCTGAGTAGATCACTGGATGGAACAAAAGTTGATGACTCGTCTCCTGTTTAATCTCATTAACACAGCTGCAGCTCATTGTTCCATTTTCCTGGAGTGGCTTCATCTCCTACCGGCTATCAATCTGTGGAGGAGTTATTTGCAGAGGCATCGTTACATTAACTTTCCAACAGAGGCGGTGATACTTTCTGCTGACAAACCACCTGCACGATAAACCTTGGATGAATATCATTTTTATACTGAGATGGCAGCCCCACAATGCAGCAATCTACTTGAGATTCATGTTGTGTCATCCACCGTACTCTGTCAGAAGTTTCCTTCTGATTCAAGGCGTCACTTTAGGAGACCAGGAGTGCAAACCCAGTTTGTCTCAATTATAACTACACTATCTTGTCGGGCAAGAGCCCTAAATGTTAAACATGATTGCATGTGCCTGGTGAAAACGCTGGTGTGAAGTGTTTATAATGTAAAAACTGTAAAGAAAACTGAAAATAGTGTCTTAGATTCAGAGCTATGAGGATTAATACAGCGGCTGTCCACTATTTAGTTCATTCTTGATACATTTTTGATGGTTGATTAATTGCTTTAAAGAATTTCTGAAGAAAAATTGTCTTATTTCAGGTCCTTAAAGGTGCGATTTGTAAGAACATGATTTTTGAGTCACATTCCCAACTCGTCAGATTTTGGAGATTCAAAAATCAACTTTTATTACAAATAGAATATTTTTCTGAGAGGTAACTTAATATTGGACATCATCTCGGCTTTGGAGAACACGTATCCCCAATTTCTGATATTTTATACCCTAAACAAGTAATCGAAAATAAAGATAATCATTAATTGCAGCCCAGTCTTCTCTTGATCATTTTGATAATTGTCTGCTCTATGACAGTTGCTGATGACAATTCTTAACTGTTCTTAGTTTATTTTCACACAGCCTGCACACAAAGAAAAAAGCCACAGCAGTTTCTCGTGGGATTGGTCCCTTTGCTCTGATTTGCTACTTCAGCCTATCCCACCGAGCTTCAAATCCAGATTACCACATGTCAGCAAAGCAGCCCCCGAAGATCTGGGGTAAAGGTTGACTCTTGGTTCAGTCGATCGAAAGGAGTCAGACCGACCACTTGTTGCTCTCAAAGTAAATAATTTGTTGTTAATTTAAGCTATATAGAAAATGTTGTTTATACCTTGCTTCAATTGATCTTTCTTTTGTCAGGTAATATGTCACCATGAGAGACAAAATCGACATGTGACACCTCAACACATTCACTTTGATCCCTTTATTTCACTCACTGACGGATATTCCTCACACCCTGTGAATCTCTGGTATTTCACAGCAGATGACGAGTCATTTAGTGACAATGTTTATACTGAGAATGCCAAACATTCATCGCTTCCAGCTTTTCATTTGTGAGAATATGTTGTTGTTAAATCTTATGAGATTGTGACGTTAATATCTTTGGATTGCAGTCGAGCTTTTCATGATTAAACATTTAGTGTTTAGAATATCAAAAAATGATAATAATTTGAAAAATGTTCATTAAAATTTCTCAAAGCGACGTCTCCAAATTGCTTCCTTTGTCCAAAACCCAAAGAGTCTTTACTATCTTAAATGACAAATAAAAGCAAGACAAATACTTTTTTTTTGCTTTAAAAGTGACTGAAATGATTAATAAATGACCAAAATAGCTAATAATAATAGTCATAATAATAATAATGTTAATGATAATACATTTAATTTGTTAAGTGCTTTTCACAAGACTCACTTTAAATGTGAACATAAAAGCAGTACACTAGAAACAAATCTAAAAAACATACATCACACAACATTAAATCTGGCAACTCATTTTCTTTTGATTGCCCACCAAATTTTTGATTGTTACTTGGACAAAAAAATAATTCTAATGGACATTTTTCACTGTCAACTGACATTTCTGTTGATCAAGAAAATAATCTGGAGCATAATCAATAACATATTCACATTTCTATTAGACTCAAGTTTGCTTTTATATTTCAATTATTTTTTCAAGATTCTATTTATATGTTTTTTCTGTGTTTTAACCGTTTTTTAATGGACAGTTTCAGGCCACTGCAGCGTTCCACAACAAACACCACCATGTGGCTCTTGAACGCATCACGAAGGGTCCCGCCTCCTCTGATTGGTCGGTGGAGGCCAGCTGGCTGTGACGCGGCAGCAGCAGCAGGTGTGGACGCTCGGCGCTGTTTGTTTCTTTAGCCTGCTGTGATTGCTGGAGCCCGCGGTCTCATGCCACTGCGTCCGGTCAAACCAAAGCGGGTCGTTGTCCAGGTGTGGGTCTGCTGAACCCGGTCTGTTGTGGCTCCCTGTCGACATGTCGGCCGAACATGACGGAACCTTCAGTCAGCTCAACAAGTTTGAGAAACTGTCGTGGAGGCCCTTCATCCGCGACTCAGGTTTGTAAACAAAGCTCAGTGCTGTGCAGGAACAAGCAGCCTGCAGCAGCCAGCAGAGCAAACAGAGGAGCTAATGTTGATATAGATGACATTACTCATAGTTTATTTAGTCTTTGTGTGCACCAGGACACTCATTTGTGTGTGTAGGCGATGTGGTGTATCATCAGGCTAAAGCTAGCTAACGTTGCTACGGAAGCCAGCAGGAGTTGGTGAGAGAATGAGCACCTAGCAGGCTAACACGGTGCTATTGTTGCTCTTTGTTTTCTTTAAATAAACATTCCATGTGAGAGGTTTGATGAAGAATAGAGGGATGAGCATTAGCAGTAGCTTCTGCTTATGTTAGCTTTATCTCACTGATAACAACTCAGGAAACGTCCTGTACCTGCAAATACAAGATTAATAATTTATATTCAGTGTGTCAAAGGGCCTTCAACTCCACACAGTGTTTGCCAACAGACGTGACTTTCAGTAAAAACATTAACTAGCTGAATAAACAGCTTGAAACTGGACACACAAACACTGAAGAACCACTTTGAGTGGCATCTACTAGTTCTGGTTATAAGCATTTTAACCTGAGACTCTCAACAAAACAAGCTTCAGTGTCCTTTACCCAACATCTAAGTGTACTTTTTTTGTTTTTCCGTCTCTCACGTCTTGTTGGATGTTGATTTACTGACAGGCTCCAAGAAGCGGGCACGGTGGCTTCAGGCTCGACGCATCTTCTCCCCTTCCTGCCCCAACCTGCGGATCCCCAACAGGTTCCTGAGAGAAGGTGCTGTAAGAACACGTTTGACTGTGTTTCCTCAGAAAATGGGAGACGCATGCCAGATCATCTTTTTAGGTGAGCTAGTTGCATCATTTCCTCTGTCTTCCCCGTCTCTCAGGACACTGTGTGCCGCCCGCCCGCAGTGGACACCGCTGTGTTGCAGACAGCACCAACCTGTACGTGTTCGGAGGCTACAACCCAGACTTTGAGGAGGCAGGCGGATCCGACAACGAAGACTACCCTCTGTTCAGGGAGCTCTGGCGGTTTCATTTTGCCACAGCCACCTGGCAGCAGGTCCGCACAGAGGGGTACATGCCCACAGAGCTGGCCTCCATGTCAGGTGAGGACTGATGGGCACACTCTTGTGTTGTTTAAGGTATGATGTTGACCCCGTGATGTTTGTATCAGAGTCTCCATCTTTGTCTTGATAGCTTCAGATTATCCTACTGAGCTACAGGTGGCACTAATGCACCAAAAGCAATGCAATGTTCCAACAAGGGGGCAGGGAAGACAATTGCTTTGTCTCAATTCAGGGTCTGCATCCTTCGAAGGACGCGGTCTTCGAATGCGAGAGAAAACTTATTAACCGCGTCAACCGTTTTCTGGTCGCGTCACCAGATGTTTTACCATAACGTCACGATTTCTGTCACCCAGGCCCGCAAAAGTGACGATCTACGCTACGCGATGTCGCCATTTTCTCTCTTTCTTTCTTCTTTTTCGGGCGCAAAGAATCTTGGGATATGTGAGGCCACGAAGGATGGTAGCGGTGCATCCTCTAAAAAGACAGAAAAGAAGGAACATTTGTGGGCTGCATCTGGAGGAGCCTTCACGTTGTGACGTTATTGCCCTTCACATGTGGCCTCCAAAAGATGCAGACCCTGAATTGAGACACAGCAAATGCGTTAACAAGGGGGAACATCCCAAGTCTCCTATTTAATATTTCCTCCCTCCTTGCTTGAACCAGAAGTTGCTCTGTTCCGCCATCTTGCTCATACTTCTGCTCTGAGGATGAGGATACATGAGATCAGCCATAGCTTCTCTCTTTGCATGCTTTCCTCTCCACGCACCCTTTGTGGGAGGGACTGAGACACAAGGAAGGAGGACAACATGGGTGCAATTAAAGAGACTTGGGGTGAACCCATGGACGTAAACAATGCTGTTTCAATCAATCGGTTGTTACAGGCGAAAGCAAATGTATTCAACACAGGTGTTAGAGCTCAAAGATGCAGACAAAGAGTTTTGTTGAATGAATTTAAACGGAAGCTTTGTTTGTTGGCAAGAAAACTCTACAGGGCTCCTTTAATTCCTTCTGTTTTAAGCTGTGTGACACACTGCAAACAATCAGTGGGTTGACATGCGTTCAGTAACGAGATTAGAGTCAGCCTTCAGGGATTTAATGCCGTACAGTGTCGTAGTTTGCACTCGGCGTGACTCTGACTTCATGTGATGACATTGGTGAAACCTTTTGTTATTTTATTGTTTATTGTGCTTCACATCACAGTGAAACCACACACAACGCTGCTCTATGATCGAAATAAAATAGTTGGGCACGTATGTAGATTTGAATGAACCTTTGTTTCTTAGATCTCTAACTGCAGCAGCGGAGGCTGATCGTGTCGATGTCTCTCTCGCTCTTTCAGCTGTTTTGCACGGCAACAACCTGCTTGTGTTCGGTGGCACTGGGATTCCATTTGGTGAAAACAACGGCAATGACGTCCATGTTTGTAACGTTCAGTACAAACGGTGGAACCTGCTCAACTGCAGAGGGAAGAAACCCAACAAGATCTACGGACAGGTAACAGTAGCTGGATTTCGTTCTCAGATATTAAGCCCATCACGTGTGTGTGTGTAGCCGTGTATTTAAACAACAGACATCTCCATTTTCAGGCAATGATCATCATAAACGGCTACCTCTATGTGTTTGGAGGAACAACGGGATACCTTTACAGTACTGACCTGCACCGGCTGGACCTGACCACCAGAGAGTGGACACACCTCAAACCCAACAACGCACCCTCAGATCTGCCTGAAGAGAGGTCAGAGTAGTTTAAACAGCTCCAGTATGTGTGACCTGCAGTGAATCACAAGAATATTCATTAGGTTGGACTGAAACTGAATGCATGATTTCACAGGTACAGACATGAACTCGCTCATGACGGACAGAGAATATATATTTTAGGAGGTGGGACTTCCTGGACGTCGTATCCTCTTGACAAGGTGAGAACAGACGAGTTCAGGTGAAAGATTTGACAGAAAAACAGCTTGTTACTAATTTCTGTGTGTCTTCATCAGATTCACGCGTATAACTTGGAGACAAATTACTGGGAGGAAATCGTCACCAAGCCTCATGAAAAAATAGGTTTGTCATCCAACTTGTTTCTGCTGAATACAGGATTTGAATACCAGACATTCAATTAACTTTGTTATTGTTATCGCAGGATATCCTGCCGCCCGCCGGTGTCACAGCTGTGTGCAGGTGAAAGATGGTAAGGAGTATTTCACACAGCCTTACCTGGACACACCTGTCTGACATGTTGTTTTTAAAGAATATCTCGCTCTCTCTTCCTCCAGAGGTGTTTATATGTGGAGGATATAACGGGGAGATGATCCTGTCTGACCTGTGGAAGATCAACCTACAGACCTTTCATTGGACCAAGCTGCCTGCCGTCATGCCAGAACCAGCCTACTTTCACTGTGCTGCTGTCACTCCGGTTAGTTTAATATCGTCCACACAGATTTCTCTTCATCACCGAGTGACAGAAGAAATCTACTGAAATCTTATTTGCTGTCGGACTGATCAGGACTAATTACCATTTTTATGGTCGATTAATAGTTTATAATCTAATTAATTATTTAGTCAGTAAAATGTCAGAACCCACGGTGATCTTTGATCTGACAAACGGCCTACTAGGGCTGCATCTAAAGAATGTTTTCATTATTGATTATTCTGCAGAGTATTTTCACAGTTAATCCATTAATAAATTACTCTGTAAAAGGTTGAAAAATTAATAATTCTCATCAGAATCTCCCAGAGCCTAATCTGACGCGTTCAAATTGCTTCTTTTGTTCAAACAACAGCCCAGAACCCCAAAGATGTTTCATTTACTTTTTATTGACCATAAATAACAAAGAAAAGCAATAAATCCGAACTTTTAAGAAGCTGGAACCAGCAAATGTTTGAAACACTTTATCGTTATCTAGACAGTTGGTACTTAACTGTCTTTGAATTGATTAATCGACTAATCGTTGCATTTTTAAAGACCAAAATCCAAAGTCACAAGTCTCATGTTAGTCCTGGTGGCAGTAAAACTAAAATCTGAGAATAATTGGAGGCTAGATCCATCAGTTTGACGGTAATTTTTTTGTCACGTTCTCCTGCAGGCCGGCTGTATGTACGTCCACGGCGGTGTCGTCAACATGTCCGGGAACAGGAGGACGGGCTCTCTGTACAAAGTGTGGTTGACGGTGCCGAGCCTTCTGGAACTGACCTGGGAGAAACTGCTGAAAACTTTCCCTCACGTAGCTCAGCTGTCCACGCTTCAGCTGCTCGGCCTGGGAATGACACACACACTAATTCAGCGGCTCAAATAGAGACCGAAGGAGGCGGTACGTGACGCAAACAGCACTGACTCTAAAATCGCAGGTAACCTGGCAAGAAAAAAAGAAAAGGACAAAGAAAAGTTTCTCGTGATGTCAGATGGTTATGAAACAACTTTGAATGCCTTTTAACTTTGGTCTTATGTAAACTTGTGCTTTCTCTTTAAAAGGAAAGTATTAATAGATTTCAGTTTGCACGCGTCAGCCAGAAGCCACGCATCCACCAAACTCACTGTAGTGTGCTTATTTCCACCTCCAGGTACTTGCTCTTGTCATTTTGGTACTTTTATCACCGTCAGAAACTTGTGCTGCATGAGCATGAATAGTTCGATGTTCCAGAGACGACTTCTTGAAGGCAAAATGAATGTTGCTTCTGCTTCTAGAGATCAGCTCGTTTCCACAATCGCTGAAGTGACAACGATGCCGAACACGGTCGCCATCTTTGTCACACGTTCAGTCAGCTGCTGCTGCTCCCGCTGTGATGTCGGTGAAATCCAACAGTGCTGATGTTCACTAAAATTTCCATTTAGTTCGTCAACATAAGAGGCACGCTGCTGATGAAGCATGGACACATAATCACTGTGATACCTCTTCACTGTCTAATTAGGTCAATTATTTAAGGAATTGTGTTTTCGCCTTGAGAACTTTCTCACTGCATGCTGACATGGAGCTGTGATTATAAAGTGAAAATGATTCCCCTTGCATCAGGCCTTGTGGTCAGATCTTTTACGATCTGTGACACGGCGTCACTGTGAATCTTCTTGTGCCTCTTCGCTTATATTTCCTCTTATTTTTTTGGAAAAATGAGAAGAAGTTGTAGCTCCGCAGTGATTCTCTAGACTTTTTATTTTGTCATTTGGTGCCTTCTGAATTTCCAAAATGTCACACGTTGTTTTTATATTTCTGTAAACCGGTCTTCTTTTTAAGATTTTTATTTGTTCGTTGCTCTCTGAACGGTGTACATGTAGCTGTTTTCTGCCCCTGTGATTTGCTTGGCGCGCTGTTGCTGAACCTTTCTGCTCGTGATAAATCAGGAGATGCCGCTCGCAGCTGAAGTTTTTTCTCTAACTTAAATCCACAGAGACTTTTTAAAAATTTTTACCTATTTATTTTAAACACTGTGCTGCTGTTTTATTCTATTGCAAAGTCTATATTGTAGCAGAACGTGTTGCTGGATTTTTTTTACTTTTCACCTGCTTTGATTTAATCTTTTCAGTTCCCACTTTATGCCTCAACTCCACTTCAACCTTTTATACTGTAACATAAGCTGTATTTTTGTTTTGTGTTTTACTTTTTGTCTTATTCTTCTCAAATGTTTTGCTGTGGTACTTTGAAAAATAAGTGGCATGGTACTTTTTTAACTAGTCACAAGGCAGAGTATGTAAGGCGTACTCAGGATGTTAAATACTGTGATCAGACGCTGTTGAGCTCCGCAAACATTTGCCAAACTGTTAACAGACTGTAATTTTTGTGAAACTAGATTCCGGTACGCTGAGATGACTTTGATGAAAACAGATCTTTTGAGGTTGCTGTGGACTAACAAGCTTAAATACTGTAGTAAAACTCCCAGCTGCTTGTATTAATTAACACTTCTTTTTTTTAACCTGTTCTGTCGACCTCTCTTGAATTTCTTCAAGTATCTGCAGCATTTTATTTCACATGTTCACTGTAAACTAATGCTAAGCTCAAACTCACTGTGTCATTCATCATATTGTCCTATTCCGCATTCAAAACTCTGCCTCAGTTACTTTTTATCAAGTTTGACATGTTATGGCCTTATTTATATCTTATGGTGAAGCAACAGTCTGCTTCGGTACGTGCTCTGACTTGGTAAATGTACTACGTTGCTTAAGATTGAGATGTTTATATATTTGCATCATTTTTCTGATGTTAAAATGATCCCTTTTGCATGTCGGTATGGTGTGCATGTGACTTTACATAATCTCTTGGGAGAAAAGGTGAATGCCTCCTCAAAGGCAGTTATGGCTGTAATGTACATTACGTTTTGTAATTCCTCCTTTTATTGTACAAACAATAAACACACAGGCAGCCAGTTTTTCAAAATGTTGTATTGACGGATTATTGTTGTTGTTGTTGTTGTTAAGCACAGCCAGCCATGCCTCGTTTTACAGCTATATGGTGCCAGTTTGTTTAAAATAATGTACTTGTATCATTAACTCTGACAGACACGAACCATTTAAAAAGTATACAAATGTATTATCACAGTACCTAACAAAATAGCATTAGTGCAGATAGTAAAAATACTGTTCTCTATCTTTTCATCAGTTTACAAAGACCACAATAAGATCTGTCCAAGGACACATAGTTCAGTGTGCTACCTTACAAACTGTACATTTTACAGTAGGAGTGCCGACCTGAGATTAAAAGTTTCAGTCTTGTCATTAGTATAATTTAGCATAAGAAAAAAAATACTCAAAGGATAGCTTCACCAAATGATTTAAATCCAGCCATGCTCTACTTGCCTACATCCAGATGGAAAACAAAACACAGCAAAACAATGTTGCAGCATTCTGCTAAATGACTGAAGGAGATGTGGATTTGCTTTAAAATGTAATAAAACAAGTGGAAAATAACAATTGTTTCATGCAGCTCGTCTGGTGTAGTCCAAGTCTCTGGAAGTCTGACATCCCAAATTGATTTAACTAAAAAACCTTCGTAAAGCTGAAATCTTCAGTGAAGCTGCTGAGCTGAAAGCGCCCTCACCCTGTCTGAGGTGGGTGCACAAGCTTTACCCTGGTCGAAGGTGTAACTTCTATCCAAATCAATTTGGGATCCCAGGGCTTCTAGAGACTGGATGAGCTGTCTGGAACCATTTATTTATTTATTTTCTGGTTTTGATTTTAAAACTAGTCACGGTTTTCTTCAGTCGTTTAGGTGAATGCTGCAGCTTGAAATGTTTTGTGGACTACAAAACTATTTCACTTTCCATTGGCGTGGGGGGTTGAGTAGATGGTGGCTGAATTTTTAGGTGAACTAATCCTTTAATAATCGGCCAGTGTCATGATTTATGCATCAGCGTTAAGTCATAATCCTGTCAGAATTAAAACTTGTCAACAGGGAAGTGGTATTAAATGTTTCCCTCCATGTTGCTGAAATGTGTCAGCAGCCTGCTGGAGATGGAGCGAAGTAATACATGGCCAGTAGAATAAGGTAGACGACCACCAGAGCTGTGCCTGAAGGAAAAAACAAGACAGGAAATGACAGTGAATATACAAGATTGTCATGTCGTTGATTTTGGTCGGCGTCAGTGGTTTGTAATGATGACATTCAGATGCTCCAAGTGACTAACTCTTCCCGAAGCCTGTTTGGCTGTTCTGACAATCCACCTGCCACATTTGTCTGTTTTCTCCTGGCGTTTGGGAAAGAGTTAAATGATCGTGACCAAAAAATAAAAAGAATTTTGTTAAATTCTGCAATGTTTTCGCAATTGCATTTATAGTTGAGTGATAAAAAAAGGCTTCGACAGGCTTAACATTTTTGAAAAGTGCTTACATTTTGTTTTTAAAAAGCTGTACGAGTTCTGTAAAACACTAAACTTACCCTGTAGGTAATCCGACTTTCCATCCATGAAGATGTAGTTGACGAGAATAACGCTGAAGATACTGGCCCACAGGTGCAGGTCACTGAATAACAGCACAAAGCCCACATCCTACCCAAAACAGAGATGGTGTTTTATTCCAGAAACTATAAAAGAGACAGCAGGTCTTAATACGAATGAATCAATGAAAATGAAGAAAGGGTTTCTTACGTAGAAAGCATTAAATAAGACCAGAATTGGAATCTGTAGCATGCAGACCTGAACAGCAATACAGATCCCCACCTCCAAGCTGAGAAGAGACAACTCATTTAGAATACAGACGTATCTATTCATTCAGAACCTTTCTGAAGAGAAACAGGATTTACCTGAGGCTGATGTTGTTTTGGAGTGCGAACTGGATCCCATTAACAATCTCTGGGATCTCAGGAACCATAGCGAGAGCTGTCACCCCAATGAAATACTGCAGAAAGAAACAAAAGCCTTAGAACAGCCAGATGATCACATAAGACCCGCCTCAGCGCGCTCAGGTGCGTGTCCCGACCTGAGAGATGTTGGGCTGGTTCAGTATGGGCTGAATGTTCTCCGTGACGAGATCGGCACAAGCAGACGTGAGCACGGTGGCCATGATGAGGATGACCAGAGACCTCCAGCGTGACCAGTGGACCACTGCTCCATGGTGGCTGGTCACTGCACACACAGATGAAGAGATGATGGTGTGTTGTGTTAGCAGGAGACAGAAGAACTCTCACTTTATTGTAGTGTAATATAAAATCTTTACGATTATTGTGTGAGAGGGAGACGCTCACCCTGTCCTTCTCCCACGTGAATGTCATAAATGTGGGAGTGCGTCTTCAGCGTGAATGTCAGACCAATGATGTAGGCAACAGGCAAGAGGGCAGAAACTGTGTAAACCAGCGGCCTGAAGACAAGAACACACACAATGAACGAGGGAGGAAGGAGGATATAACAGCTCACTGGATTCTTTTACAATATAAGATTTTTGCTCTAGTCTTTGACACCTTAAATGGTAACTTTGGTATCTCTCAACCTGGATCTTATTTGTGTTTGGATCTAAGTGAGTAATGGTGACAACGTTCTTGAAATTGGTCCAGTATTGAGTGAGACTGTGGCTGCAGTGTAATCCCTGCGGGCAATGTGAAAGTACAACCACTCAAAGTGCTTGTTGGCAGGCTCGATTTGTTTTTTAAGCACCAGACAACATTATGTAATAGATCCCTACAAAGACAGACATTTTAGTCAAAGATTAAAACGTTTTTTAATGTTCTAACCCAAAACAGCTGCTATCGTTCTCGCAAAAGCCACCAGGCTCCATTTGCAGAAACAGTGATTATATCGTCGTAAACTTGACAGAAAAACAAAATACAACTCACCAAAAACCACCCGGGTTCATCTATACACTGATCCAACAATCACCAACTTCAGCTTGGTTGAAACAAACCCTTAATTCACTGAGTTAGATGTAAAAATATCGGGAGATCAGGAGAGGTCAGAGAGGAAGGGCGAGCATCGGAGAAGCAGAATATTTTCACGTCTGAGGCGGAGTGTAATTAAAAGCAGTGATTACATTGGAGCGCATTTCCTGGCTGCTGCCTGCAGTTGTCCCACTCATTACTGGACACATTTATTAAATGTTGCCCCCCCAAAATACCGAAGTTACCCTTTAAATCAGTGCCAGCCAATATCCACATCATAGACTAGCTTTTTCTCCTTTGTTTTGGATTTGTTTCTGATTCAACTGAGAGAAAAAAGTGCTGAAACCTCCTTGTTACTTGATACTTGGATGTAAGAGCGTCAAAGAGAAGATTTTTCAAATGAACCTCTGAAGGGCTAAAACATTCAAAACCATTAGTAAATAAAAGAGAAGTGAAAAAAAACAGTTTCTTACTCAACATGGTTGTGGAACAGTGTACCGTTGTTCTGTAGAAAGAAATCAAATCACACATAATTCAGTGTTAATTTACACGTTTTTTTGTAAAATGAGACTCAGAGTTCCTCCTGATTAACGACACCCACCAGATCGTAGTGGCAGTTGTGGCAGACGAACGGCCCGCTGCTGTTACTCGTGCTGTTTCCTCCAGTGGAGTTAGTGCAGGCGTCGCAGACCAGATTTCCATACGCCTTGGAGAACAGCGTGGGGGCAAACACACCTGCCATTGACAGTCAGGCGGAGAAGTCAGTGTTAAACATGTTGGTAATGCAGCTGAATTCTGTGTCAGTGGAGAGAAATAACAAAACACCTGTACAGCTGGTTCTGTTGCTGCCACCATCGCCTTAAAATCATGTAGAGGTTTTCATGTAAGATTGTAACTTTTTGGGTTGAATTTTTGATTTACATATTAACTTGGGCATGGGAATAATTAACACATCTCTTCTTTATGGGTGGAATATCCCTGAACATGTAACCTTCTTTTCTTTCTAAAAGACATTTCTAAAAAGTCATGTTAAGCCTGGGTCATGGCCACCATTTAGGTAGAGAAATCATTTTTACATGCATTTACCGAAACTTGATTTGGTGTTGAACTGTTATTAAATATCCAGTGGGGATGAGAGTGGTGCAGTTATGTTAAATCTTTAGAGTTTATTTTAGAATACGAGCGGTGCAAGTATTAAATGTAAAACTTTGAATGAAAACAGGAGCTGGAAAGAGAAAACAAATGTAGCTGTAACATGTGTTGCCATCGGGTGGCAGAAGCATCAGCATTTATAGCAGCTGCTACTTTTTGTCACCTTTAGAAGGCAAAAACAACATGTTTGAATCAGGAGGTTCACGCCGCTGCTGCTGTTTCCTGTATGATGTCTCTGAAAATGGCCAAACAGGTGTCCCAGTGGACAAACAGCAGCTAAGTTGATGTGAAGGGATGAGCTTGCAACTAAGTTAGGAGCCAGTTTGATGAGGGGGGTCCCCTCAGGGAGGCGCTAAAGGACTGTCCGTTCCAGAACGAGCAGGTTCAGGAACAGCTTGTTCCCCTCAGCTGTCACCCTGCTGAACTCTGGGACTCTATTTGTCTCTGACTCACGGCTGCTGGCTCATACTTACTGCTATACTCCTGCACATGACTGTACTATATGTCCTCTCACATACTATATAGTGTATAATGTATCACTATTTCCATTACTTGAACTTACACCTGCACTGTATTTTAGCGTAATCTCTAATCTTTTATCTAATATCTACCCTGTGTTTTCTATACATATGGACGTCACTCGACACTAAACTGCTTTTTGCACTTCCAGTTAAATGTTAAACTGTAGTGTGTTGCCTCAGTAGCAGTTCTTAGTAGTATTGGATGAAAATTCAGTTTTATCTAAACTGAATCAAACTGAACTTGTTTCCTTAATATTTGATTTGGCACATCCCTCCACAAAAACCCAACAGTCCTCTTTTTTCAAATGAATGAAAATGTTAAAAAAAAACAATGTTTAAATCTTGCAATGTTAAAGAAAGTGAGAAAAAGGTCCTGGATCTGTCCCCCGAATATTAACTGTGTCTACTGCGGGCCAAGACCCATCCTCAATCCAAGTTTCATGGAAATCTGCACTGTAGTTTTTGTGTAATCCTGCTCACCAACCAACCCTGCATTTCCAAATATGTATAGCTGGTTAATGTGTGTTGGTTTACTTGCCTCCTACAGAGATGAAAAGCAACGCAGAGCTCACTCCTGTAGAGCGACTGTTGAACGTCTGCTCACTGTGTCTCAGCCCTCCGATTATCATGCAGATGCCCTGAAAAAAAAGACAAAGCAAGGAGCCTCATTCATGCTGCGCTGCCTGTTTTATTGATGTTTTTGAACTTGTCTTGTAACTGATTCATGATTATCATTGAGTGTACATATTGAAATTAAGTTCATTCAAACCTCTAATTTATAAATGTTTCTGTTAAAAGATGTAAAATGAGACTGATTGGCTCACGGGGATGAAGAGGATGCATCCGAGCAGCGTTCCTGTCAGCGCTGCTTTAACAACTTCCTGAAGACACTTGTTGGCTGCGTGGTGACCTTTGAGCAGGGCTGTGATGTAAAAAGTCAACTCTGTGATTGAGCCGAAGCTGGCGTTCACCACCGCACCCACAGCGAAGTTACTCTGGGCGGAGATACTGCAAATTTGACAGACAATTAACATCAGAAGCACTTTATAAGAGCATGTGTAACACTTCTAACATTTCTGGTGCACTACATTTAAAAGGCAACATCCACTTTGACTTCTAATGTCACTGTGCAGGTGAGTTTTAAGGAAATAAAGACAACTCACCTGGCAATGCCCATACCAATATAATAAGACAGAGGTATGATGGAGCCGATCGCTATGGCGAACTTGACCTCAGAGCTGGCGTACTGGTTTTCTCTGTCAATATATCCAATTATCATGGCAAATATTACAAGAGGGAGGAGGTCTGAGATCAGAGTCAAGGATAACCACAGGTCCTTGTAAGACAAACCCACACATATACACACATATAAACTGGTAAAGGATACTGACAGCGAACACATTGATCCCATCAACAGTGTACTTGTAGTAGTACCAGTTTACAGCGTGGTAGCAGCACAGCAGCGCTCTGGTCTCATAGCCCTGAGGCTGAGGGTCAAATAAAAAAATAAAGCAAGCATAAAACCAACGCTCTGTAATCTTTTTAGGTTTATGTGCTCTGGATGAAAAAATTTGATCTTTCCCTTGCCTTCCTCTGTGAGCATGTGGAGACAGAGACATCCTCAGGAGGCAAGAGAAGAATGACGCCCAGGGTCCTTGCGTTCATCTTGGAGACAGGGATGGTGAAGACCAGGATCCAGGAGAGGAAGCAGGCCAGGGAATGGATGACCACCAGAGGAGGATATCCCAGCAGCAGCCACACGTATGTGGAGAAACGATGCTACACAACAACAACAACAACAAAAAAATCCTAGGATTGAAACTCCATTTAGCAGAAAGCATAAAAAGTGCTCATGTGGTGTGTGTCTACGTGTACTGTATATTTCACATGTGACAGTTACCCAGTAGGGAGTGCGCAGAGGTCGTCCAGGCCACTCTGGCACCGCCACCTCTGTGGGTGAAGGCAGCAGAACTGGAGAGTTTTCTTCTGTTCCCTCGACGTTACAGTCACAGTCTGGTGCTTGCTCACAACATCTCCTCAATGTATTTCCAATCTGGAGAAACATAACCAGAGGGGCGTGTTATCTCTGGCTCATTGGAACAGTCACAATTGGGGCTGCAAATAGCAATTAGTTTCATTATTGATTGATCTGTCAATTGTTTAGTGTATTACATGTCAGAAAATAGTTCCGGAAGAGAACGGAAAGAGTCTTAAAAATGTTTTATTAGATCAATGGAGCAAAAACCAAAGATATCCCATTTACAGTGTGATAGAAATAAGAGAAAGGAAGCAAATCCTCACAATTGTGAAACTGGACACTATGGCTATTTTACCCAATAAATAAAATGCTTAATGAATTATCAAATTTGTTGACAAAACTACACAATAAAAATAAATCAAATGTATGAAAACAGTAAGAAATCAAATGATATAAAATAGAAACTAGTCCCAAATGAGTTAGAGTAAAAACGTTTGTTCAGAGAGAATTGTAGGACAGAAATTAAGTAACAGCAGGTAGTTTCAAGGTTTATAGAGGCTGTTACTATGAAAAACTATCTCTGCTTGAATGCTAAAAATCAGTTTGCACCAAGTAGTTACAGCATATGCATTGTGCTATGTTGCATACTTGCAGTGCTTTTCAATAGCAGCAAGATTTCTGCATTCATGACCAGAAGTCATTGAGAAACAATGAGGAAACTAAAAGATTCACTTGACAGAAACGGGACAAGAAACATCCCAAACATCAACTGAACCCGAACAATACCTCGTGGATCGACTTGCCGAATGGCCACAGGAAGTAGCACGACAACTTCCAGCAAAGCATGCCTGAAGAGTGAGAGATAAAATTAATGAGGACACCATCATTTTGAATAATAAACACTAGAATTAATCCCTGTTGATTGGCACACCTACCATAAGGTATACCAGAGATAGTGATGAACATGAGCATTCCGACCAGAAAATACATCAGGGAGACCCACCAACCGAAGAGAAACACATATGCTAAATTTCCACATGTGATAAGGCGACCTAAAACCAAGAAGACAAAACATTTTAAAAAGGCTGACAGGTTCTTCAGCAGCCACAGTAACAACATGTCTCCATGTGACTTGTATAAAAATAATAATTCTGGTTTAATACAACTTGGATGTTATTTTTGTAGTTTTAGCCAAGTAAGTGCATTTCTCCCAGTAAAAATAACAATATACTTGTGAAGATTATTACTGATATTAATTTGTCAGTTTTTTTAATGAACTGGTTTTGTCAATTTAATTGTATGAATTACTGAGGGGATCTGACCAAATGTTATATATTTTCTTGTGTTGCTTTTTGTCCATCTGTTCTTTTGTCTTTTTGATTGATATTATATAGTTGTATGTTTATGTTTACATACCGACTTTTCATTCTCTAAAGAATGAAGGGATTATTTGTGGCTTTTCGGTTCCACTCGCTTGCAGTTTTACTTCAAAATAAAGTTGTTACTTAAGTGGCTGAGTTGTTGGCATGTTTACAGCCTGTATGAAGATCATCTCATTGTTCATTTCTTTTGCCATCAGATTTTGTTTTGCAGTTGTTGTAGCATTGGCATCTCAGTAATTACTGTAGTGAGTGTATTGTTAGAATTACAACGACAAACAATGGTCACATCTACAAAATTAAGGCTCAAGTTGCAATAAACCTCAATAATTTTTTAACACAAGCATCATAAAATGTACCTGAATGCGGTTTAATGACGTTCAGTTCAGAGTAGAGCTCTTTTACAACCTCTGACCTGACTTCAAATGGACGCTCTGTCACATGGCTCTTCCATTTTCTAAAACCAAACTGACACAAACAGACACACACACAGTTTGAGGGATCAACCTTCCTGCATGCAGTGCTTCACCTAAACCACTATTGATTTATGAAGGGAAACATTTGCCTTCAGACATCTTACCATATAGTTGTTGACCAGTTTGTTGGCTTCCACTTCGTTCTCTGCTCTGATGGTTCTCTTGCTTTGGATCTCCACCCAGCTGTCATCACAAACATGATGGCTCGGACCTTAAATGACAAGCAAAAAGTTGACTAATTAGTGTTTTAAAACACACCACATATTGGCGATTAAGAGATCTAAATATGTTGGTGCCCAGTTCTCACATGTGTGTGAAGATGTGCATTTTGTTGTGCACAGAGCAGGACACAAGGAGGGATGTGAAGATGGAGTGCCGGTTGAATTAGGTTGTGGCCCGCCATGCAGTCGGTCATGGATCTGTTCATGATCGTGACCTGCCAGAGGATCAGACTCCCATGGAGAATCTGCAACACCAAGCAAGAAGTAGGTAAGTAGCCAAAATATTGATCACAAAATGACAGAAATATTACAGGAAAGCAACAATAAAAAAACAAATTAATGTTGTGTACTGCTGAAAATACAGATGATGTTACTGTGCTGCTGCATTTGTACTGTATTTTTCCTTTCAGGGTCACTGTAATGAATAATTAGGCTAATAAATGTGTAATATTGTAATATGATACGCTGTTAATCCAATGCCATTGTAATCCTAATGTACGATGAATTTTGGATGTTGTTAACATTTTAATAACCAGACAAACTGATGCCAAAACCTGTGATTTTTGAGTGTGTTGCTCATTTATATAAACTTATATAAACTGTTCTGTTTATGCAACTAATTTTACTAGAACAGCATTTCATTAACAGTTTCATTAACTACATACCAAGGTATAATACATTTTAATTTAAACACCTCCTCCAGATACATTAACTCTGATATTTGGAATATATAACACAATAGGCTTCAAAAATAGTTAGTATGGTCATAAACATACAGGTTAAACTCAGATTTCAGCTGAGCACATTTTGAGTTGAGTTCGACTTTAAACATTTAATGGAAACATCTAACATTTGTAATTATTCTCAGACTGCAACACAGGACAAGTCTATGTCTTGAGAACAACATCCACGTGTACTGACGTGATGCAAGACTGTGTCAGTTACCATATATGCAGCTCTTTCTCTGCAGAGAAGTGTCACACAGGTCAACATAAACCCTACAGCCCAGAGCCACACCACCATTGATGGTAACACAGCTCAATTGGTAAAAAGAAAACTTCTAGTCCCATAAATTACCCTCCAAAAACCTCCGAGGTCTGAGACTTCAATGACAACCATCATACAAATAGTATTTAGGCCTGCAAAAGCACCTCACCCAGGCACAGCCTCCATTAGTTTAATTGTACATCAAGGATAATAAGTTTTGTGTGGATGAATGCAGGACAATGTCTCGAGGCGTATATAGTACAACCTTCCTCTTCGGGTCAAAAGCTTCTCTATCTATCTTTGATCTGATTACTGACTCTAACAAACTGACAACAGCTTGATTTGTTCTGCGAGGAAACCAGAGGCATGACTGCAATTAAGGAAAG
This sequence comes from Diplodus sargus, assembly GCA_903131615.1. NCBI lineage: Eukaryota > Metazoa > Chordata > Actinopteri > Spariformes > Sparidae > Diplodus > Diplodus sargus. The sequence continues at coordinate 2,151,508 of CAEMYA010000262.1, forward strand.
GGTCAAAAACATCTCGGATCATTCACTACTCATTTCAAGGGTTTGCCTCTCACAATACACAGCGTTGATGATTTAAATACTGACAAAAAAATGGCATCATGAGACAAGAGAGCACAGAAAACCATGACTTCCCCATTTATACACTACAAAGCTGCACCTTCACACCCAAGTCTTGTTTTGTTTCCTGTTTCTTTTTCAAAGCCTGCTTCCTCAAATAAGTACAAACTTGAAATATTCTACAAAGTGTAAACGATTGTGCAGCATCAGTTTATTTCACTACTCACTAGTTTATTCATATCGATATCTTGATGGGCATAGATCAAAGTAAATTCATGCAGTCAGGGCTTCATTCATGAACTCACACTTGTTGTCTTACATATCAGACTGTTACCGATTTGGCAATTTGTGAATTTTCAGAATCAGACATGTTGCTACTTTTAAGATTAAAAAGGTGCATCTTTTTTCAGTACTTTGGCATACATGTATAATATCTATTTTCTAATTGTTAACTAATAGGAATAGGGAACTAATAAACAAAGCTAGTGAAAAAGACATAGGGAATGCAAAAGTTGCCCCTTAGCACTTTTTTTCAAGAAGTGGTTGAACATGTCTGCTGCAGATGTTACCTCAGTATATGGGGAACTGTGATGGACTATTTTTCACTATTTGTCTGTTATTTTTATGCATGAGTCCAATATAAAATGAAAATAATACAAATAATCAGTTTGGATAGCTGCAGGTGTCTGTTTTAAAGCTGCAAACAAACTGAGGCAAAAAGAGATTTCCAATGTGCACCTTTAGCATGGACACTTGAACACATGGACAGACCCCCCCCCCGACATAATAGCCGTTTACCTAACCATCATCACTACATGCTGAACCATAACCCTCAAAATCAAGTCTTAGCCTTCAAACAGCATTTTGAAATTGTGATGTCCTCACTTTTTTAAAATGTCCTCATTCTGTCTCGGTCCTCACTATGTTACTAATACAAGAACACACACATAAACACACACATACACACAGGGGGGTGGTGGGCGGACTACATCGTAATGAATCCGACGTGACCGTCCGGTACGCAGCAGCCCTGTTCTGTACACTGGACCGCCGTCTGCAGCCTGTTTCATCATCACAGTCACGTTACGTTAAATAACAGCCCTGCACATACTGACGGACTTAAAATGGAGAATGTAGTGACGGCGTTGTTAACGACACAGTCTCCTTGTTAACGTACATATAAAGTTTTTTTTAATTACCACAAGCTAAATGAGCTGCAGTCGCTCACCTTGTGTGTGTTCAGCCGGCCTCCTCCTCCGGCTGCTCGTGTCCGAGCTGTGTGTGGAAGACAGGGACATCTCGGCCGGCACGGACACCTCACCGTGGGGTCGAGATCGGCTGCTCTGACCCGCTCATACTCCCACTGAACGGACGCTGCTGCTGTCGCTCCGGTGCTGCGGAGTAGGCGCACTGATTCACGAGGAATTACCTCGCCTGGAATTGTGGGAAATGTAGGCAACCATAGTTGAGCCCCGTAAAGAGAAAACCAACCATAAACCTGACCTGTTTAAATGTGTAAAGATGTGTCATTGGGCTGCAGTGGTAGAGGAAGCTTACAGGCACTTATTAAAAGCAGTTAAATCGAAATAGATGTACATAATTCTTTAAATCACGTGTAAAACTCACTTTTATAGGCTTGCCTTTATGTGATGTGGTCCTTGTATGTTTATTTTTACTCCAACTGTCTTTGAGTTTTGTTTTGGGGTTATTTTATTTATTATTTTTCTGTTATTTTGCCTACTTTATTTATTTTCATCTCTTTTTCATCTCACCCACTTTACCAATTTTGAATCATTACCTCTGTTACTTCAACCATTTCTTGCGATTTTATCGTCCTTTGTATTTGTAAATTGTATTCTTGCTTTTTCTGTCAAAGCACTTTGTAAACCTTGTTTTTAAAAGTGCTATACAAATAAAGTTTATTATTATTATTATTATTATTATTATTAATTGTATAAAAAGAAAAGGCCCTGCATTCAATAACAAAATGTAAAAGTAGGCCCTCATCATTGTGCAGAATGTTATATATTATTATATGTCACATAATCAGATTTCTTATATATTTATGTGTATGGGTTTTTAAATATTGTAGCTGCACACTGATTTATTAGTGTTCATCAAAGTAAAATGAACCCAAAAGTAACAAATTTACAAAAATATAATGTTTGAATAGGCTACTACTTTGGTAAAAGTCGAAGTCTTCTTAAAATAGTATCTGATAAATAATTTGCTTAAGTATCAGGTGTAATATTTGGGAAATAAATGCACTTTAGAATCAAAAGTACAAGTAAAAGTAAAATTGTTGTCATTTTTCATGGCTTGTAGATAAAATAACCTTTTTTAAAAAATATACGACCTTGGCTCTAATACAGCAAACAAATCACAGAGTAACTAGTAACTGAAGTCATCCAATAAATGCAGCAGAGTCAAAAGTACAATTGTTTTTTTTTTCCAAGTGTAATGAAGTAGAAATATGAAGTTGCAGAAAACAGGAGTACTCAAATAAAGTACAAG
>CAEMYA010000262.1:2154868-2179698 GCA_903131615.1 Diplodus sargus
TTTCTTATATATTTATGTGTATGGGTTTTTAAATATTTTAGCTGCACACTGATTTATTAGTGTTCATCAAAGTAAAATGAACCCAAAAGTAACAAATTTACAAAAATATAATGTTTGAATAGGCCACTACTTTGGTAAAAGTCAAAGTCTTCTTAAAATAGTATCTGATAAATAATTTGCTTAAGTATCAGATGTAATATTTGGGAAATAAATGCACTTTAGAATCAAAAGTACAAGTAAAAGTAAAATTGTTGTCATTTTTCATGGCTTGTAGATAAAATAACCTTTTTTTAAAAATATACGACCTTGGCTCTAATACAGCAAGCAAATCACAGAGTAACTAGTAACTGAAGTCATCCAATAAATGCAGCAGAGTCAAAAGTACAATTGGTTTTTTTTTCCAAGTGTAATGAAGTAGAAATATGAAGTTGCAGAAAACAGGAGTACTCAAATAAAGTACAAGTACCTCCGAATTATACTTAAGGAGGCTTGCATTTTACTTAGTGACATTCCATCATCTAAAGTTTCATATGTAAAATCTAACACACAAAAAATACATGTAGTGATGTAAAATTACAATATTTCCCTCTGAATTATATAAAATTTAAATACTCTGCTACAGTTCAATCTCAAAATTGCACTAAATAAATAACTGATTACATATATTTATACATATATATATATATATATATATATATATATATAAACATATATATGTTTATTTCCCAGACATTTTTAGCGTGGTCATTGAACACTTGAGATTGTCTACTTTACACTTGAGATTGTCTACTTTTTATTTATATCCAAATATAAATAAAAATCAATTTCCCCCCAGGGATTAATTAGTATTCTGATGATGATAATTGAAAAAATTAATTTTTTTCCCCACCCGTAAGTTGCAAAAAATAAGATCGCCCAAATACTCAAAATCAGAGCATACCTGATGACTTGAAAATAAAATGTAACCAAGTGTGAATTTGTAACCTGGACTTTGGCCTTATGTAGTGGCTGTTAATAGAGTAATACTTTATAATAACCATTTGTAATACATCCTGAATTTCAAGCTAATTAAAGTTTATCAGTTGCAACTTTTTAATGGCCATCCAATGGCCATGTTTTTTTATGAAATACACAGTTTTTATTTACCATTTACAAAGTATTACAAACATCAGTTGTAACTTAACAATAAACAATTGCTTAATACAATTTAAAAAAAATCTTGTTTGTTTACAGTGAAATAAGTATTAATTAATGTTCAATTAAAAATACACTCACCATATTTAAATTGTGTTTTTTATTAAATGTTGCTGTTTCCAAACGGTCCTTCTGTATTTATGTCCCGTTAATATTTGTTTGTATCCATTCACTGTCCTCATGTAGAACACATTCATTGATGCTTTCTGCAGCTGACTTCGAAAAACACACAAACCAGAGAAGACAACAGTAGAAATAACATGATAAATAATAATAATACATAAAAAAACAAGATATTTACATAATAAATTCATTTTGCTGGAATAGTAGGTGTTAGTAAGGTGTGTGTGTGTGTGTGTGTGTGTCCTACAATTGATCTATTCATGGTGTCTTCTTGAAGCGGAGACAGAGAAAATAGCTCCACAACATGGTCAATAGTGGCTATGACATTGAAGATTTTAGTTTTTTGTTTCACATCCCCAGCTCTTCAGTGAGCTTACCAGCAAAGTGTTGGCAGCTCATTTTGTGAACAGCTGTTGTGCATTTATGCATTAAAAAACAACAACTTAGTATCTAAATAAGAAAATCTCTTTGATCATATGATTTAGTATTTTATTAAGCATAACAATTTTTAGATATGTATTTTCCAATCAATAATTGTTCAAACATTTTTGACAGAGCAAGAATTATCCTCGGTTTAGTCTAGATAACACAGATTTTGAAAAAAGAAAGGATTTTTCTCTTACAAATGAAATGTTAAAAAGCCACTTAATCACTCAATATACATTACACAGTCTCGTGTGACCATTAACTTATTCAGGCTAATGTTAGCTGATGTTGCCAAAGTTCAAATAGATACTGAGGTGTAACAGAGATTACAGACTGGCTCGCTGACTTCACCTATATTATAATTGTGCTACCATTATGTTACATAGCTGTTTTAATTAGCATTATCACAAAAGTAAAACAAGTCTTTTAAGCAACTTAATCTTTATAGAAGGAAATTTGGTGCAATGCTGCAATAACGTGTTACCTCAAAGGCAGATGTTTAGTAAAACAGTTATTTAGTAGAGAATAGTTTAACTTATTTGTCTACACAATGAAACCCCTCTGAGGAAAACTTTGAAGGACTGAAGGATTTAGTTGAAATGGATATTATATTATTATATGACCAGTTGAACGTAATATGTCTTATATAAACGTGGTTCAGCACAAAAAAGCGTATTTGCTTGTGGATTTGTTTAGAACACAGGTGACCTAATTTGCGCTTCCGGAAATTTGGCAGCTGCACTATACAACTGAATTTTTTCTCATCACATCAAAAGGTTTGTAGCATGTGAATAGGATTGCTCTAGCTGTTTCTAAAACAGGAGTTTGTTAAATGCTGAAGGAAGGATACATAATCAATTTCAGTAACACAACCCTGCAAACTTTGTGCTTGCTATAGTCAATAGTCTATTACAGCAAGTTGACTGCTGTTCAGCAAGCATGGCACAATGAAGCTCCAGATTCTGAGAAAGGGATCGACATGACTAATTTCTTGTGTTTCTTCTTCTATTCAGTGTCATCTAAACCTTTGACATTTGAAGTTATAGGTAACAGACAAACTGCCAGTTAAACCAAATTGAAATTCTGCACATGCATCCTGTGCACTAACAAAACAAACATTTTGGTACAAATACAGCCTGAGATCACCGAGATCTTTAATGAAGGTTTCAATGACCCAAACGTTGGACTTGTCAATAAATGTATAATGTCAGACTGTCCATCACTGACCTGATCTGACAGGGCATGTGTTTTTTCCTCTTGTCCCACCCATATAACAGATCTTGTGAACAGTTTAGCAAGCATCCACCCAAAAATGAAAAAAAAGCATTACCTAATATATGTGTTTATTAAGAATATAGGTAGCTGTGATTGGTTGTAATTTGGCCTAAGAGGTGGGGTTTTCAAAACACCAAGTCAAGTCACATATAAATATAGCAACACAGTGGTACAGTTGGGGACTTTCCACGTCAAACTGCTGTTGAACCATGGCAAAGCGCTGGAGTTTCACGTCTTTAGTGGCAATAGCCCTGTTAGGGTGCTTGTTTGGAATAGAGATTGAAGCTCAGTCCTGGTCGAAGCCTGCAACACAAATGTCAAAGGGTTCTCCACCTCCTCAGGACCCACAGTCTCGTCAACCTCTTCCATCACTGAAGGCTCCTCAATATCCTCAGACGCCACAGGTCCAACCTGTACCTCGGCCTCAGCCTACGTACCCTCAGACGCCACAGGTCCAACCTGTACCTCAGCCTCAGCCTCAGCCCAAATACCCTCAGACGCCACAGGTGCAACCTGTACCTCAGCCTCAACCTCAGCCTAAATACCCTTATACGCCACAGGTCCAACCTGTACCTCGGCCTCAGCCTACGTACCCTCAGACGCCACAGGTCCAACCTGTACCTCAGCCTCAGCCTCAGCCCAAATACCCTCAGACGCCACAGGTGCAACCTGTACCTCAGCCTCGGCCCACATACCCTCTGACGCCACAGGTGCAACCTGCACCTCAGCCTCGGCCTACATACCCTCTGACGCCACAGGTGCAACCTGAACCTCAGCCTCGGCCATACCCTCAAATGTTTCATGATCAATCAAAACAGACTAAATTCCCTTATACACCACAGGTTCAACCTGTCCCTCAGCCTCAGCCTCAGCCTAAATACCCTCAGCCTCAGCCTAAATACCCTCAGACGCCACAGGTTCAACCTGTCCCTCAGCCTATGCCCCAGCCTAAATACCCTCAGCCTCAGCCTAAATACCCTCAGACGCCACAGGTTCAACCTGTCCCTCAGCCTCAGCCCCAGCCTAAATACCCTCAGCCTCAGCCTAAATACCCTCAGACGCCACAGGTTCAACCTGTGCCTCAGCCTCAGCCGCAGCCTAAATATCCTCAGCCTCAGCCTAAATACCCTCAGACGCCACAGGTTCAACCTGTCCCTCAGCCTCAGCCGCAGCCTAAATACCCTCAGCCTCAGCCTAAATACCCTCAGACACCACAGGTTCAACCTGTGCCTCAGCCTCAGCCTCAGCCTAAATACCCTCAAACGCCACAGGTCCGACCTCGTCCAGCACTTAAGTTTCCTAAATATCCTCAGGCACCAAAGTTTGGTGGATATCCACGAGCATTTCCCGATTCTCTGCAAGAACAACAGGCCCCTCAACCGCAGCAACCACATCAGGAATATTCAAAGCAGCCCTCTACCCTGTTTTGTGAAGTGACAGAGAGCCAGAGAGTCCCATGTGGAGCTTCTGATATTTCTGCTCATGAATGTGATGCGATTAACTGCTGCTTTGATGGAAGACGGTGCTACTTCGGAAAAGCAGGTGGGTTTTTTAACAAAGCTGTGATTATCTGAATGACATTCTAACTTTGTTATTAAGGCACATTAGCATCATGGCCCAGGCAAAGGCAATGCTGGTCGATGACAGACAAATATTGAATAGATTTTTGTGTAATTGTTGACTGATACTTAAGATCCTGAGAGGGTGAATGCTAATGACCAATACCTGCAAAAGGTCATTCCCACCAGCTTTAGCTATACTTTAATCAGTGCTAGTTACCATATTTCAGTACACTGACATGCTCAACTGAGATGGTGAACATTAGCATGTTTAAAGTGACATTTTAAGCATCTTAGCAATCTGACATTAGCATTTTTCTCATGGAACAGCTAAAGCAAAATCCTCAAATAGTAACTAAAATTGGCTGTGGACTTTTGACATTTTCCTTTGGTCAGTAATATCAAATCTTTTAACCTATCAATGTCTGTTTTTGTGCCACCAGTGACCGTCCAGTGCACCAAGGATGCCCAGTTCATTGTAGTTGTGGCCAGAGATGCCACCCTGCCCAACATTGACCTCGAGTCAATCTCACTGTTGGGACAAGGTCAAGGCTGTACACATGTTGATTCCAATTCAGAATTCGCCATCTACCAATTTCCTGTAACTGGCTGTGGGTCGGTTGTCATGGTAAGACATTGATTTTCTATTTTCCAAACAATAAAGACAACTTAGAGATTATTATCACACCTGACTTTTTTTTTTTTTTTTTTTAACCTTTTGTAGGAGGAGCCTGGTGTTATCATCTATGAGAACAGGATGTCTTCCTCATATGAAGTTGGAGTGGGGCCTCTTGGAGCCATTACCAGGGACAGCAGCTATGAGTGGGTCATCATTTAAAAAAAAAAGTTTTTGTGTCAAAATAAAAGCTCTCACCAAGTATAACGCCAGTTGTCTTTTTCAGATTGCTCTTCCAGTGTAGGTACACCGGCATATCTGTTGAAACTTTGGTTGTAGAGGTACTGCCATTGCAAGATCCTCCCCTGCCAGTTGCTGCTCTGGGACCCATCAGTGTGCACCTGAGGTTGGCTAATGGACAATGCACTACAAAGGGTTGTAATGAAGGTGAGTGTATGTTAGCCTGTCACCATTTCTGTTTCTGTAGATTATTCCATAATGTTCGTACTAACTGGTATCTCTGCTCTCACAGTGGATGCAGCCTATACTTCATACTATATGGATTCAGACTACCCTGTGGTCAAAGTACTGAGGGACCCTGTATACGTGGAGGTTCTCCTCCTCGAGAAGTCGGATCCTGCCCTCGTCCTGACTCTTGGTCACTGTTGGACAACCACAAGCCCAAACCCTCACAGCCTGCCCCAGTGGGACATTCTGATAGACGGGTAACTAAAACACAAATTAAACTGTCCTTTTTATCGCAACATGTACATTGTTTTCAGAGTTTGCACTTCTGTCACGTCTGGTTATTTGAACTAGTGAATGGGGAAATTATTGCTATGAAAACACTGACTTCCTCCTGACCCATTTTAATTTCAGTGTTAGTGTCGCATTAACTCAATTTGCTCTTCATCCAGGTGTCCATACAGGGATGATCGCTACTTGTCTCAGCTGGTCCCAGTTGATGCATCCTCTGGTCTGGAGTTCCCAGGTCACTTCAGACGTTTCATTTTCAAAATGTTCACCTTTGTGGACAATTCAATGGAGCCCCTGAGGGAACAGGTAATTCATTTATTGACAGTTGAGAATTTGATAACAAAATATGTTTGTATTGCTCTGCCAACACTGCCTGTTCCTTGTACAGGTGTACATTCACTGCAGTACAGCTGTCTGCACTCCTCTACCAGGTGGCAGCTGTGAACCATCATGCTACCGGAAAGGAAGTAAGAATTATGGAGTTTTTCATCTTCAGAATTCAGGAGGAAATGCACTTAAATCTGACCATGTTTGTATGTCTGTCTGCAGAGAGATCTGTCCAGGCCGAGGTCCAGAGGCAGATTGAGCCAAAGGCTGTGGTTTCTGTTGGACCTGTGATCATGAGTACACCTGAGGAGTAAACAACTCAACTCAAGAATTTCGCTGAAAACATTCATTAAAAGATTTGGAACATTAACATGGTTCATTTATTAGTTGCAAATGAAAATGACACTGTACACATCAAGTCAGTGAGGTGCAGATTTAACTGTACATTTGAGGCTGTATTAAGTGGTGAAATTGTACTGAATTAGATTATATTCAAAGTGTTTCTAATGTTTGTCAGCCCTCATTTCTACATAATGGAGGCAAACAGATAATTGGAATCTCTCTATAGGTAAATTCAACACAATGCAATTCTGAAAAAGAAAAGAAATTAAAAGGAAAACATTTTTAGGTGAACAAAGATATTACATGGATTGGACTGCTTTAAAAGATTTAATTAAAAGTTATTTAAAACAAACAGGCGACACAAAAAGAGGGAGAAACAGTATTGCATGAACTTTTAACTGAACTTGATCTTTTTTTGGGAATCTGTGACTTTCAATTAAACATATACTGTTTGTATTAAACCATGTTCCCAAAATACTATGGAAAATGTCAATAAAACAATTCATTTCATTCACAAAAATATGTTTTGTCAAATATTTACTATAATTGGGTCGTAAGTGTTTCAATGAACCTAACTGTACTGACATGGAATTATTTTCACTCAAAGTTCCTGTCATCTCATCAGGGAGTATGAACAGTATTTGATGGTATTTTTGATGGTAACAATTTATTTTGTACAGTGTTGAGGGACCTTTTATATGGAGTAGTTTATACAGTGCTACCGCTATTTAAAAATACATGTAAATACGTGTACATACAGTATATAAATTCAAAATTGCACCGCTATTTATCAATGAATCAATCAATCAAAGCTTCATTGTCATTTAGCTGTACCAACAAAAGATGTGCAGCAAAAATGAGATTGCGGTTCTCCGATATCCATAACAGGAACAAAATAAACACACACAATATATAAATATGATAACTTAAAACTAAAACTATGACGGTTTTAAGTAGTGAAACTGCAGATTTTCAGCAGAAAATGGGTGAAATTGTCAAAAGTAAAAGACTAATAAAGTTAAATTATCACTACATAGTTATGCAACATGGTGGTAATTGAATGCATTATATTTATTGGCTTATCATATATTATGCAAGTAATAATTCATTCATTTTGACATGATTTGGTCACCATGCAATCTGTCTGTGTTGTTCAGCCAAGGGAACGACTTGTTTATTTGTCACAACTTCAAATTAAGTTTGAACTATTTTATACTATGCAACTACGTACATTTTTGTTAAGGATCGGATGATAATCCCAAATGGACGTATACACAGACAGCTGTGGACACTACCCACCAGAATGTTTTTTAAAAAATGTGTGGTTACATTTCAGTTTCATTTGTTTTTTATTTGTGATTGAAGGCCATTATACAAGTGTGCTTTGGAGATGGCTATTTATCATTACACAGGTTTGGAGGGTGTTGTCTTTTTCCTTGCCTTTCTAAAACCTAAAGAACAAGTATAAAAAGTGTAAGGAATGTATTAAAGAGTGGGTTTATCTTCTCCAACCAATCTACATTGGTGACAGAGTGTAACTTCCAAAGCAGGAGCACATCATTAACTAGCCACATTATAATGTGGGATTCCAGGATACATTACAAAATTCTCCGTTCACAATTAACATGTGTAGCTTACTGCCTCGCTATGTGGAGGCAGGTTCTGGATGCTATCAGAGTTTAGGCTTATGACAGAAGCTCTGCCCTGCTCTTTACTGAAATTGGTGAATCTCGAGCAACCTCTACCAACACAACTGAGAAAGCATTGCTAAACACTTATCCTCATTCACATGAAGCGTTCCCCTCCTGGGTGCCCATTAGCTCAGATGGTAGAGCAGGTGTCTCATTTATAGAGGCTTTCAATAAAGCCATATAAAGGCCCAAAATATATAAAAATAACTGTCCCTCTTGTTACATTGAAAAGGAAAACATAAATGGTTTGAATGAACAAAGAAATAAGACTTAAGAAACCAAATAGAGTAACAGAACCGATAGATGACAAGATTTTTGATCCATACCAAAGACAAATTACTTTTTGCCTGGGACATGCAGATTTAGCCTCAGTCTTTTAGCATGACATTGTGTTTGTAGCCATCAGGTGGATTTTTATTTTATTTTATTTTTTATTTTTTTGCAGGATTCTCATTTTAAATTGAGTTGGCTGAAAACGTTAAAAAAGTGACAGACTAAAAATGTTAATATCTAACTCAGGGAGCTAACATTACCTAAATTAGCTTGCTAGCTAGATAGCTACAGCTAAATAAAATCTTCAAGCAACAAATTTCAGATGATAAAATCAGCGGTTACCGACTATCAATGAAAAGCGGCTGTAATCTTCCTCTGTGTGAGATCAAAGCAGTGTTTGAAAATACTAAAAGTGTAATGAAGTCAATCTGCTAATGTTATCATGGCGAACTGCTATGTTGCTAGAATGTGACAGCAGAAACAGTAACAGATACAAAAATGTATTCATCATTACCACACCTTGTGAGTCTTGCATGTGTGCCATCATGTCAAAAATGTACACCTTTTAAAGTCTGTCTGTGGACAGATTTTCAAAACTGTGCAAGATTAAGCTGTAAAATGTAAAGGTCTGTGGTAGAAATCAAAATGAAGGTCAAGTTTAAAGACAATACTGAGTTTTCGCGCAATAATGTAATGACTTTGGGTCAGAAGGTAACAATACAGCCAAAGAGAAACTTTTTCCGGCTCTCAGATTGGTTGCATTTTGAGCACATTGTAACATAATTAGGTTGAAAACGTTTTCTGTGTTCAGATTATCACTTTAACACAAATATCATTCCATGAATTTGTTCAAATAATGTCTGTATTATGAGTGAATATGTTCAGAGCAGGCTACACAGCAGCAAGGCAAGAATATAGACAGATCTATCTCAAGCTAAAGTGCATTTTATATTATAGCTTCAGAGAAAAGATCAATACATTTGCTATTGTGCGCTAACAAGATCAACATTTGGTGACAAATGACGCCAGAGGCCACAAAGACCTTTATCAAAGGTTTTAGTGACCCAAATGTTGAACTTGTCAATAAAGGCTTTAATGTCAAATCGTCCTCCACCTCAGTGTCCTGATCTGACAGGACATGTGTTTCATCCCCTTGTCCCACCCATACAACAGCTCAGTGAATCATCAATCACCTGAATACTGTTGTAAAACATTGAATAATACATAAACAGTTAAATTTCAGCTGAGGACATTTGTTTTTAATGTTACACACACCCCTTTCTCTCCCAAATGTCCAATAGAGGCTAAATCTCTAATGAAAAATTACATAATACGCCCCTGAAGCTTTTTAGTGGTTACTGAAAAAACAGGAAGCTTTGATCTGTGTTTTTTTTTCCTCTGAGGTGTGTTTTTAGTCACATATAAATGTGGCAGCATAGTGGTACACTTGGGGACTATCCAGATCAAACTGCTGTTGCACCATGGCAAAGCACTGGAACACCGCCACTCTAGTGGCACTAGCACTGCTGTGGTGCTTTATCGGCACAGAAGTAGAAGCTCAGGGCTGGCAGAAACCTGCAACACCAACGAAAAAGGGCTATCAACCTCCTCAACCACCAACGTTTCCTCAATATCCTAAACAACCGCAGGTCTCACCTCCTCAACCACCGACGTTTCCTCAATATCCTAAACAACCGCAGGTCTCACCTCCTCAACCACCGACCTTTCCTCAATATCCTAAACAACCACAGGTCTCACCTCCTCAGCCACCGACGTTTCCTCAAAGGTTCCACGATCAATATCCTCAGGAGCCGCAGGCCCCTCATTATAAGCAACAGCAGCATCAACCACAGTCTTCTTCCATCTACAAGCCAAGTGGTGCGAAGCAACCTCCTGTCCAGAGTTGTGAAGTGGCGTCAAACATGAGAATCCCATGTGGACATAACGATATCTCTGCTGCTGGATGTGAAGCTATAAACTGCTGCTTTAGTGGTCAACAGTGCTACTTTGGAAAGGCAGGTGAGTTTTTGAAAAGATTGGCATTCGCTTCAGAGACAACTTTTCCCTTTGGCTTATAATGACTGTGAACAGGGATCGAGGATACAAATAGTTAAAATTGGATGATACTAAAAGAATTCTCTTCTTGTGCAAAGGTGCGTTGCATCTGTATGTTTTTACATTTGGTTGATTTCAAATCTTTTAACCTGTAAATCTCTGTTTTTGTGCCACCAGTGACCGTCCAGTGCACCAAAGATGCCCAGTTCATTGTCGTCGTGGCCAGAGATGCCACCCTGCCCAACATTGACCTCGAGTCAATCTCACTGTTGGGACAAGGTCAAGGCTGTACACATGTTGATTCCAATTCAGAATTCGCCATCTACCAATTTCCCGTAACTGGCTGTGGGTCGGTTGTTACGGTAAGACTTTGATTTTCTGTTTTCCAAACAATAAATACAATTTAGATCATTACAAGATTATTATCACACCTGACTTTTTTTTTTTTCAACCTTTTGCAGGAGGAGCCTGGTGTTATTGTCTATGAGAACAGGATGTCTTCCTCATTTGAAGTTGAAGTGGGGCCTCTTGGAGTCATTACCAGGGACAGCAGCTATGAGTAGGTGATTATAAAAAAAAGAAAAGGTTTTTGTGGCAAAATAAAAGCTCTCACCACGTATAACGCCAGTTGTCTTTTTCAGGTTGCTCTTCCAGTGTAGGTACACTGGCATATCTGTTGAAACTTTGGTTGTAGAGGTACTGCCATTGCAAGATCCTCCTCTGCCAGTTGCTGCTCTGGGACCCATCAGTGTGCACCTGAGGTTGGCTAATGGACAATGCAATACAAAGGGTTGTAATGAAGGTGAGTGTATGTTAGCCTGTCACCATTTCTGTTTCTGTAGATAATTCCATAATGTTCGTACTAACTGGTATCTCTGCTCTCACAGTGGATGCAGCCTATACTTCATACTATATGGATTCGGACTACCCTGTGGTCAAAGTACTAAGGGACCCTGTATACGTGGAGGTTCTCCTCCTCGATAAGACGGATCCTGCCCTTGTCCTGACTCTTGGTCACTGTTGGACTACCACAAGCCCAAACCCTCACAGCCTGCCCCAGTGGGACATTCTGATAGACGGGTAACTAAAACACAAATTAAACTGTCCTTTTTATCACAACATGTTCATTGTTTTCAGAGTTTGCACTTCTGTCAGGTCTGGTTATTTGAACTAGTGAATGGGGAAATTATTGCTTTGAGAACATTGACTTCCTCCTGACCCATTTTATGAGCATTAACTCAATTTGCTCTTCATCCAGGTGTCCATACAGGGATGATCGCTACTTGTCTCAACTGGTCCCAGTTGATGCATCCTCTGGTCTGGAGTTCCCAGGTCACTTCAGACGTTTCATTTTCAAAATGTTCACCTTTGTGGACAATTCAATGGAGCCCCTGAGGGAACAGGTAATTCATTTATTGACAGTTGAGAAACTGATAACAAAATATGTTTGTATTGCTCTGCCAACACTGCCTGTTCCTTGTTCAGGTGTATATTCACTGCAGTACAGCTGTCTGCAGCGCTGCACCGGGTCGCAACTGTGAACCGTCATGCCACCGGAAAGGAAGTAAGAATTATATATTTTTTTAATCTGCAGAATTCAGGAGCAATATGCACTTAAATCTGACCATGTTTGTATGTCTGTCTGCAGAGAGAGCTGTCCAGGCCGAGGTCCAGAGGCAGATTGAGCCAAAGGCTGTGGTTTCTGTTGGACCTGTGATCATGAGCACACCTGAGGAGTAAACAGCAGTGTTGGGCTCAAGAATTTGACTGATAATATTGAGTAAATATTTTGAATGTTAACTTGGTTGATTCAGTGGTGTGAAATGAATTAAATATAAAACTACTGTCTAAAGAGCCAAACGCATGATGCCAGCAGAATGAAATGGCTCCCACAAGTGTTGACATCAAATCTGTATTAAGAATATTAAAGTATACATCATGTTTGTGTACACTGTATTTTTTCTTGTCACTGACACTCTAACAAACAGGAAACATTGGCAGCGATATCTAACTTGTGGTTTACCTTACCTTTTAAACATGAATATTTTTTTTGATTTGCAAAGATTTACAGAGGTTGACATTTACAGACAGAGCATTAAGATTCTATAGTTAGTGAACGGACAAAAAGTACTGAAAGAGTCATTAAAACATCCCGTTTTGTATCTGCAGAGAGTGAAGTCACTTTAAACTTATGTGACAAATTTGTTTATCTTGTTGCCTTTTCACTATTCATTCAGTACATTGTTCTTTGTGTTTTTTAACAGTTATGGTTAAAGACTCTCTCCACCTCCCTACACTCATATTTTGAGGGTCATTAATTTGGGAAAAAAAGGGGATCAAAATAAAAAGGCAACAAAATTTCAGATACATTTCAAACACATGGTTTTCACAAGACTTCTTTTGTAACTGATGGAACACAATGCATACCAAACCTTTAGCAAAGGTTTTATTTATACATGTTCCTAATACAACATTGCCATTTTTCAATACATTGTTATTGTTCAGGAAACAGTCTGCAACACTGATTAACACTTTGAAACCTTCGTTTTGCATTATACAAGGCTTGAATAGCAGTTTACAGTTCAGAGTAAATTTACAACTGAAAGGGGAAAAAATAAATTCTGGTTTTAATGTCAAGGAATCCCAGCCATCGGATTTTCGTAAACATGGTAACCCTAAAGAAGTTAACGGAGCGTTAGCAGAGTACTTAACTCTCATGCGGAAGGAGGAAGAGATTTACGCCATCATGAAGATTCTGGGTGTAACGTGGCAGCTCGATGATAACATTGTGACATTCACAGTAACTATGAAAATATAGATTTTCGTTAAAAGAAGTGTCATGTAGATAGTTCAAAATACTCTTAGACTTTTATAATGACACAGTATTTATTACAAATAAGTCTGATTCTGCATCAAAAGACCAAGTTGTGTTCCACTGAGTTGAGGATCTAACCACCAGAGGGCAATGTGACCTCGGAGGAAAATGTCAACTCAAACTGGTCTGCACTTTTTCAAATCACATCTTTGATCAGATGCATGAAGGTGATTTAAACGCACTGCACACATTTTCTGACCCATGTATTTTTTTCAGTTGACAGTGAAATACTTCCAGCTATAGATCACCGTTCTTCAATGATTGTCTCGTAAGTGTAATTTAAGTGCATTTACCCTCTGAGCTTTCTCCTCTTGTACGGTCTGCGGTGAAAACAGCGTTGTGGCTTATCATCAAAAATGAAATATGGACTAATTCAGGCATGGCTGATAATATTATGGTGTGTTTTACCTTTAACAAAAGCGCAGGACAGTCTTTGTAGGTCCTTGCCACATACTCACATTCACCACCCATCGCACAAAACAGAAACTTAAAGGACAAAAACAAACAAAACACAGACCCCCTCACCATAATGTGTTCACTAAACATTTGAGTCCTCTGTTAGTCTTTTCCTGCTCATAAATGCTATAACAGGCAAACACAGCGCGAGCCATCCACACTCTTCCTCGCCACGTCAGTCAGACTTGTCCTTCTTTTTGCATCCTCCCAGGGGAACTTTGCTGACCACTGCAGAGCCGACAGCAGTCACTCCTCCGGCTACAGCGCTCACCCCTCCGGCTACAGCGCTCACTCCTCCTTTGACCAGCCCCACTCCCATCCCAGGCACAGCGACTACAGTGCTGACAGCGCTCTTGGTTAGGTCCAGACTTTTTCCTCCCACCCATGTCACGCCGCCCACCGTCGCTCCTACAGCTCCCTTGGTGACACCGTACAAGCCCCCCGCCAACCTGCTGAACATGCCCGGCTGCGTCTGTGGGTGGTCCTTGTTGTTGTCTGATTTAAAACATCAAGAGCAATTTTAAGATTCAATATATCGCTGCCAAATAACAGTCAAAAGGAGGGAAGAAAAGCTCCATTCATATTATCATTTGACTTGATTAATTTCTAAATGAATCAATTGTTTTGCCTTTAAATCATCAGAATATAGTGAAACCGTCCATCGTGATTTCATAAAGCCAAATTCAATATGTTCAAATAGCTACAGCACATTAAAGTATAAGCAGTTTAATTAAACATTGCTAACCTCACTCATTGGCATAAAAATATGCTCATATATACATCAGTCCGTTCTTTTTGACACACACACTAGAGCTGCTTAAATTAATCAATTAGTTAAAAGTCTAAATTGACTCCAGCATGTTAAATGTGAATTTCATTTTGATTTCTTTACTTCTCTTTGACAGTGAACTGAATATCTTTGAGTTGTGGACAAAAAAAACAAATATTTGAGGACGCCATTTTGGGCTTTGAGAAACACCGATTTACATTTTTCAAAAATTCTTACATCTTTGTTCCAACTCATCAATTTTTTTGACTAAAAGCGGTACAACAGCAGGACCTGAAACCTGTCCTGCTCATCATCAAAGGACATCTTCAACTGAATTTACCTGTAGCTACTGGCTCATCATTGAGGTATGCAGGCATGTCCTCAGGCACCTGCTCGGCCTGACTCATCGCTCTAGGGAAAAATAAATGACACATTTTACCAAAAAAGACCGTGACAGATAATAAACATAGATACACAGCATAGAAAAGTATATGGAAACAGATTCTGTTTAACACTAATGCCTCTACCTTAAATTGTTTTCCCTCCTGCCATAATTGTGTAATGTCTGTTATGGTGTAAACCAGGCTAGACGAGATATGTGCCTGTGCTTGTTGTCGCATATTTTCCTGTGTTAATTCCTGTCTTGTTAAAGAGGCCGGGTAAGATCAAAACCCCAGCAACACAGCAGCAGTGCTTGACTTTTGGGGGGTTTTTATCCCTTAAAATGTTGCATATCATAGGACATATTGCCATGTTCAACTTGTTTTACCTGGTGCGCCTCTGAGGTGAGAAGGCTAATTTCTTTATATGTTTTTTAAAAGCCTTACATTCAACAAACGGGCTGGTTCTTCTCATAGTAGATAGTCTATAAAAAAAGCCTGAGTGTCAACAGTAAGGAATGGGGCTGAAGTTTGCACACATGGTGCAAAGAAAATACAGGAGCTTGCTTTGGGTGTGCTGCTGATCCTAAAAACAGGGCAGACCTGTTCAGAGCTTTACAACAAGTTAAAGGGCCACTGTGTAGTTTTGGAGAAGAAATTTAAACTTACAATATTAATGAGGTTGGATTACAAACTCAGATATATTTATCTTTCCCATAACTGAATAAACAAGCTGTTTTAAGAGGTAAATAAGGTCCCAAGAACAGTGTTTGAGGACAGAAAGGTGGCAGAATCCGCCAAATGTAAACAAAGTCAAGCAGTATTAAATTGTGGCAGCTTGAAGATCTTTCCCCATATTGCTCCTTCAAAATAGTAAACAAAGAAGTATTGAAGAAGCTACTATTAAGAGCCCTTGTATTCATGACTTTAGGAATATAAACTAGAAGTTTAAAAGACTTAACTCCATAACAGCAGAGCAGACATCATCATGACTGAACTCTTCTGTCTGTTTGGGTTTTTAAAACATAAAGGCCTGGTCAGTGATGCCTTTGTTAAAATGTGCTCGGACAAAGGAGTTGTTTATTCAGCCATTTAGTCAGTTTATGGAGTTAAAGATGAACTAAGGATATGCCACATCGCCTCACCTGACAGGTAAACAACACTACCCCCCCTGTGTATCCTGGTTAGTTGACTACAGGCCTAAACGTACACGGAGTTAAACTTGTGCTAGGTGTATTAGCTAACTTTACGTTGGAGCGTTTGTTACGTCAACTGAAGCTAACCTACATTTTGTTTTTCCAACTCGACCGTCGCGGATGCTCGGGCTAAAAAGTACATAAAACTGTACAGTTTATAACTCAAGAGAAATGTTGCTGCCTCAACTTTTTAAAAGCGGACATTAGTGAGCTTTGTCGTGAATTATCTCGCCCCGTGTGGTTGTTGTTCGGCATTTAAACGCCATCAACTGACGCTAACGCTTCTGTGGAACGTTCTAGCTGACATCCGAACAGACACGTCACCCCCGAAACACTAAACATCACTTTAACCGTTTTTTTAAATCGACTTTTCTTTTGTAATTATTTGGTCGAAGTGTCTCTCTCGTTGATTCTAACAGGTTTTTGTTTTTTTTCGTTTTGTCGTTTCTATGTGTTTTATTTTTAAAGCTACTACATCAGATAACATGGCTCACTTTCATCATAACTGACGCTAGCGGAGCTTCAGAAGTTCTCATGGCTGACTCTCATTAGACAAACTGAACCCCTGCTAGCTGCTTTAGCGCTTACCTTGGTGTGTAACGTCAGTAGACTGCTCCGATGTATTGTTAGTGTAATGTGCGGGACTTTAAACCAACCGATCCAGGTAATGTCCAGGCTCCTGGGGCTCTGCAGGGATGTCGCTGACTTTGTTGTCTGTCTGACTGTATTTTATTTTGGGGGAGGACCTCCGTCTCCACCCATCATAACACACAGAGGTACACACTGTCCGCACAGTGGAGCTCCAGCTGCCTGGCTGCGTCTGTAACAACACAGTTTTACTATTAATTTAAAGTATTGTCTGGATTAAATTTTAGTTCACGCAAACAAAGGGGATTTTATTTTGAAAATTCATATATTACTGGTGATAATTAGGAACAAAGTTATCCCTCCCTCGCTGTTTCAGTAGCATATTCAGAAACGATTTAAGGGCGTGGTAATGCACAAGAAGATAAATAAAAGATAAGCTGGAGGTTTATGTAGTAGAGGGTGTAACTTTGGCGGGAGAGGAAACTGATCAAAACAGCTACAAAAAAACAAACCTCCTCCCGACAACGTGGAAGTGACGTCAGCCTCTGTTCAAATCCTCAAAGATCGTCTCTTTTATGAAGAGATGTCACGTCACAGTTGGAAACAACACACCAGAATAAAGCACCGCGTCATACTTTGTTACCTGCCAAGGTGGTTTTGTCTTCACCAGTGATGTCACATTGACTCAACACGATAGAGAATTACACAGTGGCATGGAACCTAATGTATGTAATAGAATTAAATGGAAAATGTACATTTTATCAAAACACTAAAGCGACTATTGATTTATTTATTTAGTTGTTATGTAGTTCCCCATTCATTTTCTGTCAGTCAATCAAATGGTTTAAGTTGTGTGTGAACGCATCCTGTATCTGACAGCAGTATTCCAAGCTGTCAGGATGCGTTCCCCCGGTTTTAAATGGTCAAATTGATCAAATTGAATGATATCAGCCTGAAAATCACAGGACTTATCTGTTGTGGGGAAAGAAGTCAGGAGTATGAATTTGAAGGATGTGTGAGCCTCCTTTCATATAAAACAGAGGGGGAACAGTATCTGACAGTCCATGGCAGAATAAGAGAATTAAAAGTGCATATATATATGTGTGTATGTGTGTGTGTGTGTGTGTGTGTGTGTGTGTGTGACAGACTCTCTTCAGGCAAATAATTTAATGTAAATATTAATTTCTGAAATGCATTCCTTGTTGATGACCAGTTCAACAGACTCAAATAATCAGGCTTTTCACAATAAAAGTACAGAAGCTTGAATGAGTGTGTAAGCAGAACACAGAAACCTTATGTATGTAATAGAATAAAAAAAGGTTTACATCTAATCAAACTAAAGTCGGTTTTTTTTGCTATTAATCAATTAATTTTTTTATTTTGAGTGTAGTCGTTTTATCTGTATATGCACTATTGGGAAGTTTATTATTTTTATTTAAAGACAAAAAACAACAATACATTTTAGAAGCTGTTCTTTGTTTTGCATGCAACAAAAAATATGTGTAAAGTTGACTAACAAAGCCACCACAGCTGTCTGATATTTCAAACATTTCCCTCTGAGAAAACTGTCTCGGAGCAGAAGCAGAAAGAACTCAAGTGAAGTACAAATACCTCACATTTATACTTAAGCGCGGTACTTGCAGTAGATGTACTGACGTGATGGGACACTGGGGTCCGGAAGCGGAAGTACAGACCCACGTGACCGCAGCTCTGTTTCCCGCCCGTATGTTAA
The DNA here is from genome assembly GCA_903131615.1 of Diplodus sargus. Classification (NCBI taxonomy): domain Eukaryota; kingdom Metazoa; phylum Chordata; class Actinopteri; order Spariformes; family Sparidae; genus Diplodus; species Diplodus sargus. The sequence goes on from CAEMYA010000262.1 coordinate 2,173,502, forward strand.
TGAGTTATTGAGGACCCGGAAACAGCAGCAGAGTGACAGCTCTGTCCTCCAAACCTCTCGGCTGCAGGCCGCTGCGTGCCGAAAAAGTTCGTGTTTTTCAGAAGAAGGAGACGCTTTTCCTGCAGCTGGAGCTCATTGTTAGACCTGCTGGGTGATAAACTTACAGCTTAAAGGTTCGAGGAGCTCCTGAGTTCCCCCTTTGTTTTTTGTTTTTTGGATGTGGAGCATCCCGAGCAGCTGAACGAAGTCACCGCCGTCTGCTCAGCATTCAAAAGGTCCGCCAACTGGAGAGCCAGGTAGGTGAGGATGTTCATGATCAGCCTCTCAGGATGTGGAGTGTTATTGTTACCTGGAGAGGTGTGGGGACGCCCTCATCACCGTTTTAACAGCAGTGTCAGCCATTTCCTGCTGACTTTAACATGAGCCCATGTGCACATTTTCAAGTTTTCATTATTTCACTCGATGTAAGCAGCCTGATTAATGTGATGAGCAGCAGCTGAGGATGTTGTATTCAGTGGAAATAAAGCCTGGATGTTCAGACTGACCTGAAGTCTGTTTACCTCTGTTTTCTCGTGTGTGTGTGTGTGTGTGTGTGTGTGTGTGTGTGTGTGTGTGTGTGTGTGTGTCTTCACCCTGCAGACTGATGTCTCTGCAGAGAGAAACTCTTCTTTGCTCACACTGAATCTCAGCAGAGGAAGTGTAGAGTAGGCGTCCAACCAGCAGACTAGTTTTGAAGCCTGTCTTGGTCCTAAATCAGCTGATCTTCATCTGTGATGAGATTCACAATATTTATTTTTACTTAGATGTTATTGCGTGTCTTCGTCTGCACCACACAGACATGTTTTCTTCCAATCCAATCCAATAAATTGCAAAAGAACTGAATCAAACGCAGAGTAATTCAATTTTTTGGGGGGGACAGGATTTAAGAACAGGCAGTGTTGAGGACAGCCTGACATGTAGAGGCAACTCGTCCAGAGTTTGTGCTGAGCGATCTCTTAGAGAACCTTAAAGAACATTATCAATTTCGCTTCCTGACTCTTAACTGATTCCTGCGGGTGCATTTCCTTTTGTTAAAAGTGGAAATACGCTTGCTGTTTGATGTTTGACGCTTTGCTTTGTCAGGTGAAGTTTTTCCTTGAAGTGACTCGGGTGTTTGTGACGCTTCCTCTTTTCAATTGGAGACAACCAAAAGCAACAGCTGACCTGAGCGAGCCCGTCTCACATCTGGAGAACAAGAACATCTCTGCAGCGCCACAGTTCTTCATCACAACACTGATTTGTCACACATTTTAAATACAACTCCTGTGATTTGGATATTGAACTAAACGATATTTCGGTGGAAACTTGAAGCCTTGCGGTCACATTCACTGAGAATGGTGACATCTTGTGTCCAGTTGTTAAAATTTTGTAATCAAAGAAAGATGCATTTCATAGATGCTTCTCTTTTGAAGTACGTATCATTTTACTGTAACATTAAACATACCAGTTATTATTTTAGGAGGTTGTCTTTAAGCTCATCAGTGCATGTTCACGGTGCAGATGTTCCTCTACACATATTGTAAGTGCCTGATCTTTATAAATTAAATTCTTAATGTCTTTATAAAATGATAAAAAACACAAGAACCTGAAAATCGGCTGATACTGGCCTTTCACAGACAATTATGCTCAGATTGGTGCGGGTGCATCTTTTGCCCGATACAAACCGATATATCATGATAATGAGATTCTCAGGGCCATCCAGTCCCTATATTCTCAAAGCGAGAGCTGCGTGCGTGAACTCGGGAGTAAGTCGGACTTGTTCCAAGTGGGTGTTGGCCTCCGCCAGGGCTGTGCCTTGTCCCCAATCCTGTTTGTGATACACATGGACAGGATTTCAAGGCGCAGTCGTGGTGTGGAGGGGTTACAGTTCGGTGACCTTAAGATCGCATCACCGCTTTTTGCAGATGATGTGGTCTTGATGGCATCATCGGCTGTAGATCTACAACGCTCACTGGATCAGTTCGCGGCTGAGTGTGAAGCGGCAGGGATGAGGATCAGCCCCTCTAAATCTGAGGCCATGGTTCTCAGTAGGAAACCGGTGGATTGCTTACTCCAGGTGGGGAACGTGTCCTTTGCCCCAAGTGAAGAAGTTTAAGTACCTCGGGGGTTTTGTTCAGGAGTGAGAGGATGACGGGGCCTGAGATTGACAGGAGAGTTGGTGTTGCATGCACTTCACCGCACGGTTGTGACGAAAAGGGAGCTGAGCCGGAAGGCAAAGCTCTCGATTTACCGGTCAACCTTCGTCCCTACCCTCACCTATGGTCATGAGCGATGGGTCATGACCGAAAGAATGAGATCGCGGGTACAAACGGCCGAAATGGGTTTTCTTCGCAGGGTGGCTGGGGTCTTCCTCAGAGATAGGATGCGAAGCTCAGCCATCCGGGAGGGACTCGGAGTAGAGCCCCTGCTCCTTTGTGCAAGAAGGAGCCAGTTGAGGTGGTTCGGGCATCTGATGAGGATGCCACCAGGGCGCCTTCCTAGGGAGGTGTTCCTGGCACCTCCACCTGGGAGGAGACCAAGGGGTCGACCCAGGACCGGTTGACAATGGATGGAGATTCTAAAGCAGAATAAGATTCTGATAAAATAAGGTTCATTGTTTAACTGTAGAATATACTGCCGATGTGTTTGGTGACCAGTTTTGAGGGATTATTGCAAAACAAAAACACAATGTGAGTGTATATCAATTAATATATCAATATTGAACCTTTTTACAGCCGATTATCGACATCCGCCCTAAAAATCAAGCATGAGTCAGGCTCTCAAAAAAAACAGCAATGTCCACCACATCTGTATCTAAACGTCACAACGCTTCTTTAAAATGTATTTGACTCAGTCATCAAGACAATAATGAACTTTCTGCTCATTAATGGATCAAATCCCTCAAAATCAGGTTTTAATCCGCTCACCATCATCCAACTGAAGTCGTGTCTGTGTGTTACACTTCCTCCTGGTGACGCTCACACTGCTGGCTGCTTTTTGATCATATTTACTGTTTAAACTGAGTTTATTGTTTGTAACCTGCTTCCACTGAGAGACTCACAACAATGAATCCAGTTTTAGCTTTCTGTGAAGAGGTAAACAACCCAGCTGAGCCAGTTTCAGCTCCCACAGTCTGAGTGGTTTTTAGTTTGTGTGTAATGACGTTCAGGTTCCTGCAGGTGTCAGCGCAGCCTCACTGTTGTGTCTCCTCAGACTGATGACAGCAATGTGTCAGCTTCTGTTTGTCTTCAGCAGGTGTGCTTTGCTAACAAGTTCGTCAGTAAAGTATTGTGTTTTCAAAAAGGCCTGTTCTGTGACAAAGACTCGCACTCAGATGAGTCGGTTGTCAAGTTAAGAACAAGGATGAAAAACAGTTTTGATAATCAGTTTAGTGTCAAACAGTCACTGATCAGATGATAAAATTTAAGGCTTTTGTCTCTTTTATACAGAAATATATAGAAACAAATACAATTATTTTAAAAACTAGAGACATTTTAAGACTTAAAAAGTTACTCGATTGTTTAAATTATTAATCTGCTGGTGGATTCATGTTAGGGCTGCAACTAACCATTTTATTAATTGATCTTTTTCTCGATTGATCAATTAGTTATAAATCTTAGAAGATGATGAAAAATGTTGATTAAAGCCAGACAAGATGTTTTTAAATGTCTTGTTCTGTCCACAACACAAACACATACAGTTTGCTGTCATGGAGAAGTAAAGAAACCAGAACATATTCACATTTAAGAAGCTGAAATCAGAGAATTCAGACCTTTTTATCTTTAAAAAAACTACTGAAACTGATTAATCAGTTATAAGAATTGTTGTTAAAATGAATCTTATAGTTGTCGACTAATTGATTAATCTTTGCAGCTTGAGTAGAAATAAATATCCTTAGTTTTAAAAGTGTTGATTTTACAAAAACAAGCGAACATTTTAAGACTACCTGGTTACTTAATCCAATAATCGATCTTCATAATGATTTATAATGTAGAAAGTTGGTGGTTGCAGCTGTAAATTAACAGTACAACCTTTTTATTTTTCCATTTCAGCTGCTTGTTGTGTTGTTTGTTGCTGTTTGTAGTGTTTTATGTGATGGCTTAACCTTTTCTGTCAAAGCGAGAGCGCGGAACACAAAGAATCCACGTGGTCGTACAAAATAACGACACATAACTGGTTAACAAACGTTACCGGTGAGATTGGTGTTTAATTTAGGGCTGGTGATTCCTCAGAGGAGTCATTAGTTTGCCATCGACCCACCGGGCAGCATTAGCTCTCCGCCGCCCTCCTTCCCCTCTGTGTGCACAAACAATATACCAACACAAATTAGGACTCGCTGCTTTGTGTCAATTGAGGGAGCAACAAAGATGCTACACAGAGTGATATGTCATTAGCGAGCAGGTGGGGACGGAGGACTCGGAGCTGCTGCCTCTCCAACTAAGTAATGAAGAGGTTTCCATGGCGACCAGGCCGCCGTCCCCTGTGTCGCGGGGGGGCAGCAGAGATCAAAGTCTGCCGTCCTCAGTTCTGCTGTAAGTGGAGGGTTAAATGCTCGGGGCTGCCGGGAAAAGCCCCTCATTAAACTTAACCAAATCTGCTTTAAGACGCGGCTGACGTACGACTCCAGACACGATGTTCACACTCAACTCCAGAGCCGCCGCAGCGACCGCTCGATTAGTTGGTCAGAGGAGAACTAGTGGCAACTAATTGATTAATCGTTTCATTCATTTTTAAAGCAAATATATGTATATTTTTATGTATTTTTTTGAGGATGAGGATGTGATGCCTGTTTTTCTTTCAGTTTAGTGAAGGTTTTAGCGTTATCACTCCAGACCACTAAATATTGACAAATCTTAAAATATTGTTTTTGGTATTCACAGGAAAGAAGCCTGTTTTTCTTAATACTAGGATCGTAATGTTAACTTACGGTAATAAAGAATGTAAATTAGAATATCTTGATCATTGTCCAGTTTTTAAACATTTAAAGGTTAACTTACAGTTTGTGTCGAGCCACATTCCTAATCAGCAGGGCTGTTGATGCATCGCCTCGATTTAAAATTTCATGGAATTAAAGGGGGAAAAATCATCAAGATTAATCAACAACAGTTTTTATAATTAAGTAATTTATCCTGGTAAAAATATGCTGAACATGATCTGGGTGCAGCCCCTCGAATTTGTGGCTTTTCCTTTTCTTGGGTTTCAGACAAAACAAGTTATTTTAAAGATAATAAAGTATAATTGAAAACATAGAAATAATTCTGCGTTTGATTTACAAGGAACATAATTGTTAGATGCTGTCCACATTTAAAAAAAGAAAGTTCAAGTTACTTCCAGTCAAGACGGCAAATTAACCTGAAAAATCGAACACTGTAGCTCGATGGAATGAAACTGTGTTGTCATGACCTTTTTAAAGCGTGTTCGTATGTGCAAACTGTGCTCGATGGACCTTTTTGACAGCAGACATATGGACTTGTCTTCATAGGAGAAGGTGTCTGCTGTGAAAAACCCGATTGTTGAACTGTTACACTTTATTTTTATAAAGTCTTTTAGCAGTTAAAACAATATTTTCCATCCAGGAACATTTATGTTGGAGGGATTTCTGCCAATGTGTCTCTTTAGCCACTTTTTGTCACTTTTAAAGTTTTCAAGAGCCTGAGAATATTCACAGTCCATCTGGGCCACAGTTTTAGTTTTAGACATCAGGTCGACTTGTAAACAGACTAAACAGGTTGTAAGATCTAACGGGATCTCTCATATATTGTTAAAGTTATTATGTGCATCCACACGGTTGTTCTCAAAGTAGGAATGACATGATTTCATTCATTTGTTTCCGTCTTTCTTCAGTTCTTTCTACCTCACATCGTGGCGTCTCCTCTGCTAAAAGAGGAGCTGCAGCTGTCGCCTTCTTGTTGCTCTGACACAAACTTGTCCTCCTGCTGCTCCTCGCTGCTGTCTGGCTTTTGCTCCCAGCCTCTTCAGTTGCAAAAAGGATTATTCAGCAGCCTGACTTTTTGGGTGGTAATGGAGAGCAGCGAGCTGTGCCCAGTGTTGCAGGACTGTCCTAATGAGATAACTGTAACCCTCATATGAGCAGCTACACTCCTGGTGGTCCGGTACTGGGACACACTGGGCTCAGCTTCTCGACTGTGGAGAGCTGCGAATGTGAAAGGCCAAGAAAG
>CAEMYA010000262.1:2180792-2219596 GCA_903131615.1 Diplodus sargus
CCCTCTTTATTGAATCACGCCTCCGTATCATTTATCTCTGCATCCCCCCCCTCTGCCCTTTTTTCCTCACTCTGAGGGGGCCGTTAGGGGGCATCCTCTTTTCTCTCCCAGCTGGGTTTGTTGACACACAGTCAATCTACGGTTCCCTTTCACCTCTGCCACCCTTCTTTTTAACTCTCTCCCCCCCTTAAACCCACCCCCCAACTCTACCCTCCACTTTCCCTGAACAGTAAAGCTGCCACAGCTGTGGACTGTATTAGCATAGCTGCTGAGAAGCAGAGGGGGGTTGCCAAATATATTGCGGCCATTACCTTTTGTCCAACAGTTGACAGTTTTAAAACATCTCGGCTCCTCTCTGAGTAAAGGGAGAGAAGAGAAAAGGATGGCGCGATGATTTCAGTGTAACAGCTTTTTAAATATGGGACACAGAAGATGGAGGGAGAGGAGGGAGAGGAGGGAGAGGAGGGAGGGCGGGCGAGTGGAATTCACTGAAAACAAGTCAACGTGTGATTGGTGCAGTGAGGGAAAACAAGACGTTACAAGGAAATGTCCAGAAAATGAACAAACAATCAGGCCCATATTTTTCATTTTGCACAATTAAAGATAAAACGTGTCTGACATTCAAATGTCAATTAGACAAATCTCATTTTGAGCGGACGGCTCAGAGGAAAGGGAAGTCGTGTTACAGCTCATAAAAAGTGATTGATGTTTCATTCAGGCGCTCTGATTTGTTTTCTTCCTGCTGTCAACAGGTGTTGGAATGAACAGGTCCAGGTCCAGCTTGGATAAAAAAGCCGCCCAGCCTCCAGTCACCAGGTTAACTCGCAGCACCCAGACCAGACAGAGCGACCCCACAGAGACCCAGGAGTCCGGACCGGGCCTGTATGGAAAACAACGAAAGAAGCAAACAGACTCCGCTTTGGCTCAGGACCTCAGTCAGATGAGTGTGAGTGGACAGGACGGTTTAAGTACAAGGTGAGGACACATGAAGGTGTCTTATTTATACTTAATTTTTAAAAATGTTTAACCAATAAGCAGAAGGAACATTACAGCTCCCAGAAATCAAACATGAGACCATGAACACGATCTGGAGGAAGTTACTAAGATATGTCACAGGAAAAGTAAAAAACTGAGATATTTCAGTCTGGGCCAAAGTGATGCACAAACTGGCCGACATTCCATTCTTGCAGCCACTCGTGCCGGCAAAAATAAAGGTTTTTTGCGCCAATGGACAGAATTTGAAAGTGTTTTTTTTCTCGGCAACATTCACTTACTTTGTTGGAGATCTCATGTCAGAAATGCTGACAAGACAAGAAGCAAACCGTGAGATTTTGTACATGTAGGACGAGACGAGCCGTCCTCAGTCTTTGTTCAGGTCAATCTAAGTTGAGCTGTGATCATGTTTGGTTTCATATTGTCGTCATGTGTCTTTTCTCGTCTCGGTCTTCAGTAAAGGAAACATGTCCAAAGGCAGCGGTGACTCTGTGCAGGCTGCTCAGTCCTCTGGGTCCAGATCTGATCTGAGCGGTCCCTCAGTGGTTTCTGCCAAGTCCTCATCCCGGGGCGGTCTGGCCTCCGTGGTTCGTCTGGTGAAGCTCGGTCGCTGTAAGAACGTGGTGGTGGTGGCCGGAGCAGGAATCAGCACGGCCAGCGGCATCCCAGACTTCAGGTTGGTGTCTTTTTAGTCCCTCTACATTCTTAACTTTATCTTTCTTATTGCTGTCATATTGTTCAGTTCTGCTCTTAACTTTAAGGTGTAAATCTGTTTTTATTGGATATAGAAAGCATCCAGGAACAGATTGGCTTAAAAGAGATATTGAACCCTTGGAATACTTTGAGCAACACGCTGACTCTTGGCTTCTCTTTAATGACAGCGTCTCCATAATATCCTCTAAATGTACATGTCAAAAACATCTGGACTATTTCAGAACTCCAGGAACCGGTCTGTACGCCAACTTGGAGAAGTACAACATTCCCTACCCAGAAGCTATTTTCAACATCGACTACTTCTCCAACGACCCGCAGCCTTTCTTCTCCCTGGCCAAAGCTCTGTATCCCGGCAGCCACCGACCCAACTACATACACTATTTCATCCGCATGCTCCATCACAAAGGCCTGCTGCTCCGAATGTACACCCAGAACATCGACGGCCTGGAGAAAGGTGAGCGAGACCAGCTGGACGTGTTTTATCAGGGGCAACATACATTAATTACCATGAATATATTGTATATTTTCTTCATCTGCAGCCCCTGTGCAGATTGATGTTATGCATAAGAAACAAAGAGGACGTACAGACGGCAAGAAACGTATTAAAGCAGCGACAAGGACGATTTTTTTGTTGATTTCTGCACTCTTGTGAAGAGTACATTTTAAGTGCCTTTCTGTATCAGACAGAGCAGCTCCCTCCTTCAGGCTGAGAGACCCCTCAGTTCATCCTCAGCCAGCCCCCCATGAAAAATAGTTTTTAATTTTATGTCTTATCTGATGGAGATAAGTCGGAAACTGACCCAGTGACTGTCATTAAGAAGAACCATAATTACTAGACAGGAAAAGCCAATCTTCCTGCTGATGGTCTCGCATCAATATTAAACAGAGACAGTTTCATAACCAGCTGTTAACCAGTCATTAGAACAAGTCATAAGAAATGAACAAACACACAAAAAGATGACACGAAACAAAATCAAACAATAATATTAAAAGATTTACAATAATATTTTGTACTGTTTCTGACAAAACACATCAGGTTTCTAGATAAATCTCTTACTTTTCAGAGACGTAAAAGATTTAGTTGTCTTTAGGTTTTCATAATTTGTGAAAGCTGCCAAACAAACAAAACTGAACAGAATGCAATTCAAAGTGCTTTTCGAGTCATTTGCAAAAGAATAACATGGTATAAAACCAGGTTTAGAGGCGAATGCACACCAATTGCAATAGAATAAAAAGTTAGAATAAAAAAAGATAAAAACAAGCAAAACAATTATCGAATAAAAAGAACATATGGCTCTGATATGATTCTGTCTGTGTCCTTGTTTGCTCCGATTGTCCGTCATCATATTTGATGACTCTCTTCACAGTGTGTGGCATCCCCGAAGACAAACTTGTGGAAGCTCACGGTAGTTTTGCAACAGCTTCCTGTCACCTGTGCTACACTACGTACCCTGCTGAGGAGGCGAAGGTATGTCTGACCCCGCGGTCAAAAACTTTTCTGACTGAATACAGGAAGGTTTCATCATTTGATGCCACAGGAATGCTTCCCTTCGTGTCTGTTTGTTTGACAGCATGCCATAATGAGCGACAACGTCCCCATATGCACATTCTGCGCTGCGACAGTCAAACCTGATGTCGTGTTTTTCGGAGAGGACCTTCCTCAGAAATATTTCCTCCACACTAAAGACTTCCCCAAAGCAGACCTGCTGATCATCATGGGCACGTCTTTACAGGTGAACATTTTTAATATCTTTATTTAGGGTATTTAGTGTAACTTGTGAGAGGCAAAACCCTGAGTTCAATATCTAAATGTTTCAGATTGAGCCATTTGCCAGCCTGGTGAACACGGTGCGCTCCACCGTGCCACGTCTCCTCCTGAACCGACACGCTGTGGGCCCCTTTGAGAGGGTCCCGCTGCGCCGAGGGGACCACGTGGAGCTGGGCGACCTGGAGGACACCGTACGGAGGTTTGCTGAAATGCTCGGCTGGAATAATGAGATAGAAGAGCTGATGAGGAGTCAGGAAACTCAGGTGAGTTCCATCTTATGCACACGCTTTCCTTATGTCATATTTATAATATTTGATTTATTAAACACACCTGATTACGTTTTAAATCTCAGGTGCAGGTGCATGAGCTTCATTTCCACTCATTTATCTACAAATGGATGTAGAATCTCACGTCCCTTTGGATAAACTTTTATCGATGTATGAACATTTTTTTCCACAAATGCAATAACTTCCCCCAACAGACATTGAAGAGTTCCACATCATGGATCTCCTGGCTCTATTTTAGGACATGTCTTCTGACTATGGCAGTAATCTTCCTCTCTGCAGAGCCTCCCTGCGTTGATAAGCAACCCTCCGTCAGTGACACCGTGTCCGAGCAGAGGAGCTTCAGAGCCTCCGGCCAGGATGGACACGTCCAGGTCCAGACCAGGAGCTCAGAGAGGAGCCAGCAGCGGCAGCAGCGAAGAGACGGACTCAGAAACGGACAGCAAGAGCTCCGCGTCATCCGGCCTGAGCAACTGATGCTGCATGTTTCGTAAAACGACAGCACTGAAAAGGTTTGAGATGGTTTCTCACTCTAAGACTGTTTCTCCCGTCAGCAGTAAACACGTTACTGCTCAGCTGGTTATTTTCTGCTGGTGGCGAACGGTTTGTTTTCGCGTGCATGATAGTGGAAGTGCATCATCTTACCTCTGCGACTGGGAGTCACAGTCATGTTCATATGTTAATCAAATCAACGACTACAATTTATTAAGCTCAACAAGCACATTTAAAGCACTTATTATAGAGTGAGGGTCCATCCTGAACACTAGTATATAAATGAGTCCTGTGAGGAAAAATTAAAATGTTTCTTCAGGTGTTTTTATTTGTTCCACGTCAGTAAACTTGTTCATGTTTTGTATCTGCACAACACTGTATTTTAATCAGTATTTAATAAACGTTGTGTATTTTGCATCTCTTTCTGATTTATGTTGCACGGCTTCAAAAATGACAACTGCTCAGTTTACTCTCCAGTTTATTAACTTTTCAGTGGAAGCTTCACTACATAAAGTAAGTGTGATGCTATTTACAATGTGTAAAGAAAAGAACAAAGTAGTTTTCCAGAACATGGAGAAGTGATTAACATGCAAGTTTGATTTATACCACTATGGTTGTGGAGGAAAAAGAGCCCAAGAAGAAGTAAACTAGAATCCAAAGATGTGCTACAAATCAAAGGGAGAAACATTATTAGAGGTGCACTATGCAGGAGCTGACATGAGTTTTAACGCCGTATGTTCACATTTATTTGTAAGCAACGGAGCAAAACAGGCTCATAACTTGAGTTATAATGGGGAGAACAAAAAGCGCTTGTTCAAGTTCAGGAAAATAGAAGTTAATAACTAAAAATTGGCACTAAAGAAATTCATAGTGCACTTTTATCAGCCGGTGAATGTTTTTATAAGTACAAACATTTCATGAAACTTTGCTAACACCTCACTAAGACAATTAAAGGTGCTATATGTAGTTTTGGAGACATTTTAATCATAAGAATATTATTTTTTTTAAGCCTAAACAAATGTATTCGTTTTCATGGCTGCATGAACTGAATAAACAAACTGACCTCTTTACGGCAATTTCACTGTTATACTTTGTTTATATTTGGCGGACCCTGCCACCTCGCTTCAGTGTTCTGAGATTAGCTTGTTTATCAGTTATGGGAAAAAATATATATTTAGGAGTTTCTGTTACCTCATGATATCGAATACATTAAAATGCATATTCAGTTCCTTCTCCAAAAACACACAGTGCCCCTTTTTAATGTTGCTTTTCCCTTTCATTTGTGAAACATCTATAAATCTGACCTCACGTGACTTTCCCAAAAATAAACAACAGAAAAGTCACACGATTCAGGAATGCGACTCATTGTCGAGTCACCTCTTCTGTACCTGTGTGAAGCCAAATCCAGATCATCTACATGTTTTTTTTTTATTCTTCTGTGTGTGAGCCGGGCAGTAGTGATGATTCACAGGTTGGGTGGAAAGTGTGCTCATGATTATTCACTAGTAAACAAGTTAAGTTCCACCAGTTCCTGTAATGATGACGCATGTTCTCTGGTTTTAAAGCACTTCTGTCTGGGTTCTCACAAACAAATGAACCTGTAGTTCACAGGAGGGTTTCAGATCTGTTGTGAAGTCGTATATAAAACCATGCTGCTGATTTCAGAACTGGCAGCTTTTACAATAGATTTAATTGTACCAACATAAAGAAATATTATTCAGTTTATACATACACTAAACTTGTGGGTTTTTATAAAAATTGCCAAAAAATTTCAATCTAGAAAAGGAAAAAAAAAAAAAAATCACAGCACTGATAACGGATTTAACGTCATGCAGATTTGGCAAAAAGTAACATGGATTTGAAAACAATCGTCGCAGTTTTACACATTTCTTTGTCAAGAGGCAGAAAACAATCTGGTTGTACGATCATCCAGCACAGGAAAATGTTCGCATCTTTCCATCTAATGTCACGATTTTGAATGAAAAGACGTTCTTGTCCGAAACAGTAAGCCGACAAACCCTGAATTAAGTTTCTTCTGGTGTGCAACATTCATGATAATTACACAACCACATGGACTCAGTTTGCCTGTGTACACAGATTTGACTCCATCAAGTTGACTGATGGAAACGGAGTGTTAAAATTCAGTCTGATGTCAGGCACTGTTCAAACTATCCACACTGACACTGCCTGATTATTAATATTTTTAAATAAACACCAATCCTGTCTGTGGTCCTCACTCAGCAGGCCCCATGATTTTAAACACAGAACTAAGCGCACTGCTAACAGTTTTTAAATGTGTTTGTATATAATGTTCACTTGAATCATCTAGAAACACAAAGAGTGGACAAAATCATAAAGGTCGCAGAAGAAAATAAGAAAAAACATTTTTTAAAGAAAATGTGAAAATCAAAAAAGCACCGGTGAAGGAATGATTACACTTTCAACATAGCAACAGTTCTTTCAGTGAGATACACGAGATCAAGCAAAAAATTATATTATTACCTCTATTTTTCTCAACATAAGGAGCAATAAAAAAAAAAAAAATGATAAAGGTGCAACAGCAACCATGGAGGCCTCCCTCCAACGCATTTTGATGTCACAGCAGAGTCTTTATGCCACACGTAGGTCCACTTCTACTTTGGAGAGCAGCCCACCGCTGCAGCAGGACCTCCAGAGTTCCCTCTGACATGTTGAGCTGTGTCCCAGTCCGGGCCTGGATCATCAGAACTTGCATATCTACACTGAATTCTCTCTTTGCACATCGGTCAGTTGTTGCATGATGTGTTCAGGTGATTGTCAACTAGTAAAATCACTTTTCAAATTAACCAGATTTCTAGTGGATGTTGATCACAATTAAATATTTGACTGAAACGGGACGAGATGTGAATAACGGACGCCTGACAGAAGCGTACAGATAAATAAATGCTATATGGATACATTGTTCCTTCAACTTGATGCACTATTTGAAATATTAAGACTTTTAATATGAACTCTGGTATCACAGAACCACTTTTTATACCATCTTCGTTCGACTTCCTGCCTACAGCCTAAATTCCACCATTAGTCTCAGTGTCCACACACTGTGCTGATATCTGCCAATACATTTAAGGTGACTGTGTGATTTATCGGGAGATATCAGTACAGCATGTGGCTCTTCTGACTGACTTCTGCTCTAACAATAAACTGATCTTATAAATGGTGGAGGTTCAGCCTTGCCCCCTCAAAAGGATCCACGCCTTGAAATGGGACACAGCTTTAGATGTGTTGGGGCCCGGATGGCGCAGCCTGGAACGTGCGGCCTGGATGTGGAGTGCACTAGTCAGAATCGGATCCTGAGTTGTCCTCGTGTGGATCACAGAGAGTTTCCTCAAGAGGTGCTAACGTCCCGTCAGGCCTGACCCCCATCGGCCGGATCACATTCTGCCTATAGACACAAAAACGAGCACATCAGAGATTGTTATCTGGACAGTAACCTTCACCTCCAACCTTAGTTATCAAACTCCATTTTCATCCTTAAGTTAGTGGCTTCACCATCACAGTTATCTTTGTACATATTCTCAACAGAATGAATCATTTATTTTGGCAGATGGTGCTTTCGGATCATCACCTCGCCTTAATTTTTGTCCGCTCTTCCAAACACAAAGCACTAATACTCCACTGTGAACTGAAGTTAGCTTGTTAGTTTTGCTGTCTGTCCATCAAATGTCACCACTTGTTATCTAATAAACTGAGGGTTTTTACACTCGGTGCCTTGAAGAGCTGCTGTAGCTGTAGATCTGAGGGGAAGTAAACAGACGTGCAACCCTGAAATGGACATACGTCACACTTCATTGTACAAGCAGAAGATGGACATGACCGTCTATACGGATACTTTAGTAAACAGATGTTATAGACAAAACCCAACTCTGCTCAGGACCCTTTGTGTCCACGGACACTCGTATGAAGGCTTTCACTTGTACATCTTTACTCTCTTTACATCCAAAGCTTGAGGACCCTCACTCAACAACCCCCTTCCCCCCTTCATGGACACTCGGCCCTGTCTGGCCATCCTCCCTGCCCTCCTCCCCTCCTCTTCTGTGGCAGTTTAATTACAGGATCAGCGCTCACACTAATCTCCTCAAAGCCACGGCTGCCCCTTCATCCTAATCCAATTATACCTGCACTGTGTGTCACCACTCCCTCTAAGATGATTTATCAGAGAATTATCCATCAAAGATTTAAAATGGGCCCATTTGCATTCATTTGAAAAGAGATTCAAATATAAATGCCCTTGTAATTCCTGCTGATTCCCACAATTAAATTGAACTTAGCCTGGGAAATCTACAGGTTAAGTTCTTTAAATGGAGACGGAGGAGACCTATGATGCGGTTAAATCTGAAAATATCTTAAGCCTGCAGAGAGGCAGCACCAGTCCACAGCCTCGGAGCACTGCTCAAAGTCGGCAGGTACAAACAAGACAAAAACTGAAAAAAAAAATATTGAACATCATCTCTCCTAATTAGAGCAAAATGAAAGAAGCCCTCCTCTGCTCCTCAGCGTTGACAGAGGACTGAGACTCTGGCACATGTGAGAGGGGATGCTGGGTGGGGATGCAAAATATGTGCTAATTGGAGGACCAGTTAAGCAGTTAGGGGAGCACATTCTTGCAGGGCTCTGACCGATCTCCTTAGAGGCCGCAATGAGGAAGCACCTCTCCGTCGTCACCACATCTCCTTTACCGAGGAGGAGAAGAAAGAGGGTGCAGCCTCGGAAAGGAATCTTCCTCTCCTGGGCGCACGTGCCTCATTACAGCTCAACCCCCTCTTTGGCTCAACAATGACGAGGTCAGCTTTCTTGCGTCTGCACATTTGTTCAACCGTGTCTCTTCCTCTTCGTCCACGTTCCACCCAAATTGCTTTGTCTACCTCTTCTTCTGTCTCAGTCCACTCCATGTCTGGCCAGTGACCGACTCCTCAGAATTAGAAGAATAAAGTCAGGACACGCGAGTTATTAAAACTGAATGCGGCACATAAAGGCAAGCCGGCTGTGTGCGCCAATTAGGTGATAATTAACGGAGCGCTGGTAATGATGGTGCAGTGGCGTGCCGGCAGCCTCCCTTTACCCCGGCTGAATGCTGCGGCGTGCTGGAAGTCCCGGCCTAATTGAAGCCAGCAGCTAACGGCAAGAGATTCTTCCTTTGATGAACGGGTTGGCAGGGAGCGAGCTCACCGTTACCTTTGTACAAACTTGACTAATGTTAGCCTCTGCTCGCCGAGGAAAAAGGTCAACACAAATACAACAGGGCTCTTTGCAGAGGAAACAATAACGAATATGAATAATTTGAGCAGGGAAGCAACAGAAGAAGTTCATCATCGAACAAAAGAAGCGCAGTTCATTATTTGTCTCAAACTTCTGTGGCATCCTTTGTTTGTCTTGTTTGTTTCCTTCTGAAAAACATTTTTCCTTTCAGTCTCTCCATTGACTTTTACGTTATATACCAGATGCCAGACACTGTTAAAATACAGTACCAAACATCTCTAAAATTTGTCAGCAGATTTTTAATGAAATCTGGTGGAAAGTCGGGCAGAATAAACCACAGGCATCTCCTATCACCAGGTATATCTAAAGAAATACTTGGACTTGCACTGACAGGCTGTATTTGGTGCTTTAATATTTGTTTTTCACCACTGGAAGAGTCAGAGAAGATTTATTAATCTTTTTAAGCATTTATATCAACGACTAATAATTACAGAGGTAAGTTTACTGAAGTCTGGTCTCATTAAAACCTATATAAAGAAAACATAATCGAATTGAAATACTCCTTTTCTTTTTGTCATATGTACCTGGTATTTTAGTTGTACTCCATGTGGCTTGGCGTGCTTACTTTAAAGTTCCAGTGTGTGGCATATTTGTTTTATGTTTTAAGTGTTTTTATAGATGCTTTGCTATATGTACAGTATTGCTGCTCCGTTGTATTTTATGTGTCTACTGTAGTTACAGTCGTTACACAGTTAAAAACTAGCCAGGAAAGCTAAACCAACATATTTACAGAAATGTTATTAATGTCCCATGTCTCTGTGACTCTAAACTGTATTAATAAACAAAATAAAACGTCTGGCAGTCAAACATCCTTTGCCTCACACTCCCAAATGGAGGCGAGCCAGTGTTTGACTTCTCTGGGCTCCTGTAGAAACATGCCAGTAAGACAGCAGACCGCTCGTAGAAGAGGAGTCGCTCGCTTTGTACATATAAAAAGCTTATTCATCCGCGGTTAGAATTCAGGTGGGGGCCTTTGCTCCATGTTGTCCCTCCTCTTACTCTTTTCTTGTTGCCTCTGTACCGTAACAGACAGTAGAAAGCTGATTAAAATACTTTTTCGCGAGTATATTTACCTTGACAACTTGTCAAACATATTGACCAGTTCCTGAGCTTCATACTCCTTCTGCTCCTCCGTCATCTCTTCGATGGGGTTTGGCATCGGCTCCTCCACGTGACCGGTGATCGGGTTGATGCTGAAACAAAGAGACGAGCACAGTAAATTCAAACATTACAGATGCATACACATTAATGTACTGAACTAGTTGACATCACGCTGCAGAGCACTTACAAGGGCTTTGCAGATTTATATTCCTCTGTGTCTGAGTCTTCATCCTCGGAGTACTGGGTCTCTCCTCTGCCTCCTGCGAGAAGTCCTCGAGCCACCAGCAGTCCTGCTGCGTTTCCATATCCTGTGTACTTCAACAGGTTGTCCACTACGAGACGACACCACAGACACACAAGATGTGACAATAAGTTTTGCTGTAATTACAGTTGCTGACTCGTTCTTGTGTTTTCACTGCCCCCCCCTCCTGCTCACCGCTTTCTTTACAGAGGACGAAGAGGAACTCTGCAGCCGTCTGCTTCACGCCCATGTCAACATGTGTCATGAGGCGAACCAGTTTGTTTCTGACGGCAGTGCCGATCTCTGGCCTGATCTTCACATCTTTCAGTGGGGGAAGTACCTGGAGATGCAGAGATTTAAAAATCATTCAGATTGCTGTTTCCTATTTATTGTTTTAGATCTACATCTGCAGGCAGCTTCTGTACCTGAGCTTTGATATATCTACGGATCTCCCTGTGCTGTCTGGATCCTTCGGTCAGAAGGCTGAGCACCGGAGTCAGACCCTCTTTGTAGTTGGAGCCCTGCTTGGAGTGACACAAACCACAGACACTTCACAAGCTGGAACAGTGGATAGATTTTAACCAGGAGTGGGTAAAATAAAGGATACTGAGGTAAAGACAGGATGAGTAGATCAGACAGTGCTTGACTTTAGCTCCCTGTTTTCAGATCTGAGGTCTACCAGGTCACTACTCTCAAATAATTGCTACGAACAGATATACTGGACAAGTGATCAGTAATTTTTAATGTGTAAAAAACTCTCCTTTCTCTGTATTCGCAGCAGAGGATGAATTTTACCTTGTCGATCCTTTTCTCCATGAAGTCTAGTAACACTTGGATTACATCCATGTTTTTCCCACCATATTTCTCTTCACCTCCCTGCACAGGCAGATCGATCAGCACATCCAGGCAGGACACAGGCAGGTTGTTCAGCAGGTTGACGGCATGGCTGGAGACAAAATTAAAAATTGTATAAACGCATACATGAACAGGGCGGTAGGACCAGTGATGCTAATGATTTAAAGTCAGACTGATGTTTATTTGCAGATTGTCAGAATAACCGTTCTGCTTTTAACTTAAGTGCCTCATGTGAGGATGTTTTTGTTTTGTACGCAGGATCCAAGTAAACAAGGCAATAATCAAATGTGACGATTACTTTAAATACGTTCTTAAATTAATTTACAGAACAATTACTGTGTTGTGATAAGTACCATTACCCTCCCGTTCTGTTACACTAGTAGCTTTCTGACATCTAGTGACACTTATTTTTTTTGTTAACCAGTGTTGCTGGTTCAGGCGTGCGTGAGCTGACCAATCAGAGCAGACTGGGTATGAGGGAGGGGGGGCCTTAAAGAGACAGGAGCCTTCGGGAGTCAAGGCATAAAAACACTGATTGATCGTAACAAATAAACACTTGATAGTCTAACAATGGCCTCAGTGAGGATGTCTTTTTAGTTCAGTGACAGCAACTGGTTTTAAAATTGATTATGATTTTTAAGCACTTTAAATCTACTTATATATTCCTTTTAAAAACCACAGACGTGTAATTGTGCCATTTTCTATATTAAAACAACTTACTCACACTCCTCTCTTCCATTCAGTCACATACTGGCATTCAAACAACCTGAAACAATGTGATGCCGGTCACTGGGCCAGACTCCCATGACCAGTTCAGCCACCGACTTGACAGGTCAAGAGAAACATCAGTCACTTTTACACGACACTGTTTAAATTTCAGTCCAGGGCCACAGATTCTTGGCATTCCTGCATAAATTACCATGAGAAGAAGATACTGCTGCACTATTACGACAGCTAAGAGCATTTAGAGGGTGAGATACCCAACAGGGCACCAAAGTCACATGTTGGTTTGCGTTTTTCCCACGACACTGCGTTCTGCTATCGGACCTATCAGTCCTAATTTGCAGCGAGCCCCTCTCTCACTCACAGCTCCTCGGACACTTAAAGCTCGTCCAGAGGAGGTGCTCACATGCAAATAACAGCAGAGGACAAAGATACAAGCTGGTTCTCTGAGTGGTTGAAGCACTTTGTCGCTCTGTGGGCCTCTTTATGCAAATCAGTTTCAAATGAAGCAGCATTCTAGTTTAAGTAGTCATACGAGTACACACGTTTACGTACTGTGAGCTATGAAACACAGAAGCATCATGTGTAAGAACGCATTAAGGGAGGTGAGGAACAGACTTCCCACCTGTGTGCTTCCTCTGTTTTCTCCTCCGTCTCAGTTTTCAGCATCAACAGATGACGCAGGATGGCAGCGATGAGGCGGAACTGGTGGTCGTCCTCCTGTCAAGTCAAGGATGCACAAAAAACGTGACTTTCAATCAGATGTTACATTGTTCAGAGGCAAAAGGTAAAAAAGGGCAGAAATACTTTTGCTACAAGGATGTGAAGGTTGAAGCAAAGTTTAACTCCAAAAAGCTTCCTCAAAACCGGTCTACAGCACAAGAATGAAGGAGCAACAAGATAAAATGACATTAAACAGCTTTTAGTCTGGATTCTAAAACATTAGGAGGAAGAGGAGGTTTGGATTTCTACAGTTTCAAAGCGGAGTAAAGGGTCAAACACGAGCTAATGTGTGTCGGAAAGACTCACACTTTGTTAGATGCTGCGTTTTGCCATCATGTGTCTCCTTGTGGAAAATGTTTGAAATACTTTCTTAGACAAAAACCACCAAGCAGATCAGTAAATCATCTATAGCTACATCATCATGAACAACAACAATCCCAATCAAATATCACACATACGTAATGGTCCAAAAGTATTAATTAAAAGTTGCCTACAGTGATGTCATTAAGTGACTGAATTGCATCCTGGGTAATGTAGGCACCTGCTTTTGAAATGCAGTCCACTGTTCTGTCTTTGCACTCTTTTAACACTAGCGAACTTGTTATGGACAAATAAATACAAGTGATCAAAATCGATCCAGCAGTACCAGAGTTATAACTTTTATTACTCTGTTCATTCTTCTTCCTTTTCTAAACCTGGTGCCTTTATTACCCACAATGCAACTTGACTACTGAGTGTCATCACTGGAGGCGATTTTTAGATTACATGCAGCTTCCTCTGGAGCCACAAAAGGCGTCTTAGTACTTTTTTTCCCCCACATGTGTAGTAGTTCTCCCCGAGACCTGTAAACACACTTTAATGTGTAAAACTGGAGGAGTCGGCCTTTAAATTCTCTCTGTGGACACTTTGAGTTGACACAGACGGCAAAGAAAACGTGTCACTGATGTTATCAACAACGGCTCCGCCCTGAATCTGGCCTGTAAATTCATAACGACCCCCCGAACTCACCTGATAGTGATTTAATCAGTGCTGGTTGCTGGTTAGAGCTTCTCTCCTGACAGCGTGTGTACTGATGTATTTAAAGTGTGTCTCTCTTCCTGATGCAGAAATGGTTTGTGACAGATATAATTTGGCTGTTGTGGGGATCAAATGTATGATCCCTGTGGGGGATCCCTCGATGCCTTTTCCTGTAACATGACACACTTTCGCAGACCAATAACACACTCACCTCACCACCAGTGTAAGACAGCGTGAGGTTGAATGAGGCTTTGAGCGCCTCCATCGCTCGCTCGTTGTCCTCTGCGGGCATCGGCAGGGCCTGTGAGTCTGGACAGGCGGCTTCGTATGGACCGACCCAGCGCACATCCAGGGTGTGCTCCAGCACCTCCGACAGCAGTCTCACAGCATGCCACTCTCTCCTCAGGACCCCCCTCAAATCAGGTCTCAGGGCAGACAGCAGGAAGAGGAGGCGCAGCGAGAACAAGCCCACCTCGTGGCGCCATGAGCGGGCGGTACGCAGGCTGGCACACAGGCCGTGAGCCAGCTGCACGTCGACACTCACCTGCTGGGCTGCAGGGCTGTTGTAGACCACATTGCACAGGCACTTCAAGGCCTCCACCACCACCCTCTCCTCCTCCTCTGACAGGGTGTCTTCCTGAGAGCTCTTCTCCTCATCACCTCCTTCCTCTCCAGTACGCAGCCTCGCCATCCGTCCCAGGATCATCATGCCCTCCCTGGTGGCTACAGGTGCGAGGACACGCTTGTCTCTGGACAGGATGCGGAGTGTCTCCAGACATGTCTTCTGGCAGCTGGGCGGCACCTGCCTCCCGAGGACTGTCAGCACACTCTGACACAGTTTCTGATAGGACACAGACAGGAAACATTACAGACTGTTACTTTACTGAGCGACCTGCTTCCATCTAATGAACAAAATGCTCAGATAAGCAGCACTTACACTCCGTAGGGCTTCTTCTTTTGGTTCAAAAGCGAAGGTGTGACTGTTCTGAAACACAGAAGATGCTCATTGACACCAAACAACTCAGTCTGACATGTCAAAGACAAACACACGTTATTACAAGTACACCTCAGCCCATTTAAAGAGGAAATAGGTTAAATGGCAACATATTTTCCAGGGAACGTTTACAAAGTTAGCTAATATTGCTGTATAGCTAGCTAACATGATACGTGAGCAGGCAGCATTAGCATTACTGTTATCAATATATGTAAGTCTTATTTGCCTCTTTCAAATATCTGGTGTGATATGATTAAACGATGCAACCTAAGATATCACATGACGGCGCTAACATCTTAGCTTAGCTGGTCAGTGGGATTCTTAGCGAACTCAAAGCTAGCCGTTTAGCTAGCGAGCTAACGTTAGCAGCGCCGTTTGTTTTGGTTTGACGTGAAAACGAGCGGAGCCGCGACTCACCTCTCGGTTATACTGCTGCAGCAGCGCGTCGAGCTCCTCTTCGTTGGCAGTTTCAAGCTGCGAGAGGATATTGTTCAAATCCATGGTGGATGTCTGAAGAAATCGGAGGGCTAGCTTGGTTTTTGACGGCGACCAGTTAGTGTTGTGGAGCTAGCTAGCTAGCTAGCTGGTCGGCTAGCTTAGTGTGTGTGTGTGTGAAAGAGGTTTGCTGCTGTCAACAGGGAAACTCCCCTGACTGTCTCCATCACCAGCAGGCTGTCCTCCCTCTGCACTGGGTTTATTCAGTGTTGTGTACTCAATATATAGTTTTCTAAAAAATGTATAAATACTCCAGTCATCAGTCTGGTAATTTATATTGCATAGTATAAAACAAATAAACCACAAACACCCTCAACTGTGAGCATGTCTGGATCAGAGCCTTGTTTCCAGGCAGAAAACATGTTGGAAGAATAAATGACAGTCAGATAAATAAGGTTCAGGAGGATGATTGTGATATTATATAGGAAGATACATAAGTATAAGTAAGTAATAAGTATATATTTTATTTTATTATATTTTACTATTATTGTTGTTTATTACAGTTCCACTGTCCTTTGGCTGCTGCGATGAAGACATTTTCCACGTTTGCAGGAGAAATAAAGGAAATTCTGATTCTGATTCTGATATATATAAATACTCAAAAGCATAGTGGATGTCTAATAATAATAATAATAATAATAATAATAATAATAATAATAATAATTTTATAAGACCACATTTTAAAGATCTATTTGATTTGAACATGCAAATTAAACATGTGGCTCAGAGGTAGAGCCAGTGTCTTGTTATGGGAAGGTTGCTGGTTCGATTCCCTTGGTCTGCATGTTGAAGTGTCCTTAGGCAAGACACTAAAGCCCAAACTGCTCCTGATGTGCTGACCGGCACCTTGCATGGCAGCCACCGCCATCAGTGTATGTATGAATCACTGTGTACATGTCATGTACATTGTCTGTACATTTTTCTTCCATCTCATTTTGTGGAATTTGAAGATGAAGGAGACGATTTAAAAGTCCTGTCGGGGTTGTCATGGTCACTTTGAGTGTCATAAAACCTCAAAAAACATATTCTTCTTCAATGGTCACATCTTTTCTGTCTCTCTCACTGAGATATTGATGGTTATACTCACTTGCGGTTGTTTAACTCAGAATTATCATGTTCAGTCTGATGTTACTGACTCAACAGTGCCTGAATATGTCTGAATCAGTGGCCGACAAAGAGGGAAGTTATTAGATCTTGTATTAAAAGTGGAAAGTGTAGAAAAGACAAATATTTATTTTTTCACTTAAGTAAAGGTAATAAAGGATTAACATTAAAATAAATACCAAAAGTAAAAATATGTATATAATGTGTATGCAGAATATTTCAGAATTCAGATTATAAATATTGATTTAATGTTTGTAAAAGTGATTTGACAACTTAAGTTTATCTGCAAGTTCATTTCCCGCTTGAGGATCAATAAAGTTTTATCTTTAAAAATATATCATAAGTTACTTGCTGATTTTATTCATAAACATATTAACAAACTAAATCTGCAAAAAAACTCATATGGGAAGTTTTCAAATACTTGCAGTCATGTAAAAAAGTTAATTATTTACCTCTAAATCATCGAGGAGCAGAAGTATAAAGAAGCACAAAATGAAAATGGTGCCTCAAAATTGTACCTGAGAATAAACAAACTTAGAAAATAAGGACATTATTTTTCTCTTTTTAGTTTCATGAAGACGAAGGTTGAATATTAATTAAGATATTAATCTGAAATGTCTTTTTGTCTTGTAGATTTAGTAACTAGTTGGGCGGCTTTCATACACAAACTTACAAACAATATTGCACCGAACAACTGAGAACAACATCAACACGTAAAATTAATCTTGAGTTACTTCAGTATTATTTGTAAGTGCTGTGTGTATTTTATCCGTATATTAAAACTGTGCGTAAGAAAATATAAATCAGTTGAAACTTGAATGAATATTTTCAGTCATCGTAATGTCTTTTGATTTTTTCCCCTTTTCTTAGATTCATCGTGATTGCAGAAGAATAAACTCTCTGGATTTAAGAAATAAAAAGCGAGGTTTTGTATAAGCAGCTCACGTCTCCCACATCTGACAGCTGATGTCCTCCTGCTCACCCTGTATCACCAATCTTCCTCTGAAATCTGCAGCGGATATTGATAATGACACTCAGGTCAGGTGATTAAATCACAAAAGCGCCATTTTTGTATTTATTTATTTATTTATTTTTTCTCTGAACAGGTTTTTTCTCCATTCAAAGTCTCGGGTCGTGAATCCTGCAGGTTCTTGGAGACAAACAACACAGAAGGATCTATGTTCCAATAAACACAAACCTCGGCGGGGGTCAGAGGTCGAAGGTCACGGGACTGAGGTGCAGTGACCCCGGCACAGCAGGACATTCTCTCTATAGAAATGTAATTCTTTCTGCTGCGGGCCTCGAACCCGCCCCCCGCTGTGTTGTCACCGCATGAGGAGAGAAGTAAAAAGACGACTTCAGAAAATGTTTTTTCTTTTTCCAACACGGTCGATAACAGCTGTCTTAGTCACAGCTGATTATCAAAGACTGGAAAAAAAAAGCAGGACTGAAGTAATTAATGTAATTGATCCGGCGCTAATACCGATGATAACAGTGAAGTAGATAAAATAATGTAATATAAACACTTATATTAATATATTTAATATTTGTTGATGTTGTTTTTGTGCATGATCTTGTGTTTTTTCTCACACATTAAGAATAAAGAAAAGAGAAAAGACGACGACTTGACAAACACGACTCACTGTGTTTTAAATTGTGAAATTATTTATGTCCCTCCACAAACACATCAGCTGTGATAGTTTAACAGTCACCACAGACGGTTTCCAGTGCTTTTATTTACAGAAAAGTGACTAGACTTCATGTTACTGTACACTTTGATATTTTCCATTTTTTTTTATAAATACCCATAGGGTAATAGGTCCTCAGTAGCATTGAGTGCATTATAAAACACACAACCCTAAGTTAATGTGTCTCTTACTAACCATACAAAACAGAGAACAAAGTACCAATTGTAACATAGAAAATAAAGGATACACCATGTTACAAAGTTACAGAAAATACATACTATATATAATATATATATATATTGTCACAGGAAAAACAGCAAAAAAGATTGCGACAGAATACACTCGCACTGTTTGTTTTTGAGTCACAGCATTCAATCATTAAAAAAAACTATCCAGGATGAAGACGCCTTAACGCGCCGATCGAGGTCTTTCACCAGTTTCTGTGATGTTGTTTGTTGTTTTTATGACCGCTGGCCCCGAAAACAGCAGCGTTAAGGCGGTTACAGTTCATCCTGCAGCAAACAAATGTGCTGCAACAAGCCCGTCGACGAGATGTCGTGCTGAGCGAAGAGAGGAGACAGCGGCGTCACTGAGATTGTACTGGTGTCAGTAACAGCTTGCAGCACCGTGATCCGACTGAGGGCTGATCTGTGCGCTGACGTGTGAGACTGACGAGGGAAACTCTGGCAGAGGTGTACATTCCTTAAAACAAAGGCACAGCTTGGCAGCAGCATTGCACTCTTTAAAATGATTTTGCTGCAAGTTTTGAACAATCGATTTGATTGGAAATTGATATATTCTTTTTGCTCCAGCAGCGAGAAAAAAAACATCAATTGTGGAATAAATTTCATTGAACCTCTGCACAAATTACACCACGATCACTAGAGCGACTGACGTGATGAGTCATTTCAAATAGTCAGTACATCCACACCATGATTCCTACCACCTTGCCTTGGTACTCTCCACTCTCTGCTCTTCTTTTTTTTGTTGATGTACTTGATTGGAAGTGGTCAGAGGCTTTGCATCCACCAGGCTGGCAGGCCTGCAGCTTGTACACGACGGTCTGAAGCAGCGCCTGCCGGCTATTTGGCCCAGCCTGTGGTCGCCTCTCCGTTGATATAGGCGAAGCCGGGGAAATGCTGCGAGTGTTCGTACTCTGAGTTCCTGCGTGGGCCCAGCGGAGAGTACATGTCCCCAGAGGCGGCATAGCGGGATGAATGCATAGGTGGGCTGGTGTAACAGCTGTTAGCTGGCGACACATCTGGCCACCGAGGAGCAACAGGTGCGGGGTGCAACCGAGGTGTGCTGCTCATCAAGCAAGGCTCCATTCGAGACATCTGGCCGTTGAGCTGATACTGTGGAAGAGAAGAAGAAGGAGAGGACGTTATGGTGACACAAGGGTAACATGTACAGTGAATAGCTTAGCATAAACTTTAGCCTGGCTCTGTGAAGAGATACTCCAGCACATAAACTCTTTCCTCCTGCCTTCAGTTTTAATGATGAAGCTAATCAGCTGCTAGTTAATGCCCCATACATAACGACCGGATATGAGAGAGGGATCGATGTTCTCTGAAACCTTATATCTATCGTTAGATCAGGTAGCTGCACAGTTAGCAGTCCGGACCAGGAGTTAGCA
This sequence comes from Diplodus sargus, assembly GCA_903131615.1. Taxonomy (NCBI): domain Eukaryota; kingdom Metazoa; phylum Chordata; class Actinopteri; order Spariformes; family Sparidae; genus Diplodus; species Diplodus sargus. Next base: position 2,200,919 of record CAEMYA010000262.1, read on the forward strand.
CCAGAGGCTAGCACACGAGCTATAGACCGAGACAGGCCGGGGCTAGCTCGTTAGCATGCTAACTTCAGTAGATATCTCTGCAACACGATACACAGATGCCAGAATGTCAGAACGGTTATTTGTTCACATTCTGATGATCATTTTAGTGAGATTTTGAATGTTTTTCAACTAAAATTCTTACATATTGCACCTTTAAAATCATTATGTAAATGACAGATATTTGTTTTCCTGAATTTAAATCACAGCAAACTTAGAGAAGAAATTGCAATCACCCATTGTAACCCATTTTAAACATAAACAAATTGGTTTCAGGTGCACCGATGAAAACGTTGAGCAGCACATGGAGGATTTTTAGGCACACGTGTTGCACCATGGAGCCCCAGAAACACACTATAGATCATAGAAAGTGTTACCGTCCTCTCATCTAAGTGTCTTTTTTTAAAATGTCGAGCTATTCCTTCAATATGTTTCTCCACAATGTCTGGAGCTAACTGGCCTAAAGGTAGACATTGTCCTCAGAGGTAGCTGCGGCCCTGCTGATTTCATATTTGACGCTGTGCTCGTCCTGGAGCGTCGGGGGTGTGATGTGACCCTGCTGATGGTAATTTCCTGTCAGGGGAAATTGCTTCACAAGTTGTACCACAGTGGACAGAATAGAAAATTAAGCCACTTACGAAAATGAGCAGAGAAAAGTAGGTTTCCTGTGTTATATTTGTTGCCTATGGTGACTGAGCCCAACAGCTCCGACTAAATCTGCCTGTTGACAAGAATATTTTGGACAGATGGGGATCCGACAAAGTTTTGTGTCGGTCTCGGCTCCATCCCAGACCTCTTCGCAAGGACAAAGCGCCGGCATTGTGCCCGATTTAAGCTCAGACGGGCTTAAAAAAAAAAAGTGGAAGTAGGACCCCTTTTCCCTTTTCTCACTAAATATAAACACGACAGTCGCTTCCATTATAAGGGATCGCGGCATGGAAAAAGACAGTCAGTGCAGGTCAGAGAGCAGAACAGACGGCTCAGCTGCCTCTTGTTCACAAGCAGAAAAGAGACCATTGAATAACAATATTTTAATAAACGCCCCCTTGCCCTGCTCTGTGGCTACTGGCTCAAACAGATGAAGAGACTATTGAGAGCTGGAAAGAGGAGTAACAGAGCAGGGCCCCTCTTGGCCCCAGCCGAGCCACCTTTCACTGTCTGCTTCCGCTGCGTGGAGAGGGTGATTCGGGGACTTTTTGGAAACACTGCGACCGCTGAGGCCCAGCTGATCTCCTCCCACTATAAAGGCAGCGGAGGTTCGAGGGCCCTTGACAGGAAATTACCATCAAAAGAGTTAAATCACACCGGTCGCTACACGAGCTGTAGATCAATGACTCCATCTCATCCTCGAAAACCCTTTTTTTTCCCCTTCTCATGTTTAAATCTCTAGTTTTTCCATTTAAAGGACAGTTTAAGTATTAAAGGGACAGACTGATGTTATTCATCCCCTGCAGCTCAAAGTGTAACAACCTTTCACACGCATCGTCCGCTAACATCGATGTAGTTCTATCTTTGTGGACACATTTATACACATACGCTACTATTTCTTCTTCTACTGTACTGCAGACACACACAGTTCACCCATTAGTTTGAGTTTAGACACAAACATATTCAACAGCATTGCAAACATATTCAATTGTTGCCTGTACGCTTTATGTTTATGTTGGTGGAAAGTGAATCCAATCACAAAAAGTCCTTTACTTAAATACAAATCAGAGGTACATTTCTTCAGCTTAGTTACTTAGTATTTCCATTTTAGGGGATTTTTACTCAATTCCACTTTATGTAAGAGGAAAATATCAAACATTTCACTCCATTTACCTGAAAATTACAGTTACTTTGCAGATAAAGATTTTGCAACACATGAAATATTGTTGCACATTATAGAAATAGCTTGTATAGAAAGTTGGTTCACCTCCGCCACTTTAGAACGCAGCTCATACTTTACATCAATTAAATATGAATAAAACTATAAAAAACAAACACATAATAACAAGTAATGCTCTGAAATGTTTTACTTTTGAGTGATTAAGTCAGTTTTGTGGAAAAGTTTCTGTTTGTTTAATTGTTTTCAGACTGTAGGTTTGTTACTTTGACAGTTTTAAACCTTTTTGCTGTTTTAGTTCCCTGAATGTAAAAAGTTTTTATAAATGAACTGATGACTTTATAGATTTCCATGTTGGTTACAAAAGGATTTAAAAACACTAAGCAGACGTATGAATTGAATGACGTTCATCTTAAATGCTGCTGAAGGTCAGTTCTTGGGGGACTCAGACTGACCTGTGCAGACGAGCGGTGGTAGGCGGAGTAGTGGAGCGGCGCTGGGATGGCCGGCTCGTGGGCCAGATTGGGATACTGGCTCTGGATGGAGTGAGGATGCTGGTTGGCGTAGCTGCCATAGTTGTAGCTCCCAGTGTACCTGGAACGGAGTAAACAACATTTGTTCAAGACAACATAATCAAAATGTTTCCAAAAGTTGGAATTTTAACACTAAGATCATAATTACCCATGCTCCTCTCTGTGGGTGTAGACTGGCATCCGGTGGGTGGAGGAGGGAGGTGGGACTGGAGTGCTGTTCCTCATACAGGACAGCTGCTGCCCGGCCTCTGGAGTGGAGCCGCCTGCTGTTGTCACTGTGTATGTAAGGGACCAGGTATATGACTGAACAGCGCCTGGCAGACACATATACGGACACAGAGACAAATATGTTGGCGCAAAGGAACTAATGTGCTTCTCTAAGATATCTGCGTGTGACTGTGAGCTCTGTGTCACCTGTGGTGGTGGTGGGGACGCCGCTGTACTCCGGGGACACGGCTGCGGTCGGGGAGCTGGCCGAGGAGACGCCCACCGAGTGGACCGAGCGAGCCGGAGAGAAGGATCCTGGAGACGGCGAGGTGGGGGTGGTTTCTGTCAGCGTGAACTCCTCCTCTCTCTCTGCTGAAGGTGTCAGGACAGGAATGAACATTAGATTACAGGGATCTCGTGTAAAGAACAATTCTGCTGTTACTTTAAAATAGCTGAACTGTTAGTGAGTCGCACGTGAATGCGTATAATTAAAGTACACACACGAGGGAAAAGCATATGTAAACTGGTACATGAGAGCCAGAAACAGTGAGGTTGACTTTGACTCAAAGCAGTGAACCTTTACTATCATTTAAACTAGACACATATTTCATTTACAAAGGTTTGAATCAGTGATGTTCCTGACAAATAACTTCCCTGATGGCACTAAAAATTGAGCACAACTTAATCTGGAAGGTCGAACTTTGTCACAGAAAATACTGCCTATCAAACAAGCGTCTTCTGAAACAATTAATCGAATTGTTCAGTAACCAAACTGTGTTTTAAATGCTGTGTGTTGTGTGTCATTATGAACATCATCCCACAAAACATGGCCACAACATGATAAAAGGCCTGTGGTTGTGTGAACAAGTTGTTCATCAAAACACTTGACCAGAAGGAGATTACATTTCAGCGCATATTCTGCTCATATGCTATTTAAATGTGCACATTAAAGTAGAGCTATTTTTCTCTCCTTCAGTGTTTGTGCATGTTAACGGTCTTGAAAGTTCTAAAAGTCAGCACCAACAGAAGCTCCTCTCACCTACAGAAAACACTGTTCCTGAAACGCCTCGTCAGCAGTCCCGCCTTTAATTCCGTGACTTTGTGACATCACACTATGTCACACATTTGCACAGTTTATATCTAGCGGCTAGTTTGGCATGTAAGTATTAATTTAGCACAGCTGCTCTGTTGTTATTGCTGGTGCTGGCTCAGGTGTGTGTGAGCTGACCAATCAGAGGAGACTGGGCATTCAGGAGGGGGAGGGGCTTAAAGAGACAGGAGCTAAATAACAGGATGACAAAATTGACGAAGATATTTACTGTCGTCATCACTACAAGTAAGTGTAAGTGTAAGTGGCAGAGCACTAAACACACAAACGAGGTCTCTGTTTCTGGCAAGTGAACCGATCATATGCTCCCAAAATTCTCATGACTTGGTTTCATGCTGCAAATTATTTTTTTGAGAGCACAAAAGGATCTTCATGAATGAACTAAGCTGTTGCTTAGTGTTGCAAATCCTCACAACTCTTGAGCTGGAACCACAGTGACTAGTGATTTTTTTGTTTTATGATCAAAACAATTAACTCTATATTATTGCAGGACGAAGGTAGCGGTCTCACCTGTGCTGCCGTCTCCCTTCATGGCCCTCATGAGGTCGTTGGCTCTCTCCTGGCAGTGCAGGGACTCCAGCAGGTAAAGCACATAGTCATCAAACATGAGGTGGATCAGGTGGAAGGAGCCTGCAGACAGACAGACAGGATGAGTTTACCACAGAGGACGTGTGTGTGTGTGTGCTACTTGTACCAGAGATGTTTATTGTGAGGACACTGGATCGGACATAACTGATGACGACCATTAAGACTGAAGTGTTTCCAAAAAAGCCATCCGTGTGGTGACATCACATCCTGCACGCTGACAGGAGGGTCGCTGTTATCAGAAAGGAGCGAGTCAGATTTTTTCCGTGTGCCGAGTCAGTGCCAGAAATATGTCAGCCGACCCCAAAGGTCGCACGGAAGACGAGGCCGTGGTGTGTGAGGGAGTGTCACAATTGTGTCATTGTGCCGGTCGCCGCCGCTGCCGTGCGCATAATAAACACTTGTGGCCATTCAGGAGGAGCGGTGGTGTAACACTGACCGGTCGTAAAATGGAAAAGACAGGCAAACACGTCGGGAGGAGGGGAGGGACGGCTTTTGTTAATTAGCTGTTTGTGCACAGAGACCTGCTTTATCAAAACACTGCAACCAGCTGTGTCTTTGATATTCACAGACAGGAAAGAGGAGCCATTTTCTTTTCTTTCATTTTTTACAACTCTTCACTTATTGCACAACAAGGTCGAGCACAACAGGCCAATTAAAGCAGCCATTTTACGCTTTCTCCTGTTTTCTCCTCATGACCGACTTTAGATTCACACAGCAGAGGAATCTTGAACCTGTGCAGACTTAAAACATAAATATAAATGTAAATGTTCGCCAGCTTTAGCCGTCAGTGGTGATATGAATGTTTGATGTTTTCTTTCTTTCTTTATTTTGAGACAGACTTGTACAAATGTCTGAACAGCAGAGCGCTGAAGGACATTCCTGCTTAGTTATATGACATTTTTAATTTGTTGTAGCTCTATTTCTTTTTCTTTTTTTTGTTTTCAAACAATGTTGGTGAGTAATTCCATGATGCTTGTTTCTTATGGCTAAAGAACGATAGTTCACTGATGTGACAAATCTGAAGTTACAAACATATTGTTTCATTAAAAACATCAACATTTTGTTTAATGTGAAATAGAATTTAATCAGAAGAAACTAAAGAAACCAGCAGATTCAATGTTTATTTCTGAAGAGGAAATACTTTGTTATGTGATATAACACACGTTATAAGTGTTATTGATTGTTTTAGCATAATTTAAGGCAATTTCGTGCACTGTTGCTCATCACAGGGAGATTTCCAGGATATAGTTTTCAGTAAAAAGTCCATTTAGTTAAAATCTCTTTTGTTGGGGACTCTGAACATCCTTCACATGTTCCAGATGTTTCAGTCCTTCGTTCTGTCTGCTGTTGGTTTGTTTAAACTAAATATGATCCTGGATGTTCTTCATGTTTTCATGTTTCATGCTGAGGGTGTCAGAGTTATGGATCCTGTTCTCTGAGTGTGTATAATGTATGTTTTTGTGTTGGACTGACAATCACAATAAAGATAGAAGCTTGTGTTGTTGCAGATTATTATTCGACTGAAGACAAAGATCTTTGTTTGTAGTGTAAAAAGTTTTGAATCCTTTGTGTGCTGCAGGGGTGTTTTTGTCATCTTATATTTCTGTGTAAACAACAAACAGTAAAACTTAACTGCTATATTATGATTATGTTGATAGTTATTTATTCTAGCTAATCTATTTATTTTTAAGCATTAATATGCAAAAGAGGAAATATAGCCCTATATTAAACATTTTATTTTTATGCATTTTAGATTGAATTCTAATTCATTTTATTCAAATTTAGATATTTAAATAAAATACATTTAAATAAAAAATATTTAACTAAGAAACAGATTTTTTCTCCTGACTTTGAATTCAATGTAAAAAAAATAAATAACATTGAATAAAGCTAAAAACATTTTATGGATTATTTTTCTATTTTAAAAATATTTTAAAAACACATGTTGAATATTATTCAATGTTGGTAGTTTGTGCTCCATATCGTGACGGAGGCCTGGATCCATCCCAGTGCACGACACAATAAACACTCAGATGTGTGTTTCTCCGTCTGGTGCGTTAAGTAATGATGACAAAGCGTCAGCAGCTCACCAAAGCTGGGCGCGCTGTGGAGGGTCATATCCCGGATGACTCTGGTCCCGAAACACGACCACATCAGCAGGAACTGTTGGGCCACCTTCTTCAGGCACCCGGGCCTCTTGCCTGCCACCTAGAGAGAACATTTCCATGAGAAAAGGGGGGGAAGGGTCGGGATGCCGGGGTAGAATTAACCCCTGGGTCCGCATTGGGGCTTAACCCTCAGGAACGAAAAACATGTCAACAAGTCAACTATTTAATTTGCCCCCAGGGACACGCCTTCCTATTGAACTATTGTCTGGCCGGTCCAAGACGTTGCCAGGGCGACCAAATTTTACAAGCCCATATCTGGCACATAATGGACGCAAATGGGAAGCTTGAAGACATCATTAACTGGGAGGATTGCAACCTAAGTGCCTCTGAGTAAGAAAGACAGGCAGAGACGTGTGGCCTCCAGCCGCAGGTGTCTCCTCGACTACAAACTAATCAGACTTCAGACATTCAGCTAAAATCACAGCTCAGCATCCTAAGTGGAAAATATGTTAACTTAATTTGTGCAAATTGAGCAAAAGACAGATCTCTTACGTAAAAGTGCAGACTGATACCAGGATTTAACACCTTTTAAAAAAGTTTTTGCTGACCTTGACGACACAGCGGTCCACCATCGAGTCCAGCCACTCGATGTACGCCTCGATGGGAGACTGCTCCTCCAGTAGACGGTCAAACTCCTGATACACTGTGAAAGCAGGAAGAACGTCTGGTTACACGGTTTTCTACATCACCTGAAAAAACTTGGAGGCATCTTTGTGCAACAACTGCTCTCGATGTGTGACCTCTGATCCCGTCAGGGCGGATTCAGAGGAGTGAGGCAGGAGTGAGTCGGAGAAGCTCCACGGGGTGTTTCAGAGGAGAGTGAACTTGTTTAACCTTTTGGTCTCCATCATTAACGCTTTGACTCTACCGGTCGTGGGAATGATTGCCTCTATGTGTGTTTTGTTTGTGTGGAAGTGGAGTGTAACTCTCTCTCTCCAGCTCATCAAATGAACCTACAGTGGATAATAAGCTGCCGGTGCTCCTCCTGCGAGTCCTCCATGGTGTAAAGTGTCTGCTTGGTGATGCTGTTCAAGTCCACATTCCTCCAGTCCTCCAGCATTTGAAAGGTGATGTCTGCGCTGTTTATCACAGTCCGCGACGCCTGCGGACAGATACATCAGCAATATTACCAACACAAGCATACCCATATCCCTTATCAGCTGTTCGTTCATATGGATTTTTATTAAAAAAAAACACATTCAGAGCGTGAGAGGCACCTGACATAGATGGTTTAGGGATGTTTGTCGCTTTAGAATCTGAGAAAATCTCCTGGACACTGCAGATGAAAATGAGAAGAAACATGGTTAAGATTTCTGTTTAAATATAAAAAAAAATGGCTCCAGTCACTGAAAAAGATGTTAAGTGGATTAAATACTTACATTCAAACTTGATATTCCTCAGGTTTTCAGGAAGGTCGTGAAGTGCTATTTTTAGCCACTCGTCGAGTTGTTTGGCAAATTTTCGAATAACCTGAGTCAAACTGTTGGAACGAGGGAAAGAACGAAACACAATTAATATCATAGACGCCATTCATGACGTCATTTAGGCAGAAGGAGAAGAAATGATTTCATCTCTAGATAATAAATAATAAATCAATTTTTTGGTTTATAAAATGGCGCAAAGTTCCCAGAATCCAAAGTAAGATCTTCAAATCACTTCCTTTGTCTGAGCAAAACATAAATAAGTGCAACCGAGGAACCACAGTATGATGAAGAAGAATGAGATCTGATTAAAAGATACAGAAGAAAAACAGTAAGTGGACCTTGAGTCACATTGCTGTTTCCAAGTTTAATAAAGTTCATGGTATTTCTAATAAGAAAGAAACTTTGCAAGTGACTATAAGTGATGAACAGCTTAATTTCCTGAAGTCCATGATAGACGAAGACAAAGACAAAGAAGAAGAAGAAGACGAAGAAGAAGAAGAAGAAGAAGAAAAAGAAGAAGTAGACAAAGAAGAAGAAGAAAGCGAAGAAGAAGAAGCAGATGAAGAAGAAGAAGAAGAAGAAGAAGAAGAAGAAGATGTATCACCCTATCCAGCTTTAGTAACAGCAGACAGGAAAATGGCACAAAACTCACTAACTTGAAGTGTTCAGGTAACAGCAGGCGCTCACCTGTCAGGCAGTGCTTGCAGGACGGTGGGCATCAGCACCCCGGAGATTGCCTTGTAGAGGATGGAGTCACAGACGCCCACGATGTTCACCACCGTGGGGGAGCTGAGGACAGGCAGCATGTGGGGCGGCATGCCCTGCCAGAAGTGCAGCAAGAAGCTCTGGACCTGAAAGTATCACAAGTGTTATTACACGTTACAAGAAAATAAAAGATCAGTCGCACACAATCAAAGTTTTTGTTGAATCTAATGAGTGAAATGGAAGCTTGCCTCGTCAAAGTTGGCTCGAATCACAGTGTCCAGTATCCTCTGACAGTGCGTTCTGTACATCATGATGAAGGTTGACACCTGCGGGCAACAACACATCATTAATCTCACTGCATCACAAACCTAATAGCTTTTTTTTTCTCTCTTTTCGGGGGGGAAAGTGGGGAAAGTGGGAAAAGAAAAGTGGTACAAAAACAAGAAAATAAATCTCGCACAAAGCATGTGAGCCAATAAATACATGTTACTGGTCTGGGCTGGAGCGGAGTGATATAAAACCAGCTTTAGAGATCAGCAAAAACACAAACCATTTAAAATCATGGCCCCTCTTTAAGAGCCGGACAGCTAGTGCCTGTCCTTTGTCCATCGCTAGATCTTATTATCTCCCCCAAAAGATTAAGAGTTAGTGAGGAGCCAGCATATAAATCCTCAAGGTCCTTCTCTAAATGCAAACCCAGTGAAGGTCCCGGGGCAGATAAAAGGCTGGAGCCAGAGGGGGCGCAGAGATGGTGCGATGGCAGGGAGAGGTGGGAGGCGGAGGCTGGTGGGGGGAGGGGGAGGCTGTAAGGATGGACTTTTAAAACTCCTGTTTACCCTCTCTTCTGGCAGGCTGGCAGGCAAATTTAGGTCTTTGACATTTGGAAACTCTGGCAGGAGCGTCCCCAGTTTGGAGCGCGGTGAATACGCCACTGTCTGCTTCGTGACCTCTTTCTTCCCCGTCTCGTTCACCCACGCCGCTCCCTTCTTGGAGTACATCACGTCATAATACTGAGAGGTCTCCTTCACCGCGATGCCGTAGTAGTGGTACCTGAGGAGGGAAGAGGGCCGACGGACGGGTGAATGGCAGCTTTTTACTACGAGCAGGAGCATTATAGGAGAAAACACAGTGAGAGAAAAACAATTCACACGCATTTTATTTAAAATTAAATACAAGTATGTCTTTCTAAGATATTTGCTGTAAAAGTTCTTTCTGGTTTAATCTCAAAAAAACAGGGCTGATACAAATAATTATCTTTTATTGTTGATTAAGTTCAGAAAAATTGTGAAAAATGTTAAAGCTCAAGAAAACGTCCTCTAATGTCTTATTTTATCTACAACCCAAAGATAAAAACACCTAAAAATAATCACATTTAAAGAGCTGGAATCAGATTTTCAGATTTGGAGTTTTTCCCGTAAAAATATGTTACTTAATATGTTATTAATCAAAATAGCTGGTGATTCATTTAAAAGTTTACAACTACTTGATTAATTGTTGCAGCACTTGTCTATAATTTGCATCTTTGCTGTATAAAATGTGACAAATGCTTTCGTAACAAATAAAGTGTAGATTTAGACTTTTAAGATTAATGTAACTTCAAGTGTCGTTTTCCTTTCTCATGCTTCATTTAAGGCTTAAAAACGGCTCTTTGTCGTCTTATTTTATAGTTTTTGTTTCTGCACGCTCCACGTTTTGTTTTGGTGCATGTAGGAAACCAAACCAGACTTACTTGGACTGCCCTCTTGTCCCGAGTCTTCTGGTGGTTAACGCTGGAAACTGTTGTCTGATGATCTGTTCAATGTAGAAGAGAAAAAGCTGTCAGGTTTAACTTTTCCTTACATCAGTTTCACGTCAGTCTTTAACTGCAAATCATTAAAGTAAAGAGAAAAAGGAAAAGCAGGTGGAAAAATAAGATGCTCATAAAATATCAACTTGTTTTTTTGTTTACTCGTTGGATTAAAATACTGTTAAAATACGTTTTACGTGCAGAGTAAATAATGCAACTTGACTTGACTGCACTTGTACAGGATCTTGAGCTCTGTATGAGAAAGTGTTTAATAAAGTTTGTCAGGAGAACGACATGAGAGTCTGAGAGCTGAGTCCACGGGGAGGTCTGCGAGGGGAGAAAAAAGGCTTTGAGAGCCATCCATTTATGACATCCAGGGGTATTACTTTTCTTTTTTCCCCTATATCAACAGTCTCCCCTCATCCATCCTCCCACCCATGCTCTCTCCTTCTCACTCTCTTTCTCTTCTCCACTCCCTCCTTCTTCCTTTCCTCTCTTTTTGTCCAAAAGGAGATTGGCTCCTCGGTCCGGCTCCTGGTGCAGAAACTTTAGCAAACAGTGTAGCTCTCCATTGTGTGGGATGAAAAAAGAGGCCAAGCTGTGAAGTTTCTGTCAGGCCCCGCTTGATAAATGAGCAGACAGGGAGGCAGTCCGGGCCCTCTCTCGTTTTTTTGTCCTGAATCAATGAAGCCTTCCTAAAGGACACCCCACACTGCTCCAGCCACTGATCTAACATTCCGCAACATCTCACCCTTCCAAATTTCCTTTAATTACACATTAATCCAGGCCCCTTCTCTTTTTCAATATCTTCCGACAGGAGCTGCGGAGGGGCGGGGGTGGGCCGGGTTGGGGGTTGGGGCCGGAGCCCAGAGTACAGGGGATGGCTGGGGGTAGGAAGGCTGAGGAACTTCTTGGGGTTGTGGGAACAGACGAAAGCACATCTCCTTTGGCTCTAGATTAGGTGTTCAGTGAACGGCCGCGGAGCTTTGCTCGCTTCACACTGAGCTGCAGTTGATATTAGTTCAGCAGCAGCCAGAGCCGCGGCACAAAACCAAGCCAGGCATGAAATGGTCAGACTGACGCTGACTGCCGATTCAGTTTAGTGAGTGAGATTATTGCCTTTAAAGAAGGAGTCTTGTTTTCCATCTTCTTCTGCTCTGAGTCATTTTATTCTGATTGCTTTAAACTTACTGTGCATAAATATTATTCTTTTTTTAAGATAAATTCTCAACTACACATCATTAATTTTATATAAGACACCAGCTACAGATCTTAACAACTTTCACATGTTTGCAAGACATTTTTGGAAAGCTTTACCTTTCCAAAGCTGGCCGCGTTCACCGGCTGCGTGTCTTGCTTTTCACTGAAGTCCAGGTAATGCATGTAGAGGGCACTTCTGGGGATGCACACACCTTCGGCTATCTCGTAGTTCTCCTCTAGCCTGCGAACGACAACAGGAGTGATCAGCGCGGCAGATAAACAAATGTGGAGGTCGGAGAGTCGTTAATATGAAATTAGAGAGTCACACCAGGGGAAAAAAGGCCTCTTACGATCATGGAAAATTTATTTATTTATTTATTTTTTTAAATACAGTGATTTAATGCGTACATGTTTCGAAAGCCAAATCACATCGATGTCAACAAAAGGAGTTTGATGGTATATCATGTTAAAGTTAGAATTGTATTTACTTGAGACACAGTATAACTGAACCAGATGTGAAACTACAGTCATGTTCAGTGAAACAACAGAAGCTTCAAGTGCATTAAATCAGTGTCATGTCTGCACACAACACATAATCATCAGACCACATGTGGCTTAAAGCTCATTTAGCGAACATTAAACATTAAATTATTACACAGACACCAACACCAACAACCTGAGCTGAACCTCAAGATACTTTGAGAGTGATCATGTGTTCAGACTTTCACCTGTTTCCTGTTCCTGCATATAAACGGGTTCTGAATTATATTTGCCGTTTTGCTGTGAAATTGATTGGCGCTGGTGAACAATTTCAATCTCTATTAATTGATAAATATTCAATATTCGCATCAAATCACTGTCTCTCTCTTTGATGTGAAAGGGTTGCTAGTAAGAGAGAGCGAGGCGTCACAGTAACTCATTTTCCAAAATTAAATTAAACTATAAATTCTTGTGCACATATATAATCTCTATATAATCTTTAGACTTCTTCCATACTTCTTGCTTAAATATAGAGATGTTAATGGTTCAGTTGGGGGTAAACTGTCAGATTGTATTTCTCAACAAATAGAAACACGAGTAGAACAGTTTTTCTACACTCTTCTTACAGTTACAAATCTGATTTAGTGACATTTTTACATATTCTGCATGTTAATAGTGAGCTGAACATGCAACTGTAGGATTTTTTTATACAGCTCCCTCTTGTGTTGGTGATATAACCGGTGTGACAAGTAGCTGTAAATCGTAATGAGAAGCAAAAGTTGCATTCTGCTGTGTCTGCTGGTTTTTCACCATGACAGTGATTTGTCATCCCGTTATCTGTCCAACAGGTCCCTCTGTGTGAAAAAAAGGCCTCCTCCTCTCGTGCTCCTCTCTTTTGTGGCGTCCCCCAGGGGTCTATTCTGGGTCCTCCATTATTAACCATCTCAATGCTACTTCTCAGGCAAATCATGTACAGACACACAACTGATTTTCATTGCTAAGAGGATGATACGCGTCTGTATGTCCCGATAAAGCCTGGAAACACTGAGGTGTGATGTTCCGCCTTGCTGAAACTAAAATCTGTTTGATTTTTTAGTGATAGTTTTTATGTAAAGCACTTTGTAACTTAGTTTTTCAAGGAGGCTGAATAAATATAATTATTTTAAACATTTTGAGTATTTCTGTTCACTCATGGTCCACGAAATGAAAATCGCTTCATTGACATGCTGGTCGGCCGGCTCAAAATACAGATTATCACACACATTTAATCACATTATCTGTGCACAACTCGCACGTCGCAAGAAAAGATCAGATAACTAAAATAAGAACAGACCTTAATCTCAGCCTCGAGGTATGACATCATATAATAATGTTAGTTAAATAAAATGTTGTAGGAAAAAAACAGCAGTGACCAAAAATCCTGCAGAAAATGCCAAAGTCTGTTATTATTACTGACACGAATGTGGCAGCCATGTTTTTTGGGTATTTGTGTATTGACCGCAGTTTTCCAGTTGTTTGGAACAATTCCTTCACTGATAAACTCCTTTTAGCCTTTAAATATTCAACAGAGGAACATATTTGTGCAGTTAATAAATAAAGAAGTGATGTTTAATGGAGAGAGTTAAAATACAAATTGAATCCTCCAAAAGAAATGTACATTTCCATTTCTATAATACGTCTGTTTGCACTTGTCATCTGATCAGTTTTACCCACCACTCGACTTAGAATGCTGACAAAAATGTTTGTAATCTTGTTTTTTTCAGTCCTGACCAACCTGACTATAAACGGCCACTATAAGAACCCGTTTCCGTTGTTTTACGAGGCGTGACTGTATTGTTTCATTTGGCCAACAGAGAAGAGCTCTTTAACCGAACTCAGCGTCTCCTTTCACTTAGAGAGCTGAACTGTCCTCTGAATTACAGTCATATAACAATTACAGTCATTACAACTCACGCCTGCAGGGCATCGTGCTTTGGTCGTGTGTGTGTGTGTGTGTGTGTGTATGTGTGTCTCTGATCTGTGTGGATTTGCCTACATCTAGTCTCAAACATCGGCCTGATATTTGTTGTGCACATTCATGACTGTAAGGTTCAAGACCTGTTTTAGCTGCTCTGTTTTATACCGACATCGACCGACTCTTCACTTGTTTTAACTGACTGAGAGATCAACAGGTTTCCGCTCAGGTCAACGTTCGTGTGCTTACATCAGCGTTGGCAGATTCCTTTGTTGGCATTTTGACTTCTGCATTGACATTTTAAGTCGTTTGCATTTTTAAAACCTACACACTGTCTACCACTGAATTCCACTTCTATCATGCACACATGCTGGACACACAGGCAGCTATGCACGCCTCTGTTCTCCACCTGCATGCCTGCAAACACACCTAGTGGACATCTGTACTCTACTGAGCGCACTCTTAAAGGTCTGACTTGTTGTGACGTAAATATCTTCTTAAAATCTGAGAAAGAAAATTACATATCCTGCCAAAATTGCCTGACAAATCATGAAACTAAATATATTCTTAAAATATGAATAAGTTGAGGTTAATCAGTCCTGTGGCCAAATGTTTTCTTTCAGGTTGATCAATGAAAACCAAACAATAACTCAAAAACTCGTCGTTACAGTCATAAACAGAGCAGTGTTGTTCACTTTTACTGCAAAATCAACACATTTATAGCAAATCTCACTGCAATACCTACAAAGAAAACCCCCAAACTCACTATGATCAGTGAAGTGCTTCTCTTTACAATCCTACACTGACCCAACTCGTGTTGCTCACACTGGGTTTAAAGCCCCCCTGCAGTGCAGGTTTTAAATCAGTATGAATATTAATCTGAGAGCATGTGAGACAGGAGAGCACGTCAACAAAAGGTACGCATGGGGTTTGTATTTTAGATAGATAGATAGATAGATAGATAGATAGATAGATAGATAGATAGATAGATAGATAGATAGATAGATAGATAGAACACAATCAAATAACACAATTTCTATTTCTCACATGACATAAATCTTGCAGGCTTCATCACCAAGTTACAGGTACTGACCAGGATTAAGGTAATAAAAAAGGTAAGGTAAAATAATTCTTTTTTTTAATTTCTCACTTTCCTTTCGCTTATTTTTTTTACATCAGACTAAAGAAAGAATATTTTTAACAACTTACCATTCCAGAGTAGCCGGTGTCGAATGGGGTTTAGAGGCTCTGTTGTTTTCTTTCTCTTCATCTGTGACACAAAACATTTTGGATTTCAGAAACAAAATTGAGCGACACAAATATGGAAGAGTTCAACGCTGCACTCAGCGCTCACTATCAGATGAAGACTGAGTTTCTGACAAACACAACAACAGTTTACAGGGTTTCCTCAGTGAAGTCGGTGGTTTCAGCGTTAACAGTGTTCGTGCTGCTTACGTTCGTCGTTGGACATGTTCCCCAGAGACGTGTGACTCGAGTATCGCTTGCTCTCACTCTCGTTGAGGCATCTTTCAATCCAGCTCTCTGAAAAAAAAGGAAAAAAAAAGACACAGATGGACCACAGGATCAAGAAACTGTGACGCTGACATGAAACCTCTCAGTGCAACTCAAGAAAAGCTATTAATTTTGTATAAAACTGGGACATTTAATTGTGATCTGACTAAAAACATCAGTTTCATTTTTCTACTAATTCCCCTTCAGATTTAAACTGTCATTTTAAATAAACTTTCTAATTGAACCCATTTTGTCCCGCAGTTCTCGCACAAAGCCGTATTTACATAAACAGTGAAAATCGCCGCCTATACAGGACACTTTAAACGTCACTAATGTGACAGGGCGAGCTGACAACAATCGATTGTATGGGCAGCGGTGCAGCCACGGCTCTATTTGAGATGTTTTCACCAGGACGGCAGGAATCCAGCATTGTTCCCAGGGGACTACGAGCGTACACACTCGCTTAAAAGAGCCAGCGCACATTACTGAGGCAGTCTGCTGGAATAGAGGCCATTGTCCTGTTTTAATTTCTACTTTAGAAATAGCTCAACTGGTGTGCTTTCTGTGAGCGAGCAGCAGCAAAACACCGAAGCTTTCATGTAGAAACAGCCCTGATAAGTAGAGTGGAAATCCATTTTGAATTCCTGCTCTGTTTAAAGAAAGGTATTCAGCGTTTGATAAATGTAATTAAGAAGGAAATTGTACATGAGGAAAATTCTTGTTGTGGATCCGAGTGCAACAAAGCATATTTACAGCATTTTTTTTGTTATAATAAGAAGAAAAAGCTTCTTTTTTTTTTTAAGCAAACAGAAATAAAAAATATAATAATTATCATTAACTCTGGTGAATTAAAACTATCATGTAACCTCAAGTAGAACATTTCTTTAATTTAGCACATAAAGCAGTTAAATTAAACTACTAACTCTTCAACAAATGTTCACATTTTCTTGCATTTGAGTTTATCTTATTTTTCTGAATGTGATTTGACAACATTGATTATGGCAGCTGATTCTGGGACACACTGCTGGCAGCTCAACCTGTTGTCGGGCAGATTTTCACAAGTTTTAGAAGTTTTTTACTCGATGAGGAATCTTCACATCGACGGTCGGCACGTGCTGACAGAAAAGGTCAGACTGCAGTAATTTAGAGAAATCTCCCGGCCTCTGAACAGAACGTTTATTTCTGTCTCTGCCAGAGAAATGTATTGATTAGATCTCTGTAATGGTCTTAATTAATGTGTCCATGCTTAATATCACCTCTGACTGATTAACAGCACTCTGCATGACAATTATAAAACTTGTTAGACCATAAAAAATAAAAAAAATCAAGTATTTTCACGTTTTAACTGTGAATAAAACACTAACGGCCCTTTGACACGTCTCATCATTCACAAACAGTATTAAAAAAACAACAACAACAGCAAACAAAAAACCTGGAGATGAAAAAGTGAATCCACTGAGGTGAAGCTAATTCTCCACAGAGGCTCAGACCTCAGGCTTCATTTGCCACAGGAACAGATAAGTTGGGGATCTAAATAATTGGATTAAATTTGATCAACAAGTCAAACGGATGTTAAACTACTCTGCACTGCTCCAGAATACAAATAACAAATAATTTCAAAAACTATCCAACATTTAAACAAAATCATCTGCTTCTCAGCTGAGAAGAAACCGCAATCTCATCGGACATCAATCATTAATGTCTGTAAACCAGAAGACTTTCCTCTTTTAAGGTTAAGATACAAAATGATTTTGCAGAATTTTTTTTTTCTAAAAATGTGGTTCTGAAAGTTAAATAAATGCTTCAGTTTTCTAATTTTAGACAAAAAGGAAAATGAGCCAAACATTGCAGATACACGATGTGCACCTGCTGTTTTTTTATGCATGGAGATTTTTTTTCTTTAAGTTCGTTAAACTGAAAAGATTGAAAAGAAAGAAGCAAGAAGCCACTGAGCCAATGCTGGAGATGTGAGGACTATTTCTCCGCTGTCTGTGACTTTAAATCAGTCGACACCTGCTGTTTTTTATGAGCGCTTCTCATAAATGTGTGCGACTGAATGCTGATTCAGAAATAACTTGCGAAATTTAGAAATCAAATAAGTGAGGAAAAAAAAAAGAAAAAGAAAAAGGTGGAAATCGACAGCCGAGCATCCGGACACTTGCTCCGAATGCCTGCAGAGAAAGTTTGAGACTTCCAGAAGAGCAGCAGCAGCAGCAGCTCTCACACTGTCTCTCAGCAGACGCTAGTTTTTTTTTCTCAACACAATCCACAACAAGGCGAAGCGAGCAGAGTTTTAACAGGACTGACCTGTGGAATCCATATCAGGCTCCTCCAGCAGCCCGCAATGCATCCTCTTCCCATCAACGACACTGGCTCCTCCAAGAAAATGGCTTAGTGCACGTTTCCCCCTCCTCAGCGGCTCTCCCCTTGTCTCGCTCTGTGTTTCCGTGACCACTGCCCGTCACAGGAGATGTTGAGGATCTGAGGTTCGCCCACAGAGGGGTGGTGTTGGCGGAGGAGAGAGAGAGAGGGGGGGGGAGGTGGGAATAAGGGAGGAAAGAGTTGGGGGGGGGGTAGAGACTCCAGAAATCCAGCGGGGGGAAAGCCAGACCCGTCAAAATGTTTGCTGATGTTTCATGGGAAAGGGGCTGATTTTATAGGAGCCCTGATGGGGACATGTCATTGATAGGCTTGGAAGGCTGATGAATGGCCCCAAGTCAGATGGGGATGTGGCAAGGCTCACTGGAAGTCTTTTGTGGGGCTGTTTTGAATAAGAAAAGCTCCCTCCCAACGAAAAAAAAAGAGGCTTAGATCTACGCAGTCCTAACACTGTGGCCTCCCCGTCTTCCATTATGGCATTTAATACGTTTTTATACACCCCAGAGCTCCACATAAACATACATCCCGACACAACCGCCGCTCCCGCTTCTCCGTCTGACTTTAACTCCAAATTTTCACATCATCCCTGCAGACACTTGTTGCCACGTTTGGTCCACCTTCTCCACCGTGAAACCAGCTCTGTGCTAACTTTTTTTCCAGAGTTTTTTTTTGCTCAGACAGACATCCGAACACGCTGGAAAAAACTCGACCAGTGTGAATTTTCTGGTGTCGGCCTCTTCTTTCGCTCACTCTTTTTTTTTTTTTTTTTTTTT
>CAEMYA010000262.1:2219602-2254596 GCA_903131615.1 Diplodus sargus
TTTTTTTTTCGCTGTGGCAACCTTATTTTTTTGGTGTGTGCCTCTGAGAAGAGGGAACGGTCACAAAGGGGGGGAAGTAAAAGTGCAAAGCCCGAGGCTGGGAGGGCTCTGATGGAGTGCCTGAGAGCTGGAGAAGGGAAAGCTGTGATTAGAATATGAATGGAACCACAGGAGAGGGGGAGAGGAGAAGGGGAAAGAAGAGGGGAGAGGAGAAAGGCGGATTATGGCTGAATTACTCACCACACCATGGATAGCAAAGGAGGACTTTCTCCACCAGTGCGCAGGCGTGGACACCATGGCTGCTACTCACCAACACACACACACACACACACACACACACACACACACCGTGCAGCCACCTGTGAGCACGTGTTGGATGAGGTGGCTGCAACATCACACGGGACACTGTGGGCAGAGTCTCAACAGGTTCTGTGCATCCATTCAGTCGCATACAGGAAGAAAAACAAAACAAAGCTGCTTGGACGGAGCGACCGGTCAGAAAAAAACCTCCAACATCATCACAAGAAATCAGGTCCTGCAAAGATTCATTGTGCGTAAGAGACAATCAAAACAAGAGCACAACCCATCAATGACACATTGACCGGAGGCGTCGATGGAGGCTGGAGCGAAGCTGTGACCTCAAAGGAGGATCTAATTAATTTCAGTCCAATAAGGAGGTGGAGGCTGCATCTCCCTCCGTCCCGTTATCTGCTTATTAGAGCCTCATAAAATAGGACAGGTGCAGCCACCAAAAGAGCCTCTTCCACCCGTCCTATTCTCACACACTCTGCCCGCACAAACGGATGTGTACTGCTTTTGTTCGGTGAAAAGGCCCCAATTGAGTTGTGTGTGTATGTGCGAGTGGGGGGTATGGTTACGCCACATACGACATGTTGGTGGTATTAAGGCTTCGGTCTGAAAGAGGAAACCGTAAAGAGACTTTCTCTTCCTATTAACATGAATGAGGGTGTTGCTCTGTGTGTGTGTGTGTGTGTGTGTGTGTGTGTCGTCACTCACACAGTGCATCCAGAGATCCTCCTCACTGTCTGCTGAGAGACTTGTTAATAAAAACACACAAAAAAACACCTTGACAAAACTCATTTGGATGGTTTTATGAGCAGATGATTGGCTCCTAATGGGCTCATGTGTTCATGCAAATCTACATTTTTACCTGAAAGTCAAGTTTAATATGATCTGAGAGAAAATTCAGTAGATTTTCAGGAGAATCACACATTTTGTGCTATTAACTACAAAAAACTAGAAAGCCCTGACGATTGGTTGATTAATCAATTAGTCCAACAATTAGCAAAACTATTGCCAAGTAATTGATTAACAACGCTGATTCCAAAACAGTCCAGATGCTGTTTGAAACAGAATATAATCGTTTGCAGACACAGAGTGTTGAACCTCGTTTGGAGGATGTTCATGTCACACGCAGTCACAAAACAATCACCTGATACCAATGAACCTGTTCACCTGCAGAACGGAGCGTTCAAACATCAAATATATTGTTTTTGCTCTGATTTCAATCTAATATATTTCTAAAAAGGATTTTCAAAGAATCACTTTCATTTGTATTTGTTCACAAAGGGTCCCAAACTTTTTATGAAAAAAAAAGTTCTAAAAGCCTCTAAAATGTGAATACTTGCAGTTTTCCTTCTTCTGCAATTGTTAACTGATTATCTTTGGATTTTAGGAATAATTCATAATTGATCACATTTAGATATTAACTAACGGAAATAATCCTGAGTATTTATTTTCTGTATTATTTCATGGCAATAATCGCAACATAATCAATATTAGAAAATATACAATTTTTTTACCAATTCAATTCTATGATATCTCCCACAGAGATCAATTTAATTTTTTCAGAGCCATTAAATGAAGCGCTTTCCAGCAATTAATAGTTTATCTAATATTCATCAAAGTTGACATACATTTTATTTGGTGAGAGTAAATTAAAATAATTAGTATTTTTATTCTGTTGCTGTCAGATTCTTTATTTCCATGGTGTCGTTTTTGTAATTTTGTGTTTTATTGGGTTGATTCCTTAACAAAATGACTTGTGAATGTGTCTCAGATTTCAGAGATTTATCAGCACTTGAATGCACCATAAGTGACTCCACAGACTTTTACGTTGAGTTTAACTTCTTTTTGACATTTTGCCTTTTGCCTTAGAAAGACAGAGGCAAAACAAACAGACAGGAGAGAGGTGTGATGTGCAACGAGGGGCGGTGGCTGGATTGAAGCCAGTGATGTCATCTGGTTACCTCAACAATCAGATAACGTTGACAGAAGTACCACAGTAATAGATTACTTGTAGCTCGAGAACGCTTCAGGTCTCTGATTTAAAAAGCGGTGCTTTTACTTTGAAATCTAACTCTACTTTTACGTGTTTTAGTGCTTAAAATAGATTAAGGATTTTGTCTTTAAGAAGAAACAGAAAAGGATGTACAGTGTTGGATACTGAGATTTGTGTTGTTACTTCCTATTTGATCAAATGTTATATATGGATTCAAACAGGAAACGTGAAGTTAAAAGTATTCACACACAGCAGCTGCTTACGAAATAGTCGTTTTGTGTTTATTATGTACACATACAAAGAGCATAATGGTGAGAAAGTATCAACATAAACAAGAAACTTCACATTCTTTTGGTTCGTCGACACCAACAAAAATGTCAAAATGACTTTTTTTTAAAGCTTCTTTCTGCTTCTACAGCTTTTACAAATGAATCAGCTTCAGACTTTGTAAATCATATCTAACTAAACCTTTCACTCACACAGACTGTTTCTGTCCCTGATCCTGGTCACTCGTTGTAGCGCGACAGTTTGAGTCTCGGGATGATGTTCATGGACTGCAGCTCCTGGAACAGCAGCTTGCAGGCGTACGGGATGCGTAGGGAGGAAACGTGGCAGGAAGACTTACAGTAGTGACACCTGGAAGAGAAGAGACAGAATCAGACCGGAGACGAAAAAGAGGACTAAAGACTGGACTTTGTTCTGACTCCATCATCCAGCAAAGGTGCAACGATTAATCGATCAGCTGTCAACTATTGAATAAATTGAGAAATACTTTGATAATCCATGAATCTGTTTGAGTAATTTCTTGAAGGAAAGAGTCAAAATTCTCTGATTCTGACCATCTTTCCAGAGTTAAAAGTTTAGCTTGTGCACTGGCTTCCAGTAAAAACAGATCAACAGGTGTCAACAGAAGTGTTCAGCTTACCACCCAGAGTATCCCAGCAGGCCGCACTGTCCACACACGTCCACCTCGAAGGCGTCGCTGGAGATCATGAGGCGCTCCAGCAGCAACATGCTCGCTCCATAGCCGATCAGACAGTCACGTTCCATCTCTCCGAGACGCAGACCTCCGTCTCTGGAGCGACCCTCCGTCGGCTGCCTGATGGCGGACGATAGAACATAGTTTGTTAATCAACCTGATCTGTTTCTGAGAGATTCCATTTCTTTGACTTGAGACTGACATTAAAGAGCAACACTTTTTATGTTCTAATCACAGTAAGATCGTTGCGTTTACCTGGTGAGAACAGCTCTGGGGCCTCGAGCTCTGGCGTGCATCTTATCAAGCACCATGTGCTTCAGTTTCTGATAATACACCGGTCCAAAGTAGATATAAGCCTCCAGAGGCTCCCTGAGGAACACAGATATATAAAGATAATGCATTCATTAAAAGATCAACACTATAACAGAGAATGAATTTAACAGACAGCATGTGTGGGTTACATCTTGTTTCATATTTGGGACAGCTACTTCCGCTGCGTTTGACATGTTTGTAAAATTAACTGATGTTTGTTGTTTTGTGCTATAATAAAGACTTTTTTAACAGACTGAAGGATTCAAATTTATCAAAGTCACATCATTGTTTTGTGGTAGTATAGTAGAGACACTGAATGCTGGAAACATCATCAGGATGATGGTGCATTCAGGTGCGAATAGGAAGCTCAGACTTCCTATATTTGACACCTGGCTGCCAGGACGCTTTGCTTTAACAAACTGTGTTGTTAAAGCAAAAAGTCATGAAGCTTTATGACTCAACAAGCTGGTTTTCTTAATAAAGAAACTGTAAACAGCCCTTTGGGGAATGTCTTTTGAGTCCTGAGTCTAATGAGATGAGACTTGATCTCTTTATTACCCGGTGATTCCTGAGGTGACGTAGTCTTTTCCCTGGTAGTTGTATCCGTAGCGGATGAGATCCTCGCACACATCCTTCACCTTGCTGCCTCCGAAGGCCGTACCGTAGTGAAATCTCCCGTCCAGGACTCCCGCCTTCCCCGCCAGCAGTTCAATCAACTTTCCCACCTGACGGAATCAGACGCAGAGAAATGCAACAATGCTTCTGCTCATTCCATAAATCTCAGTCATTTTCTGGCACCGAATGTTGATATTGTGGGTGAGATTAGATTACACATGTACCCCTCGGGGTGGGACCGGCAGTCTAAGGATGACTGATTTCAACAATTCCACCGAGGTCGCACCCAGAGGACCCCTGACCCCGTCACATAAAAGGAAACACCTACTCTCATTTCACTCTCAGGCCGCAGAAACATCCTCCCGAGCCAAACATTTCTGAGTCCTTTCCATGACAACCAGAGCGAGCAAACACGCTGCCGCTGACAACTTCAGCAGTAAAGATCGCTCCAGTTTTTTTTTTACAGTGTAGGACACAAAAAGCAGCCAGAAGCGGAGCCAAGTTTCATGTCATTCACATTCAGCACCATCCTACAGTTCAGATGTACTGTGCGTGTTTGATAAAACTTCCACACACACGGCTACAGGCGGCGGCGGCGCTGGCAGCCCTCTCCGCGGCAACAAATATCTGTTTGTGAACAGTGAGATTGGTGCTTTAGCGGCGTCAATGGACGTGTGCTCTGGAAGCCAATGATAACCCGGAGAGGAGAGGAGCGGGGATAATGAGGGTTTTGTCTCAGAAGAGCCGACACAAACTTATGAAGAGCGACGGTCAACACGGAGACGGAGGTGATTCAGACTCAGCTCGCAGCCAAAAATCACAAACAACAACCGACTGTCTGTGAGGTTTCAGATCGAGTGTCAAGTCACAGAAAGTCACAAATTAAATCAACCTGCCCGACATATGATGAGCAGAATATCAGAGCTGAAATGATCAGTCAATAAAGAATTATCTGGTAGTTATTATGCAAACTTTTTTGATAATTAGTGAAACTTTTAGTGAAATATTTACTGGTGGAAGTGACTCAAATGTGATGATTTCTTTGTAATAAATTGTATCTTTTAATTTTGGTCTATGGTTCAGTGAAAAAAAGACACATTAAGAAGTAATCTTGTGTTGCTGAAAACTACAGTACAGTACATTTTTTTTTATCATTATAGACAAAACGATGAATCTAAAAGAACCATCTAAACCTGACAGATTATGACAATAAGTTAGCTGCAGCCCAAATATGATTATATCACCTCGGGCTGTTTTATAGACAATAAATCTATTCATTGTGAAAACACTCCGCAGAATAATTTGGGATTAAAATAGTTTGAGCTCGACTAAACTCTGTTCTTTCCAAAGCTGTGAGGAGTCGTACCGTCATTCTGGAGGGATATCCGTGAGGGTTCATGATGATGTCTGGACAGATGCCCGTGTCACAGAACGGCATGTCCTCCTGCGGGACGATGAGGCCACAAACACCTGACACACACACACACACACACACACACACACACACACACACACACATATTAACACCTGTATAAAGAACACAAAACACTTTGATGTATTTATATAAAGTTGAAAGTATGAAAACAGTAAATAATTTAGACTTAATTGAAGGTTCAGGTCCTTGATCAAAAATGCCAAACTTTCTGCTTGTTTCAGCTTCTTGCACGTGAGGATTAAAAGCTTTTCTCAATCGATCAGCATAATAAATCTAATATTTGTGTTTCGGACTAAGAAAGCAATTTGAAGAACTCAGAATTTATCAGAATTTAAACTAATCCAAGATGATGAAAGTATGAACGGGATGTCAGCTGCAGCTCTGTTTCTTCCCACACACTTCTAACAAACAAACGAGCAAACTTAAAGTGAGAATGTGCTGTGTGTTCTGCTGCCGGGAGGCTCCGTGTGGACCTGGTGTGGAGCATGACATTTCCATACTCATGTGGACAGACAGGGTCGTCTTTTCATTCACATGACGTGGGGGGACGAGCGCCCTGGTAGCCAGGAGTTTAAGTGTGAGTGCAAATGTTTGCCGAGGGGCCAAAGCACTCTTCCCTGGCCAGGGTAAACAGATTGTAGGCCCATTTGCAAATGAAAAAAAAAGAGAAAGAGGAGAGAAGAGAAGAGAAGGAGAGCAGGAAGTGGAGAAAGGTGCTTAGCTTGACAGGGAGACCGGGATTACACATCCATGACTTTCAGTTCAACTCAGAGGAAGTGGAGGGGATCAACTGGAGGGGAGAAATTGAATCCGTGCACGTGGGAAAAATTCACTATTAGCCGGGCGGTCACCGACACAGCCGACTGTTGATGCCTTACAGGATGTAGTAGCAGGATGTTGACTGAGAACAAGTGCGGCGATTTACTGGAAAGTCATCCAACAGCAGGAAGAAGGTGAAAAGAGAGGAGAAAAAAGCAAGGCCAGAAGAAAAGGTAAAAAGGGGGGGGAAAGAAAAAGAAAGAAAACGGGCACTAAAAAGAAAACGTTTGAATATCGGGGCAAAAGTAGGATGAAAGAGGAAAGAGAGGAGGAGGAACGGAAAGTGGAAAATGGAGGAGAAGTTGAGCAGAATGATTCAGGAATAGAGAGAGACACTAGTTCCCATAGCCGACATCCTCGGTGTTGTTTGTTTTGTGTGAAAGTGAATGATAAAAGAGGCATGAAATCAGCAGAGAAAGGCAAGACAACAGCAAGGGTCCAGAGCCCTCCATCACAGCTCATACAGCTCCACGCTGGCGGCTCGCACAATGGGCCCCTACTACTGACAAACCCCTCCACCTCCTCCCCCACCTCCACAGCTGTGTGTGTGTGTGTGTGTGTGTGTGTGACCGGTAAATAATTAACTTATTCTGCTCTGCTGACCAGGACTTATGAGACTGGTCATGAGTAGCTGCGAGATCTACTGCTGTGTCCAAAATTCACTTAAAATAATAAAACTTGGGACTCAAAGAAAAAAAACGCAGTCACTTCTACACACAAAACCAACAAAATAAAAAAGGTTTCACGAGCGTTTCTTAATTTTGAAGAAGCTGTGAACACTTTAAAAGTGACTTCAAAGAGCTCTGATAAAAAAAGAAAAAGAAAGAAAAGTGTCCATCAGTCGCACATCTGGGATCTTTCCATCCAGGTCTCCTCCAGCTCACCCCCCGGCGACCCCTCTCTCTTCGTCACTATCCGAGACAGAAGACATTGTCCCACCCCGAGCTGACCGCCCAGTGGCCACAGCGTTAATGAGGAGAGTAAATTATGCATGGCGCCAGTTAGCTTTTTGATTAAAACATCATACAAGCCCTCTATAGGGGAGGTGCTGCAAAACAATGGAGGTTGTAAACACTTTTTTCCCCCAGTAGCAGCAGAATACTGCTGGGGTGTAATAAATTTGCATAGTCTGGCACAGGACAAAGAGCCAATTAATTGAAAAGAGCTCTTGAAAGATGAGGACAGGGGGGCAGTGACAGAGCAACAGCTACTGGGACTTGACTCAACAAATGCTCCAGCACGGAGACGACCAAAGTTTTTTTTTTTTCCCCTAGTCATTTACAATCTTTCATGACAGGTTCAAATGTGGGGTTGGTGTAGATGAATGCAGTTCTGTGTACTCTGCACATTTAGGTTTCGAGCTCAGTGTGCAGCTCTTTTCACGAGACAGACAATGTGCGGAGGTAGACACCTTTCTGTCCGTGCCGACTGCTGAATTTGTCTCCTATCTCTGGTCTCCTGGTCTGCCTCAGGAGGATCTTGATGAGGAAAGCATCTTCGGCGTTGGATGAGATCATGACCTTCTCGATGTACGAGTCCGTCGAGCCCTTATAGCTGCAGAGAGAGAGAGAGAGAATCGCACCTGTGAGTTCCACGTACAGGTGAGTTGACAGCGAGGTGAACAAGCAGAGGGGGCGTGTTGTAGCGTCTCACCTGATGGGCACGTCTCTGTACTGGGGCTGGCCTGGCTGGGTACTGCCCTCCAGTGGTGTCTGGGTGACAGTTGGCATGGACTTGTTCACCAACACCTGCTTGTTCTCCACTCTCTCACCTGTTCGTCACAGTGTCAACAACAATTTACACTCAGTAATTACAGGTAACTCAACGACAACAGGACAGGTGTGAACAGAGAGTCGGCGTCACTCTTGATCTTCACTGGAGCCCGGACGAATTTTAGGGAGTAAAGATATCGATACATCAGGAAATATTAACAAATTCTAGCAATGATCCTTTAAATGTGTCTACATATCTTAAGATTTGTAACTTGGCAGGATGTTTTAAAGTTTTTTTACAGTTTTTTGTTTTTGCTTTTGGAATCAAACTTGTATGTTTTTAGGTAAATAATGAACTTTATTGTCCTTAATATCATTAATCCACTGAAATAATAAACTTCACTGGGAATTTAATTATTATAAAATCAGCCCAAAAATCTTCTTCTGCATTATAATAATAAAAAAAATGTTTTCATGTCAATACATATCAATACAAATCTGTGATTGGCCAACACCGGTCAATAATATCGGCTATAAGCTGGCCGGGTTCTTATTTTCACCCTGTGTTTTTCTCTTAGACTTGGTTGTTTTGAAGTTATCTGTAAATGAAATGTTTACATCACAATTAATATAAACAACTTGGCATCTTCAGCACAGCATTTCCACTAAATGGCCTTTTGGTCAACTAACCTGTCGACCACTTTTTTGTTTTGAAGTCACTCTGGATGCTGTCAGTATCTGCTGATTGGCTTTCAAACAATTAAAACCAGGCAAGCACATGAAGTGCGCTAATTAACTCATTGCACCACGTTAGTGTCCTTAATTGGGTCGTGTCCTGTGAATGTAAACACAAAATGAAGCCTTAATCAAGAAAGCTGGAGACTCTGTTAATGTTGCAACGTCCGTACTGGACTAAGAGATTTTTCAGAGGTAAATAAATAAAGACGAGAAAACAGAGACGCTCTTTTCTCTTCCTGTAAAACAGTTCATCTTACATTTTTTGACCTGCAGTAATTCTCTACAAGCAGGAATAACAGAATCAAACTGTAATGCCATCACACATTTTAAGAACTGACACAACCCCAGTTAAACTTAACACTTGTTACCTGTATTTTTCTAGTTTTCGAGTGTTTATTTATTGATGATATAGTTGCATGAGGCCTTAAACACCTGAGAAACTGACTGAAACATGTTCCACTTAAAAACACGAAAATGTTTAATCATCCGTTTACATACAAGTTAAGGTCGAATCCAGCTGTATTATTGATGATGTAGTCGGTCATATGTTAGAGGCAGTAAGGCACGCTGGGTCTCAGAGTAACTCACTCACCGGGGGAGCAGATGCCGTCAGCATCCAGGATGCTGTGTCTCCAGATGGGCTTTCGTGTGGCCGCGTCCAGCATCGGTCCCATCACCTTGTCGAAGGTCTGGTTGGTGTAACGTCGCAGAGTGCACTTAGCGTTTTTATAGACGAGGCACCGGCCAAATCCTGGAGGGAAATATAGAGATTAAGCTAAGAAGATATAACAAGATATAAACATATAACTTTGGACCAGCGTAACATGTTCCATTATAGGCAAGTTTTTCTTTCCTCCAACTGTGAAACTCGTCTCTTCGTACTCAACAGTCCACTGTAAAAACAGTTTAAACAGAAACAGCCAATCTTCCTGCGGATGGTCTTGTTTGATTACACAGGTCAAATCGAGGCATCAGTGTTAAATTGAGACCGTTTTCATTAGCAGTCAAAAACTCCTTGTAGCCCGTTTAAGGAAAATCCAGTGAAAGCCTTCAACTAAAATCCTATAATCCTGTGAGACTGACAACACATCACCTCTCACCTCTGTCGAGTGAAGCTTTATTCAGGACCAGAGCGTCCTCAATATCGTAGCCGCTGTAGCTCATCACGGCGACGGTGGCGTTCTGACCAGCAGGCAGCTTCTCAAAGTCAATTATCTCGATGGTTTTTGTTTTGACCATCGGCCTCTGAGGATACGCCAGCAGGTACATCAGAGTGTCGATGCGATTCCTCTGGTTGTAGCCGATAGTGCCTGGAGAGAGGAGACGTGGAGAGAAGATGAATGACTCCTACAACATACAGAGAAAGTTTAAAGTGTACTCTACATCTACAGTATATCTCTGTTTAAAGGATAAGTTCACCCCAACAATCTAAATTCTGTCTTTATCCCAGGCTGATGGAAAGTCCACAAACATTGCTGGAGTTTCACAGCAAAACAGTGTCGTATTATTCTCCTACAAAACTTTTAAAAAATAATCACAAAAATAACATAACATGTCTCCATACAGCTCATCAGGTGTCATCCAAGTCTCAAGAAGCCCAGAAATCCCAAAATGATCTGCAAGACTTTCCTTGCACCCCTTTCTGAAGCCTAAATCATCACAGGAATTGTTAGGATTACTCCAGTGCAAGTTGTGTGTTTTTAAAATCAATTCGGGATCTCGGGGCGCCATTTTATGGTTTTAAAACAAGTCACCATCTACTTCAGCTGAGAATGCTGCAACAGTGTTATGCTGAGAAGCTCCAGAAACATTTTGTGGACTTCAAAACTTCACCTGACTTTCCATCGGCATGAGGGTGATTAGACAACGACAGAATTACTTGGTTGAACTAATCCTTTAACGTGTCGGGGCAGGGCCTCGTTAACGCCGTCTCACCGCAGCTGACTGCAGGAGGAGGAGAGTTATGGCACATATCCCGGCCTCCCTGGAAGCTTTGACATTTGTCAGATGCTATTACTTCACAATCAGGCTAGAAGCACAGAGTGCGTGATAATGGGCCCGAGCCACACAAGCAGATTTGCACATGTATGGGGGCCGTCCACACAGGATATTGGGCCAAATATAGTTCCAGTCTGTGTTTTTGTAATAATGGGAGGAGGGGGAGGAAGGGACGGATGGAGGTAAAGCGGTGGGGTGGGGGCGACCGCGGCTCTTACGAATGTTAGCCGGGCCGTTTGGGGAAGTTTTGGTTACCAGGGAGCTGCGGGTGCGCACTCTGTGGTCTTTCGCAGCTGAGCACACTGACCCCCTGAGCACAGCCAGAGCAGACACAATGAATTGCTAATGACACTCTGGGTGACTGGCAGGGAAAGGGCCTCCGCACACACACGGCACAATAGAGAACCTACGCAAGCGCCCCATGTTTGATGTCCATGCGCATACACACACTGACACACACATAAGAAAAACACTCAATCACACATACAAATGTATTCTGACAAGAAGTAGAGCCTGAGCAGAGTTTTTTTGCGGGGGGAGACGAACCAGCAGGCCGCTTGTATCTTCAGTGTTTGTTATTCTAATGTCCTTTTGTATGATTTTAACTCGTGCAAATAAAACTTTAAACTCTGAACCTGCAGATTTAGGAGGGGATTAAGAACAGTGTTGATGTGAGATTAAATTACTGTCAGGATCTGTGTTTGTGTGTATGCATGCACAGGAAGTAAACACTGCAGCTGTGTAGAGGATGTTTGAGAGAGGATTTGGGATCCTCACAGCTTATTGACCTGCATGTGACTGAAGCTACCTGCCCCAGCTGAGTCTTACCCATCGCCTGCTTGCCCATAGCACACTGGTATGTGTTCCTGGGTGACTGGTTGTGGTGGGGGTAGGGGATGAGGCCAGCACACACCCCGAGCAGCGTGAAGGGCTCGATCTCCAAGTGTGTCGTCTCTCTGCAGGGACAAGAAACCAGTGCCGTGAATGACTTCAACCACTTAGGAGAACCTTTTCCTCATTTTCTAAACACATCAGGTGAATCGTGTGGCGCTCACTTGTAAATCATGTGCTCATAAAGAGCGATCTGACAGTCGTTCTCCTCGTTGACGTCCAGGTACTCCACCAGGCCCTCGTGCAGAAAGTCTTCAAAGTTTCTGCCGTCAAGAAAAGTGTGTTTCAGAAATCATAAAAAATCAAGATGACAACAATACCTTGACAATCTGCTCTTTTGTTATCGGGAAACAAATATGCTTAAGAAATCTTCCAACAGCCTCACCTGTAGCCCTGTGACAGATCTTCAATGTGCTTGTTCTTTACCATCGGTTGTCCCTTCTTTACTATAATATACGGTCTGATGGAGAACAAGAACACAGGCAGAAGCAAAACAATTAAAACAACAAACACAAGTCACTTTTTACATATAATTGTTTCAGCAAAGAATATAAATGTCCGTGTGCGTAAAGAGTGCAGACGTCCCCACCTGCAGAGACGACCTCCATCAGAAGAGATGTAGACGCAGCGGTCCGTCAAGTTGGTGGAAATGGACACAAACTCGTTGATAAAACCAGCGCGGCGCATCAGTCTGAAGGTGTTGACCAGCTTGTGATGATCTCGAATCACACCGAGGATGTTACCTATCGACAGAATACAGACGGACAGAGAGAAAGAAAGAGACGATGTTTATATCTGACAATTGTAAATAACTCTTAAAAGTGATCAGCTTTGATGAAATAGACATTTCAGGAAATACATTTGCTGTTTTATCAGCAAATTACACACATTAGAAGCCAAAAACATGGAGATGTTTGGCATTTTTGTTTGAAAAAGCACTCAAACCACTTATCCACAATCCAAATAGCAGATTTATAAAATAAAATCAAGTCTGAAGAAAGATTAACAATGGAAGAGTTTACTGAAGTTACTGTGTAATAACAACAATGAACCAATTCAGCTTGTGGGTTAAATACGGACTCAAAAACTGCCATTCAATAAATGGCAAGAAAAACAGGGAACAGCATGCGTTTTACAGTAGTGAAGCGTCCACGACCGGTGAAAGCAGAGCTCAAACTGGCTGCAGGGGGTTTGTTCATATCAAGTCTGACAGACAAATGACTGGAGAACAGAGGAGACACTGTGCTCTGCCTCTGTGTGAGGGCACAGTCGCACCGAACACACTCTGAAGGGCTTTGACACCTGCTGCTAGCAGCTAATTAAATGGTATGGCAGCTAATATAATTTGACAGTTATCAGTGGCGAGACAAACATATACAGTAATTAAGGGGCCAAGTTCTGACTCAAGAATAATACCTACTGCTGCCATGAAATTAATGACTTATCAGCGCGCCTGCAAAACACAAAATTGCCTTCTGTAAACTAAACAGAATATTTTTCCCTTCATGTTCATAAGCAATGCATTCAAAACAGGGAGGATTAAGACTTTCTTTTCAAGTGATCTAAGGCGACAGCATCCGGCGGTAATTCTCTCTGCGTTTGTTCGTCCTCGACTGCTGCGGAGGAGTTTTACCATTGAGGAAGACGAGGAAGACGCTCGGGTACGAGAGCTCCTCTCCGCACAGCAGGTTGACGTCCTCCACTCCCAGGTTGAAGGCCAGTTTGATGATCGGACCGTCCTCCATGTCGGTGGTGATGTGCGTCATCAGAGCCAAGTTCTTCACCAGACCGCACGCCTGCAAAACAAAACGATGGAATGAACCGGGTGCAGGCGTTTTAAAAAGGTTATGTTGCATTTTAACACGACATGAGAATGCTGCATCACAGGACATCAGAGGGACGGTGAGTGCAGCACGTCACAGCAGCCTCAATAAGCGACTGAATGCACATCCAGGACGGCATTCATCATCACAACATATTTAATATTTGGCAGATATTCGACATGGACACCAGTTGTCGGACGCTGCAGCTCACCTCTCCTTCAGGAGTGTCAGACGGACACAGCATGCCCCACTGCGACGGCTGCAGGGAGCGCGGCCCGCTGACCTTCCTCGTCTTCTCAAACTGGGAGGAGATCCTGGTCATCATGCCCAGAGCCGAAATATAGGAGAGACGAGACAGAACCTGGGTCACACCCTGACGGTCCATCTTGAATCTCTTCAGAGACCAGTTGCCCTGTGGACACAGAGTTCACTGTTCTTTATCGAAAGTAAAAATAAGATTAATATATTAATAAACAAACATGCTGCTGCTTTCAGAGGTTTTTGATTGATTAAATTGCAACAAACTTGATTGTAGTTCTCATGTCTGTAGATGTAACCATCAAACAAACCTGAGCAAAAGTAAATGCAGTTGCAAGAGAACTGATTTCTGTTTCATTTATTTTGTGAACTCAACTTTTCAACCTGTCCTATTAGTTTACTTCTTCTTTCTACTAAAGTTTAATTTGGTTACTTCTTTGTCATAAACTCCAGAACAATGGGAAAAAAAAGTGATGTTAACTGGGGAAACAGGAAGGAAAACAAGCTCTGCGAGGTCCATTTCACACGTTGTTGCGTTCTAGAGTGTGCTTCACCTTAAAACTGGAACTCAGCCTGCGGGCACTACAGTATAAAACATAAAGTGACGAGCTGACAGGAGCAGACTGAGCTCACTTCCAGTCAAACAACCCTGACTGGACCAGACCAGTTTGATGAAGCCATAACAGAACATGTCTCTATGGATCGGCACTGCGCCTCCTCTCCTCTCCTCTCCTCTCCTCTCCTCTCCTCTCCTCTCCTCTAGTCTAGTCTAGTCTAGTCTAGTCTAGTCTGTGTCTTTTTCTCTTTCTTCTGTGCAGCGGTACATTTCCCTCCACAGACACAATGTTTGTTTTGCTTCTGCGGTTGTGGAAACATTCGGATTAGCGATGACCACGTTTCTTTTTATTTAATCATTCCTATACGTTCATGGAGTCGGACTCACCGTGGATATGGCATTAACCATCCCGTTTGTGATCTGATCCTGCCGCATGTGCTTCACCACATCAAACTGAGCGGCTCTCTGCTTGGGGATGATCTGGTCGGCAATTTTTTTCAATTCAGAGTTGAACTTCTTGAACAAATCTTCAAACAGCAGAGACAGGAGCTGGAAAGGACACACAGAGAGAGAGAGAGAGAGCATCATCAGTTAGACAGTTTTTGACTGATATGATTCACTTGTCAAGTGAAAATTTCAGCGATAGAGTCGTCACACAGTCCGACTCTCAGATGTCGTGGCACCCGACACCTGCTCCAGCTTTTAATCAGCGCTGAGGTGCGTTCACTGTCAGATTTAATAACCAGGTGTGCCGGCTCTTTGATAAGCCTGACCCGGCCCCCCCGTCCCAGGTCCCTGTCCTACAGGAGCCACCTCTCGCACAGCCCCCACCCACCCTGTGCATTAGCATACATCAAAACAAACAGGCAGCGCTGCTTAAAATTAATAAAGAAATTAAGCTTCCGTCGCGCAGCCAGGCCAATTAGTTGAATGTCAGGGAACCATAATTGGAGAGTGAGGAGATTGCTGGCGTTGTTAGTGTGTAAGCCCCCTATTGAAAGACGGCTCTGTGCCCTCCCTCCCCCTCCTCCTCCCATCTCCTGCTCCTTATACAGAGCAGGTTGGGGGGGGGAAATTAAAGGCCTTAAGACAGCAGTAATTACATTATCAGAGCCGGGCCTGCGGATTAGCTCAATCGCTCCAGTCAAGGCAGCAATTCTATTGTCACGGTGCTGAAAAATCCCCATGCTTCCACAGCCTTTGGATTTTGGTGCCACCGCATATCTCTCTCCTGACAAAGCCAGGCTGAAATACAAGGGGAAGGAGGGGGGACGAAAACAAAACAGAGAAAAACAAAGCTGAGGGAAAATAATGAGAGTCTTATTAAAGGAAGGAGGCAGGAACAAAGATGCAGGTGAGAGATCAGGGCGGCAGCCGCCGCTGTCCTCTGGTCCGGTGCTGTGATCCATTGGCACGAAAGCTTGTGAGCATTATTGGCACTTTCCTATTCTTGTATTATTAATACGAGGCATGAAGCCTGTTTTGTTTTCTAGTGGCTCTGTGAGCAAAGACAAGGTGGTAAACACATTTCGGATGAAAGACATGAATAAGCGCTCGGTTCAACGGGGAGCCTTTTGATGTCACAGCTGAACTCTGGCTCGATTATAATGTTGTTAACAAATTAACAAACAAACTGAACTTAGTGGACCTTCGCGTTTTTGTCACACGTGTACGATAACAGACTGAAGGGCGGATTACATACAAGCAGTGAAAAAAAGACGTGTGCATGGAGGCTTACCTGCCCAGCCAACTCCAGACGTTTGTTGCCATAGTAATCTCTGTCGTCCACCTTGTTGTCCCCTTGTGCCAGGATCACCCTTCGCACCATCACAGCCAGGTAAATACACTTAGCCCGAAAGTTAAACTCTTTCACCTGAAGACAAAATACACAGCGATTATATTCGGTGGAGAATAATGAGTAAAATCCGTGATTCTCGTCCGTCTGTTAAACGTACAGGCACGTGTGTGAGGATGAGAGACGCCAGCAGCTCTCTGGCCTCCTCCATCTTGGTCTTCTTGGGGCCTCCCCACATGCGCTGTCGCCGCACTTTATTCCCGAGGTACCTGAGAGCCTGAGACACAAACACAGCAGAGGTCAGAGAGAGTGAGGATGCAGGATATAGATTCTTTCAGAGATTCAAATGACCGATAGTTACCTTTTTCTAATGGTCGGTGCAGAATAAGATAAAAAAATATATATATGTGAAATTATTGGTTGAGTTCGCAGCCTAGAGTTTCTGCCCACACCAGCGATGCCATGTTTGTCTCTCGTCTACACAACAACGCGGCAAAGGCGTGCTGTTCCTCTTCTTTATGCTTCCAACACTCAATGGTAAGGAGAAATTTTACTTGTTGTTAAGAAAGTTTGTTGCCCGGCTACGTCAAGAGCTGGCGAACAAAATGTTGATCAACTGATGCATTCACAGGCATTTGGTTTACGTATGTTTGAAGAGAAAATTATTGTAAATGATTCATGTATGTGGAATTTTCTTGGGGAGGAGCAAAGAAAATGCCACGTATCCGGTTGTGTGAGGTCAAGTGAATCACAAAGGGCACACACACACACACACACACACACACACACACACACACACACACACACCTGACTCAGTGTGCCTCTGCAGCCCTCTACAGATCTCCAGAAAGGTCAAAGGTTAATGAGGCTGAAGACTTTTGGTAAGACCACCCACCCTGTCCACCATGATGCATAATATATATGTGTGTGTGTGTATATATACACACACACACACACACACACATATATATACATATATAAATATACCCTGGAACAGTTATGTAGGAAAACAAGTAATTGTCTAAATCAGAGAAATTAAAAAATTATAGTATTTGATCAAATCCAGTGTCTGTCTCAGTGTGCATCACTAAAAAAAAAAAAAAACTGACTATCAAATTTGGTTAAGGCAGATTACTTATCATAATCTGATAACAATGTTTCTTAAGCCTTATCTGCCTTTAATTATATAGATTTAGGCGTCATTGTGCACAATACAATGACCCAATGAATACCATGAAAAGACATCATGGAGGCTGGCAGACAGAGGAACATGAGAGCTGCGGCGACCGGTTGCTAGGAAGCAAATATGGCCTCATCAATGCATCAGCGGTTCCTCTAACAACATAATCTTTCTGAAAAACAAATTGGCCGATTGCATTCATCTGTAGATGTCAAAGAAAACACGCGGGCGTCTTGAATAACACATGAAAAGCGTTACTTAACTGGCCGGTAAGACAAAACCGTAGTCATCTGATCACAGAGAGACAAAGAAAAATAGCTTCTGTCAACAAGCAGGAGTCGCTCGTTTGTGTGTCTGAACGACTTCCTGCTCCTCACACAGACTCAATGGGCCCATTAGTGCCGACTGATAACTCACCCCAGCTGAATCATAACCTCGTCATACGTTTTCACGGCATCATTCTACAAATTTCTCTTTTCTGCATTAATCGTTCTGAACAAGCTGCAACTTAAAATGTGTCGAGTCATGATGTAGATGTTTGTATATTACACTTAATATTTCAACTTTGGGAAACATGCTTTCTTGCTGAGTGACAGATGATAAGTAGTGTTGTTCTGGTGCCGATTATAGCATTGAAAATGCTTCTGATGGATCGGGTTTTGATCAGTACACGTGTGCGACCGATGTGACCACGTGACGTATATGCTACTTCTCAGCAATGTCCCTGTTGACGCCTGTATGCACTTCACTACTAGTTAACGGACTTTTATGTTTAAATGTAGCTGACTGACTAACCAGATCACTCAGCTCTGGCACACATGAGGTACCTGAGTCTGTGTGAAGATCTGGGCCTTCTGACACTCCTCCAGGCTCGGGGCGAAGCTGGCCATGACGTGCTCCTCCGTCCCGATCATCTGCACGATCTCCTGGTCACTCTCTACGCCCATACCCTGCGTGAATGACAAGCAAAGAGAAATGAAATCAATAACTAATTCATGTATCCACACAAGGACTTTGTAGGTGAGGTGACATTCTGTAGCTAGTAACTGGGACAAGAGGTGAGCCAGGAGTCACGAGGAGGAGCAGTGTGTATACAGGGAGGGAGAGGTGAGCAGGGAGTCATAAGGTTGTCTGACATTTGCTTATGGAAATGTGAAGCTGTGGGAACTGATCCGTCTCGTACCACACTGGATACAAGGTTGTTTCTGCAGCCGTTTAGAAGAAGTCTCCCAGGATATACAAGTGCACAGCAAACAGAGGAGCAACACAAACATACAAGTCCTGTGGATGATACCCAAACACTTGACGATCACGCGATGACTCCTTCGGGGAGATCCGTCCTCAGAGGGAGAGAAGTTAATGATGCCAGCTGGTTAACTGACATTTTCATTGACAGCAAAGGGCGACACGTGAAAATCAATCTGAAGATGAGTTAATAACAACGCTGACCTCCGACGTTAACATGCAACAATCCTCTTACTGAACACGTGCATTATTCATGCTGCATGAAATTATCTATTAAAGAAGATCCAGGGGGGCCGTAGTAAAACAGAGGGTGGCATGAAGAGTTCAGCTCAATCCGATAAATTACAGTGGAAACAAACAGATGGTTTAAGCCTCCAGGGAAGGCAGCAAATATCGACACAGTCTCCTAAATCATCGAGCTGTCTTGCAGCACCCCCTACTGGCAGCAAAGTATCACTGCACTGTATCAGTGCTCATCATCATCATCCACAACTCTTTTACCTTGAATATGATGGCGATCGGGGCGTCCTCTGACAGCGTGTTGTGTCTCAGGTAGAATCTGCCTTGTTTGACGATCATATTAGTTCTGCTCTTCTTCTCATGAGTGGAGCTGGAATTCAAGACAGGATCAGCAGAAGGTTTAACAGAGTTCCAAAATAATTGACAGGCAGGCACAAACAGGCACATCTGACGTCGATTGACTTATACATTCCAAGTTTGCAGGATTTCTGTGTTTTACTACCAAGAAATCTGTATCTACAATATGTGTGTGTATAAAAAAAGGGCAGATGTTGCTGAGTACCTGGTAACTGAGGCTCCGACTGCACCCTTCCTGTCCTGCTCCACAATGATTCGATTCTTTGACAGCTGCTCTTGAATCAGAATGACTTTCTCCTGACCTTTTACAATGAAGTAACCCCCTGTGAAGAAACCCAACAATGAAGCGTATAAATCATCGTTATGACAATGGAATGCTAATAGTACAACTGTATTACTGCTCTCATTCTTGGAAATCCTTTGTGTACCTGGATCCAGAGGACATTCATTAAGTTTTGAAAACTCCATGGGCGTCTTTCCTGTGAGAACACAGTTTGAGCTCCGCAGCATGATCGGCATCCTGAGAGACAAGAGTTCAATACGTTAACAAGAATATTGTATATAACTGTTATGATTACTGATTGTTTTAGCCGCTCAGATAAAAGGAGAGCAGCATTTATTGATAGTGAAGTTTCAGACTGATGAAATGGCTTTTTAACGTTTTGACTATGAAGGTCAGAAGTTCCCTGACAAGACAAATCACGATACCTTCCGATAGGCAGCGCATTGCGTATTATTCTCTGGCTGCCGCGCGTGTACTCGATGTCCACCGTGATGGGCGCCGAGTAGGTCATGTCTCTGAGACGACACTGTGGAAACACACAGGAATGATGAGCTGCATCTCAACAACAGGGACATTTTGTCAGAATGATTACTGAATATTCCCGTTTTGGTTACAACAACTTTCCATGCATTCATTCATTTTCTTTTTAAAGTAATCAATTAATCATGTAGTCTGTGAAATATCAAAACATTGGGAGAAACATGCATCATGCTGTAAGTTTCAAGAACAAATAAGATTGATTTTTATAGCTTATCAACTGTCCAAACAATAAAATATATAATCATTAATAAGATACAACAATGAAAAACACATTCAAGAAACTGCAACCACCAAAACTTTTGTCAGCAACAGTGCAGCATACACATTTTCTTCTTGCTCAATCCAGCTGTAAACAACCTTTATACACATTATAACCAACTTATAAGTTAAATCTTTAGTGTTTAAGTCAATTTTCTCTCAATTAACACATTGTCTCTAATTAAAGATGTTAACCTACCACTCAGCCAACATTAGACAACCTATTTCTTTTGTTAAATGGTTCAAAATCTTTAATATTACACAACAAAGTGAGCTCACCTCATGAGGAGATACTGGTCTGGTGACGTTGAAGCTTTCTTCAACATCAGGCATGCCGACGTAGATATTGAGGTATCTGAAAGAAAACATTTAAACATTTTGATTCAAAGCTGAATATAGATGCTGCTACGTGTACAGCACGTCTGTGCATCACATGCGTCACACTACTGTCGGTCAATGCAGGCGATGACGGTTGTGTGTCTTACTTGAGGTACCACATGGGATCAGCATCACTTGTGATCTTCTCATTGGCTTTCATTATTTTCTTTATCTAAAAAAACAAGACATTCATATTAAAGATGCAGCTGAAACCACTTTCACAAAGTCACTCATGCTGGAGTCGTGTTTTACCTCCACGTTGATGAAATAGTTGAACGAGTCGATGTGCTGCTTCACCAGCCCTTTCACCTGGAAAACAGAAGAAGTCAATAACTGACAGGAAACTATAAGAAACACAGTAAATTATTGGTGTGTTATGTTGCTCATTAAGTTAACAGAAAAATAATTGACTGCAAATGTTAAAATTTTTTCTTGCAAATCATCAACATCAATCCGGACATGATATTCATTGTTTCCCTTAAATCACTTAAATATTTCTGGATGAATTAAATTGTTGTAATAAAAGCTGCAACAATTGCTTAATTAGCTGTCGATTACTAATTCATTGCGACCTATTTTGTCAGCCGATTAAATCAGTTTGAGTATTTTCTTCAAGAAAACAAAGCTGCAATGATGAATATTTTCTGATTTCCTCTCTGAGAGTAACTGAATATCTTGGCGTCCAGGACAAAACAAGACATTTGTGACAACATTTTCCTTCATTTTCTGACATTTTATGACCCAAATAACTCATTGGTTAATTGATAAAATACTCCACATGAAAATAATTGTTGCAGCCCCACACTGTTAGCAAATCTGTTGAAGCAAATCAATGAGCAGGAGGAGAATTTAAGACAATATCAGATTGACTATGATTTCTGCAATAATTGTCTCTTGATCTGTAAGTAATTAACTGCATTTAAAGAAAACAGACTATAACAGAAAACGGCTCTATCAAGTAAACAAACAGTATAAGGTTACAAACATCATGATAGAGGATCTTAAATAGTTAAATGTTTTGGATGAACAGCAGGTGAGTTCTGTTACCTTCAGGAAGGCTGGCAGCAGTTTCCATTTTTCCTGTCAAGATAAATAAAAGAAGTTTAAAAAACAACAACACTTAATTTCACTGGACTGTTGTTAACAAGCTAAAGTAAACATTGCACTTGACACACTGTTAATGATGCAACTGGTACTAATAATAACGTTAATGAGTTGAACTGTCTTTACAAATTAAAACAGTAAATACATTCAACTCTTTTCAACATTCAGACAAACTGACACACTGTCAGTAGTTCAGGTTCATCCTCCACTGTGTTGTGTTCCTATGTGCTGTTAGCTTCTATGCTAGCAACCATGTTAGCTTCTCTGCACTCGTGGTGTGAAACTTTCCGTGTTTCTTCGCGCTGAACTCACCTCGACAGTGTTGACAGGAGCCGCCAGCTCCTGAGGACTCATGTCACAAAACTCTCCTCCAAGAACCTCCATGATTTGTGTCTCCTGCTCGACCCTAAAGACACAAATCTCTGCTCATTCTGTCAGTGTTGTTGTGCGGCGTCGGAAGTCGCTCCAGCATGCTCCTCGCGCGTGTGCTGCACCGTAAAACGTCCGTGTCGGCGTGGTGCCACAAAATTATCGTCCGCCAGAAACTGACGTCCGTTTCCTGTTAAAGCTGCATCACCCAGTTTATTTAACTCCACAGCTGTTTTTATCTGATCCAACAGTCATAATTAATCAAATAAATAACTTTATGTCCGTGGTAATAGTTAAGGAATGTCAAAGTGTTTGCAGTTTATATCATCATCAGGGAATTCCTGCTGGAAAATACAGCATAGACCAGCTCCAAAACACAACATATGCTGGTCTTGCTGGTCAGTTTCCAGTGTTATTTTGAAACTAGACTGTTATTAACATAATTGACGGATGGGTTTTTGGAAAATAAAGTATTGATCTCTATTGCAATTATTCTTATGACTGTCCATAATTTTACCTGTTCTGTGTGATAGATTATAACCAATCCAGTCCTTTTTACCAGTTGAAATACATTTAAAGGGCCAATACAACTCATAAAAGGCAGAATTTCACCTGCCAAAGAGTGATTTCAGCTATAATCTTTATTGTGTTGTGGAAGAATAATAGATATTTTTTAGGAGCTGCCTCAAAATGTACTTACAATACACCTGATTTATTTCTCCAAGATCCATCCATTATTCCCGGAGAACATTACTGGATTCGTGCCTCTATCTGCAGCTCTGCATCCAAGATGAGTTTTTGTGTAATCCTGCTGACAAACCAACCAAAAAATGTGCCGCAGTGGAAACATAACCTCCTCACTGGAGATAGAAAATGATTACAAAGGTAACAAGAGTCATTTTATTTGCTGAGGACATTAAACGACTTTTATTGAAATATCATGACGAATAAATCAAGTTAATCATCCTGTTAAAAATTACAGACATGTGCACATCTCGGTCCTGCACTACACTATCTCTGCTGTATTAACCACAATGCATTGGGGCCTCAGATTCTTGGTCCTGGACATGACGAGGATGTGAGCATCACTTCAGAGGAACCTCCACATCAGTGCGAGTGCTGCCTCAGGTGTCTGCTGTTGCTGCTGAGCAGTTTGGGGTACGCCGTCCCGAGGGAGCGGCCGTGCCTGATGACCACCAGCTCCATCTGACACTGGTCGATGTTGACCAGCACTGTGGTGCTCCTCTCGGTGTTCAGGAGGAAGACGACGGTGAAGATCGCCATCTCAAACTCGGGGCTGGTCCCGATGAAGGCGCTGCCGACGGGCTTCACCAAACCGTGCCAGCTGAACTGGAGGTTCAGGACGTGGTCGTCTTGATCGGGCTGTGGACGGAAACACAGAAGACAAAGTCAGACACAGTTGTGGGATGATAAAGACAAGAGTTGTTTGTTCGTTATGTTGTTTGTTACTCACTAAGTCATGGTCCCTGGCCTTGTATCCTTTGTAGTCCAAGTGGTTGTTTTTCTCCTGCAGGTAGAACTGGATCCAGTTGTGAAAACCGATGATTTCTGATCCAGATCTGGTCTCGCCAACAAAAACATGCTCGAATCCACTTGAGTCCAGGCTGCGAATGTTTAGAAATACCACAGGGAAATAAAAAATTACTTCAAAACAGGTCACAAACAATGATTCAGACAACTGCAGTAAATCCCTCGACCGCTTTCCGTCCACACACACTGATTTAACGACGTGATCGTCTGCTGGTGTTTCTCACCCCGCGGTTCTCTGTCTGTGGTAGAGATGGAACCAGATCAAGTTCAGCTGACTCTTAAACTGCCTCAGGTCAGCGCTGGACTTCCCTTTGCTCACCAGGTACCTGTGAGCGCGCTGAGGAGGAATCACATTTAGGACGTACAAGTCAATGAAAAACAGACTCTGACGCCTGATGAGACATCGACACAGGAGAAGGAAACATTGATAATCAGCATTTACAGTTAATATCACACATATTTACTTAATACATCATGTCAATAACACTATTTTGAGCTTTAGTTTACTGTTTCTTTCTTAATGGTCTATTTGTTTTCATGTGTATTTCAGGATTAGTCTGTTTTATCAATTTATTTATTTTATATCATCCCTTTTGTGTTTCTGAAAACTTCCCATCCTAATAAAATTATCTTTACGGATAATTAATCATTCATATTCAGATGTATTCATAAAATACACCATTTTAACTTCACATCTTTTAATGGTATTCCTGTTTGCTGTTTGGTGCCTTCATGTTTGTTTTTGTTTTCTGGAAACGTTTTCTTTTGTTTTTGCTTTTCCGTCACACATTTCTGACAATTTTGTGTTTTCCTTTCTGATGTGGTTTGTTGTTTCATGTCAAGTGTTATTTCATCTGTTTTTCATTTGTTCGTTTGCTGTTTTGTTTTGTTTTTAATGATTTTAATTTGTACTGTCGTGGTTGAAATAAAATTAAGAAACACTGAAGACCAGTAACAACTCTGTGGAAGCTAACAAGGAATCATTAAAGGTTAAAGAAAGACACCAGAGAAATGTTACTGCTGTTTAACTAACAGAAATATGTTGTAAGAATAATATTTACATTCAGTTTGAGCTTTTCAGTGTTTGAGAAACAGACATTTACTGACACTCACTGAGGAAATACTTACTCTCCTCCAAAATTACATTAAGTGTGTTTAAAGATGTACTACTTTTCAAGTTGTATAAAGCCTTTAGTGGCTCCAGTGGAAGCTACATGTAATCACTCAACAGCTAAGTTGCATCATGGGTAATGTAGGCATGAGGTCATGAACATGCAGAAGAATGTGTGGAATAAAACAGCTGACATCGCTGCTTCTGCTGTATCTATATGTTCGAGCAATGGACTGGTTTTTAAAACTTACTGCCTGCATTACCCACAATGCAACTTAGCTTA
Source organism: Diplodus sargus (assembly GCA_903131615.1). Classification (NCBI taxonomy): domain Eukaryota; kingdom Metazoa; phylum Chordata; class Actinopteri; order Spariformes; family Sparidae; genus Diplodus; species Diplodus sargus. Next base: position 2,244,735 of record CAEMYA010000262.1, read on the forward strand.
GAGTGACATCACTGGAGGCAATTTATCAGATTACATTCAGCTTCCTCTGGATGCTTTATACTACTGTTTCCAAATATGCAGTCATGTTTACCAAGTCCTGTAAACACTTTAATTTGTAGAATTGGCAGAATTACCCTTTATATTGCTCCCATAACTACTTTATATTACATTAGGATTCTAACTTTAACTCTTTAATGTCATTTCATCTGTACTGTGTGTCCATTTTCTTCATTTTACCTTTCTCAAGTTATTTTTCTGCTTATCTTTTAACCAGTCTGAAAAACAGACAGAACCATAACTGTGTTAACATCCTCTGGAGAAGGAGCAACAACTCCAGTCCAGATGTCAACAACAGCCATCATGTCCGTCTCTCACAAACATGCCTTCTTGTTCCAAACACAACGAGAACTGCGTGTCCATATTTTTTCCACTGAGCGTCTCTGGGGAGACAGCTGAGGCCAAAGCTGCATTCCACAGCTGCTCACAGATGTTTCAGATGTTGATGTTTTTTAACTTTCTAACGTCATGAAGTGAGTGTGTTGAGCGCTGCAGCGAGGCAGGAGGAGACAAACCTCCCTCTGGAGCTCAGCTGCAGCCCCAGAACCACAAAATGTAGGAAAAACTGGAAACTGTCCGTGGGAGACAGAACAACTGATAATATACATTTTATACATGAACTTTGCACCCTTAGAAGCCTGAGACACCCAGAAAACAAACAGGTGTAAGAAACGAGGCGTGGCAGTGACTGAACTGATACTGGGGCTTGTTAGGTGCAACTGGTTGCAACATGTCAGATGCACCTTCATGACTTCTGTCTGTAAGACGGCATCCAGGAAGAGATTAATCTCTGTCAGCTCCTCTGCTGTGACTCGTTCGGCCACGCCTGAGGACCGCTCATAGTTGTCCAACAGTTTGGTGAATCCTGCAGGAACAGAAATGAATCTTTATCTGTTAAAGAGATGTCAGAAAAGGATCTGAGACAAAGAAGTTTTATGTCACTCACGGGCGATGGTGGTCGTGTTAGTCAGTTTGCTCTCATTAACGTTGGAGAACAGAGGCAGCGAGGCGTGATCCCGCACAACATGGCTGCCCTGGGTCACAAAACTGGCTCTTCCCTGGAAACACAGAATAATATACTAACATATAACACAATGACATATAGATATAAGTGTGGCATGATCGAGGACGGGCTCCGTACCTGGACTGAGATTGTGTAGTCCATCCCAGGTGTCATGCGGTTCACATCCAGCCTCCACAGCTCATTGAAAAGATTAGATAGCTCCTGATTGATAGCTGGTCTGTGAGGAGAAATACACTTTACAAATACTGACAAACATCAAAACTCATGGGGAATGTTTTGACTGTACCTTGATGCAGTGAGTCCACTGAGAGACACTGTGAGGAGGACAAACACTCCACAGAACCTGAACAACACAGAGTGGAGGAAGAAAAAATAAAGACTTCATCTCGTCTACTGAACCACATTAAGTAAAAAACAAACAAACAAACAAAAAAACAATATCAGTAGTTTGTGTACAGTCATAACCAAACAACAAACAATGTCCACAGGGAGGAAATTCATTTTCAGTGTTTGGACAAAAATAAAAGCACATACCTTGCAGCCATGATACTTCTTCCAGGCTTCCTCTCCTGCAGTTCGACTACAGCAGACTACTCTGTGGTCCGTCCACCCGAATGCACGAACACCCTGCAGGACCATGTGAGATCAACTGCGCATGAACAGCAGCTCCACATATTTTATTTTCTCAGCCACCAGAGAGCGCTTTCTGCCAAGTGTGTCCAAATTAGACAATGAAACAAGGGTGAGACAGTGATGAAAAGTTGAACAGGAAAATGCATTTCAGTGATTGATAAGTGATTTACTAAGTGACACTACTACTTTCTGTGTAGATCTGCTCTCTTTGTACAGTTACCTGCTCGGTAAAGATATATTGGAGTATATAGATCACTTATTATTTGCCTCTCTCCAGGTGAAGTCAACTCTGATATTACCTTCGTACATCAGTGAGTTTCAGCCAGTTATAACCTTCATGTGTTGGCTCAGCACAATAAGAGAACACTCTGAACACAAAACTGGAGATGTCTCATTAAACTGAAAAGTGTACATGATCCTCTAACCACATCGAGTTAAATGCATTATCAATGCTATTATCAATATTTGTTATTCATCCCAAACTAACACACAGTAATCAAGTTACATTACTTTGATATTGTAATTGGGTGAATTCAGATAATCTGGACATCTCAGCTCAAGTGTTAATGATTTCTGTTCTGTACTTTTACTATAAAATGAATGAAATGAAATGTGAGTGATGACTTCATGGGGCTGATGTCACAGAAAGGGGCGGGGCATATGTACGTATTATGTATATAGGAATCTATTTCTTACTTTTTTTTATTATATTGTTTATTTTTTACTATTATTGTTCTTTATTGTTACATTGAACTGTCCTTAGCCTGCTGTGGCACACAAATATCCCCGTTTGCAGGACCAATAAAGGAGTTCTGATTCTGATTCTGAGTTCATCACGATCCCTGGGAATTGCATGAGGGGGTCAGTGACGTAATATTCTGATCAGTCATAGATAAGAAAATGTTTCTTATATTTTATCACATTGTGTTTGCGTTGGGACCATCACATAGCTCTGAACTGAGAGCGGCCTAAATTGCACTAACAAAGGAAAGTGCATCGACCCTGGTGTCCAGTAGGTGGCGCCTGCTTGACACAGTCCCCCCAGGTTTTACAACTCCTATCTCCCATCTCCCATTGTCTGAGAGCGCACCTGAATGCGTCGTCATTTCCACAATAACAGGATGAACGGAGAACATTTTTGGGGGCCCTAAGCATAATTAGATTTGGGGCCCCCCTCCCACCACCACAGAGTCACCTGTGCGTGACAATTATTGACACAAATGGCACAATATAATGTTACAAAATTCATCCAGATTCAAACCCTTTTGCTTTTTGATTTATTGAGGTAGTGACAGCAGTTGTAGGCAGGTATATTGATCATGAAATCAGAATAATCTTGTCTTGAATCATTCATTCATTCATTCATTCATTCATGTCACTTGTTTAAATGATATATTTTTAAATAATTAAAAAAGAAATCAAATCTCTTTTCTCGGTTGCAGTCGCTGAGTTCACTCATGCCTCGGGTGGCCCTGTGTTGCTGGAAGCATCAGCTTTCGTCAGCGCGACCATTACTCAGCTCTGAATACAGCACAGTTAGCTAACAGGGCCCATGCCTTATTTAATCATGTCTGAGCAGGTTAGCCGCTCTCTATCTCTTATCACATTAATGAAGCTAACAGCAGCTCAGTGAGAGGTTTATACGTTTTGAAGATATGAAATATACCTGGAGTACTGCCTGTAATATCATGAAGCAGACAGGTAAAAGGTCATTTTGCACAGCTAAAGTAGTTTATATGCCCATTATGCAGCCTCACTGTAGTCTGCACAGAGTATATTCAGTGTGTTTGTCCCAGTTCTGGTTTAATTAGTCACTGCAATGTATGTCAAAGACAGACTTTAAAATCCTATTACTCGTTGATAAAGCACTAAAGCACTCTTTAACAGCCATTTTCTTCAGGATGCGTAGTTTACTTTCATCATTCAGCAGTGAAATCAGCAATTTTACCATCATGTCTTCGGTCCTCAGTTCACGAGACTTGTGTGAGAGAAATATCCAAACTGATTTAAATTACTTTATTGATCTTAGAAATGGATAAAAGGTTTTAAAAAAACAACACAGTCTATTTTCTCAGGTATGTTCAAGGGTTGTATTACAACATTATCATATTGAAAATAATCTGACATTATCTCTCAAATCTGAATATGCCACAAACACTTTCTTCATAAAAATAACTCTGTCAGCCAACATGGTTCCATTAAAAATCGATTTATAGTAAAAAATAAAAATAAAATAAACAACAAGCTGTTATATCAACGTGTTGGATTTCTATACCATGCATGATATTTATTAGGATTTGTACTGTATGATATGTACTGATGCAAACGCATATAGAATATTACTGTTGAGTGAAAAACCTGTAAAATGTTCAGCGTAGGATAAAATAAACAACAATTTCTATTTCATTAGCAGGGCTTAGTTCTGTAGAAAACATAGCAGCTGTTTCAGAGTTACTACTTTAGACTAAATTCTAAAAACGGGGGAAAAAAAATCGCCTCAACTTCTGAACGAAGTCCATTTCTATTTTCCAACATTTCTACAGTCAGAAGGCAACTTAAAAGACATATATTAAAATCTATATGGCATATTTTATTTGTCTTTGTGTTTCTGCTGTGAGTACACGACCGAGTACAAAATATCTCCAGAAGCCAGCTGGCAGGCGAGCAGTGGTGTTGCCCTCAATGTTCCCTCTGTCACCAGATGACAGTAACACACAAAGTTCAGGAGTAGAAGTGGATACTGGACTGCGAGCTTCCTCGACACCGTCGTTTGACACTGAAAGAAGGAGGACACTAATACTTTCGGCTCATCTTTTAAAACGTAACACTAAGAAGAAATGTGGGAGCATTCTTGGGGTTTGTTGAGACAGGTCTGTGTGCGAGTAGAGAGGGGGGTTGGCACAGAGTTTCATTCACAGCAGGACCAGGTCTCCTGGTGCTGTCGGTCTCATGCGTTGGAGTCCTCGTCTGTTACACTGGGGTTCGGTGAATTTGAAATCTCTTTGAAGAATTCGTCATCTTTCAGCATGCTCTGGTACAGGGCAGACGAAAAATAATATTAACTTAATGACCAAAAGCTGGAATGTCAAGTGCAAGAGCGTAATGTGATCTGGTGGACTTAGTCTTACCGTCAGGTTTTGAATGCCCTCAGAGAACGCTCCGATCTGTCTCACAGTTCCCTCTGAGTCCTCCATCTGTGAAACAAGAAGCAGATTTCAACACTGGTGACGTTGTACATAGGATAAAAAAGACCAAACCTAATAAAAATAGGACGCGTTTTTCCTAATGATGCACATTACATCTTTGACTTCAGATGTACGACAAATGCAGTTGCATATACAATAGTAACTAATGTATAATAATATACATTAGTTACATAAAATAATCCTTAAATAGACCATTTGAGAAACAAGCTCACCTGTTCGAGCCTGTCGAGGTCGTCCTCGTAGATTTGGAGCTCGAAGCCTTTCTGAAAGCTTCGTCCCTTTGGCATCTCCACGTCCATCGGACACACGTACTCCTCATTCTCATCCTGCTTTTTCTTCCTCAGGCTGCCAAAGTTTCCAAATGACAGTTTCCTCGGCTGGTGCAAACGAGGATAGAGAAGACAAAGAAATACAGTTAACATGTCTTTGTTTTGTTTTTACTTTAATGGGATAAATATATGATCAATTTAGGACTTTTGATTCTGTGTCTCATAAGAATGTTGATTTTGTCGTTGTCCTTCACACTTGGCAAACTTATGTTAGTTCTCAAAATAAAAAAAAAACAACTACATTTTCTTGGATATTCGTTACTCGGGAATCCTTGTAAGCAGAAGCACTACTAGTACCATCAACAATCTATATTCAAGAGCTCATGTGTTACCTTGACCTTCGTGGTGGCTGTAAGCAGAGTGTAGTCTGGATTTTCAAGACACTCCTGTTTGAGCTGCTGAGCCTCTGAACCAATGAGCAGGTTGAAATGTGTGGCGAGGTGGCGGCGCAGCAGCGTCTTGTTGGGGGGGATGTTCAGCAGCAAAGCCATGGTCTCTACGTTGAACCGCGGCTCTAGAACCTGAAGACAGAAAGGACGTTTGAGGATTGGATACTTTTAGGAAAGAATCTCCGTTTTCCCATGGGAAGACTGAACACCGGATGGTCTCACCATCAGGCCTCCGTGCACACCGCTGCCTCGCAGGTTGGGAGCGTATTCAGCGAGGTCCACAGACCGCAGCCACTCCATCACCCTATGGTTGGTCCACTGGGAAATCTCTGCTGGAGAAATATTGTTCTAAGGGAAGAAGATGGAAATGTTAACATACAGCCAAAACATCATAAAATGAGATTGTGAAAGAGTAGAACAGGCTGCTGAGCTCCGTCTAATCATTTCTCAGGTGGATGCACCTCGTCAGACGGCCTACGACGCAAACAGTTGGGCTCATAGTTGTTGAGTCGGAGCACTTGGATGGCTCTCTTGATACTGAGGTGATGCAGGACGCTCCCAACTTTTAGAGAAAGCAGGTCATCCTGGGGGACAGAGTCAGACAGCAGCGGCTTAGTGTGATACCCAAACAATAAATGCAAAGAAGACTTTCAACCATGAACATTCCCTGACAAAGAAGTCTCCGTCAGGCTATCACAGTTTGAGCAGAGACAGACGCTGGGGCATTTATTCAACTCTGTCCCAATTATGGTGGGTGAGATCAGGACTCTAAGCCATAGTCCTAATGCAAGATGGCACCAGACTTGTCAGAGCTCCTTATCTGCGGGGTCTCTAAAGGGAGGTCACGTGTCTTGCCAACACTCACCACTGTCATGTAGTGCAGCATGCGACCATCCACCCTCCCCTCGTCAAACTGGGTCTTATACTGAGGCAGGCCGATGTCATCCAACCATCCTGCGAGGAGAAGGAAAAACACAAGTGTCATGAGAAGGATGTTTACAGTGAAGCAGGATTCAAAATATAGGAGCATTGGTAACTTTTGGACCGGCAGCCGGTACTCACTCGTCACCCAGTTGAAGTCGAGCTTTCCCTTATTGTCCTCCTCCTCTGAGCCGAGGGCCTGCAGAGCCAGCTGCAGCTTCTTCCTGTGCAGCGGGTGTTTGATTCCCAGCTCCTAAACATCCACAAGAAGACATGAAAGGATTATTCACAACGTCTACAACAAGCATACTTTGCCCGTCTGACAGCTTGGCTAAACTAATCTAATTCTTCTGCTTCATCTCACCCTCTCCAGGTCGTGTTGTGAGGCCTGTAGAAGCGTCTGACCCGAGGAGATCCACACACGAGCCATGTTCACATAAAGGCCGAGCCCCTGGTCCTGCAGCCAGTCACACACCTGATCCTTTGACCAGCGTGCAAAGGGAGCGTCAACTTCACTGATGAAAAGAAACGAGACCAGAAAAGTCAAAACGTTTAAAAGTATAGTGCGTACATTTGTGATTTCCTCATCATCCTCACAAAGACTGCTCTGTAAAAACACTCACATGATCTCTGAATTTCATTGTGCTCCAGAGATTCCAAACACAGAAACCACATTCTGAGTCTCATTATTCAGGCTGAATGCACAGACTTACTTGTTGACTCTCTGGAGGTCACGAGACCAACCCAGTCTGGGTCCCGCTGTGGCTCGCACTCCGCCTCTCTTGAACTCACCCTCTGGCAGGTTGTCGTCCAGGTTAAATGTGGTAGATTGACTTCTTTTTAACCTTAAAAAAAATTATATTCATTAAAAAAATTTTTTTTTTATCTGATTTGAACTTTGATATCCATGTGTTTCTTTAAATCAAAGCTAAAGATCCTCACATAATTATTTTACTTACTTCCCAAACAGTTTCTTTATTCCTTTGGACTTCTTCTTGCCCTCTGGGGTTGTCGGGAGTGTGTGGGTGCTGTCGCTGTTAGTCGACCTCTGTGGCATCCCGGCCAAATCCAGATGATCGGTACCTTGTCGTTCTGTTTCAGCTACACAAACAGACGCCCACAGAAAATCATCAACATCTTGAGCAGCGGTGTGGCAGACATGCTCAGGGCCGGTGGATGGAGCCAGAAAAAAGACAGACACATGACATCACCGAGACAGACTGGGAGGTCATGGTGGTTTGCGTTAAAAGCCGTTTCCTCTCTAGCATGCATGCAACAAACTCTGCTGATATCTGACTAAGACTCGAATAAAACAGTCTTGTTGTATCAGATAAAACAGAATGTTCATTAGTTGTTTTGTTTTAGCTATTAAGTGGGATGCCTTCAAGATCCAAATAAATCATATGAGCTGACAGTCTGGATCTCGACACAGATTTTGTTTCGGTTGAAGGGTTTGAGAGTGTAAACAAATACATGCAGGCACGCAGGCAAATCAACATACACAACAGACTGGTTGTATGTTGGACGTAAAGTGGGTAGTGACAAGGGTGGGGCTGCTGAAGCGCTGCAGCTACTGTGATAAAAAAAGATGTGAGCTGAATGGATGAGTTTAGAAAAGGCACATAAGAGGTATTCAGTAGTTTCCTTTGTTGGCTTCGGAGAACTACTGCAACCCTACAATGACCTGTGGTCAATACTGTACCTAGCATAGGCGCACTTGCACTCCGGCTGCGGTCTTCATGTGTTCACAAAGCACACGCAACACGGGAAAGGGTCCAACAGAAAAAAGAACAAGACAAAGGGCAGAAATTATGATTGAAATAACAACAGGATCGGAGAGGTGGAACAAACACAGACACACAGACGAAAACGCACATAACACAGGATGAAGGGCACAGAAACGGACTTCCATAATTAACTGGGGACCACAGTTTGTGTGGGCTGCAAATTATGGTCTTGGTCCATGTAGTGTATTCCATGGGTGTGGCTTGGGAAAATAGAAAGTGGATCATGGTGGAAGAAAAACCTCCAGGGAAAAAAATGTCACTCTCCCGTAAACAGCCAGTCAATTCCACAGATATGTTAACATCTAAATAGCATCAAATACAGACAGTCACCTTTTACAGCTGCTGAGTCAGGTGGTTTGCTCTTACCCAGGTTAGGTGTGCTGTTTGTCTTCTTGCCCCCTCGGATCTTGAAGAAGCCCTTTCCAAAAGATGAACGAGCCTTTCTTGAGCCAAAGCTTTCGTCTTCCGTGGTGGCAGGCAGGTTGGCAGGCAAGGTGGCAGTGGGACTGATGGGGGGCTTTTCACTGATCTTAATGATCTCTTCACTTGTATTCTGAGAGAACAAAACACAATATGCCTTAAAAAACATTTTATTTTTAACTGCCATAAAAAAAAAGTGTGCTGTGGGATATTCTTACGATTACGAACACTATGAATGCTACATTGTATTTCACAGATTTCTGCAACAAACAGTATGAAGAAGAGAGAGAGAGACATAAAAACACAAACACCACTCAAACTGTGTTACCTTTACCTTTTCATTGTTGCTCCTATCCAGCTGGTCCTGGCTGCCAGTCTTTGTGGCATCTTGGCCGCTGAAATGACAAAAAAACAACAAAATGTTTCACACTTCACTCATGACAGTGCACTGGACTAGAGCTCATGTCACATGGTCATGAGAAGGAGCGCAGAGGGCAACAGGATGTGAACTACTGTGACCTCTCGAGTGTAACTTGAAGGCTTCCTCACACTCCGTTTGCGTAAGCAGGCTGACACCTGTTTTGTCCATTTGCTGCAGTCATACAGAGTGAGTTACTGCTCTGCTCTCTGTAAACAAAGGTGCATTCAAATGGTACACAGACAAACTGAATATTGAGACAGCAGCATTATCTTAATCAGTATGTAAAATCTTTCCTAATGTTACTGCAATGCATGTTAATATGTATTTTAAATAATACAGCACAGCTATAAATATTGAGGGGCCATGGGACAGACATTTTCAGCATCCCATTTAAAACAGTTTTCATTGTCAGTTTTACAATTCAGTGTTGATAAGAGACATATTTTCAGTACATCACTGGCCTACTTGTAATTGTTGATAGCTAAATGTTTTGAACAACAAAACATTTGAGAACTGAGTCTCATGACAAAATGTTGATTTGTGAAAGATGTCCGATCCACCTGATCAGTACTGAACATGTGCAACTTTCAGTCGAGATGAAAATGAAGGAGACGACTCGCTCTTTACATACTTTTATCATCAGCTCAGTTGTTTGTTCTGTTTTTTCAGCTACAT